>JAJEJO010048918.1:323469-341867 GCA_020662805.1 Glaucomys volans | reverse complement strand
AAATGAATTCAGTAAAGTAGCAGGATATAAAATTAATGCTCATAAATCTAATGCATTTTTATTCTTAAGTGATGCATCCTCTGAGAGAGAAATTAGGAAAACTACCCCATTCACATTAACCTCAAAAAAAATAAAATACTTGGGAATCAATCTAACAAAAGATGTGAAAGACCTCTACACTGAGAACTACAGAACACTAAAGAAAGAAGTTAAAGAGCATCTGAGAAGATGGAAAGATCTCCCATGTTCTTGGATAGGCAGCATTAATATAGTCAAAATGGCCATACTACCAAAAGGACTATACAAATTCAATGCAATTCCAATTAAAATCCCAATGATGGACCTCATAGAAATAGAGCAAGCAATCATGAAATTCATTTGGAGGAATAAGAGACCCAGAATTGCTAAAGCAATCCTTAGCAAGAAGAGCGAAGCAGGGGGTTTCACAATACCAGACCTTCAACTATACTACAGAGCAATAGTAACAAAAACAGCATGGTATTGGGACAAAAACAGACGGGTAGTTTAATGGTACAGAATAGAGGACACAGAGACAAACCCACATAAATACAGGTATCTCATACTTGACAAAGGAGCCAAAAACATGCAATGGAGAAAAGACAGCCTCTTCAACAAATGGTGCTGGGAAAACTGGAAATCCATATGCAGCAAAATGAAAATAAACCCAAATCTCTCACCCTGTACAAAACTCAACTCAAAGTGGATCAAGGACCTAGAAATCAGGCCAGAGACTCTGCACCTAATAGAAGAGAAAATAGGTCCAAATCTTCATCATGTTGGACTAGGACCAGATTTCCTTAACATGACTCCCAAAGCGCAAGAAATAAAAGCACGAATCAATGATTGGGATAGAGTCAAACTAAAAAGCTTCTTCTCAGCAAAGGAAACAATCAGCAATGTGAAGAGAGAGCCTTCAGAGTGGGAGAAAATCTTTGCCACACACACTTCAGATAGAGCACTAAGAACACTAATAACCCAATCAATACATGGGCCAAGGAAATGAACAGACACTTTACAGAGGAAGATCTACAAGCAATCAAGAGATTTATGAAAAAATGTTCAACATCACTCGTTATAAGAGAAATGCAAATCAAAACCACCTAAGATTTCATCTTACCCCAATTAGAACGTCTTTTATTAAGAACACAGGCAACAACAGGTGTTGGCCAGGATGTGGGGAAAAGGGTACACTTATACATTGCTGGTGGGAGTGCAAGTTGGTGCAGCCACTCTGGAATTTTGTGTGGAGGTTCCTTAGAAAACTTGGAATGGATCCACCATTTGACCCTGTTATCCCACTCCTTGGCCTATACCCAAAGGACTTAAAATCAGATTGCTACAGTGATGCAGCCACATCAATGTTCATAGCTGCTCAATTTACCATAGCTAGATTATGGAATCAACCTAGATGCCCTTCAGTAGATGAATGTATAAAGAAACTGTGGTATATATACACAATGGAATATTACTTAGCCATAAAGAAGAATAAAATTATGGCATTTATAGGTAAATGCATGATGTTGGAGACTGTTATGCTAAGTGAGATCAGCCAATCCCAAAAATCTAAGGCCAAATTGTCTCTCTGATAAATGAATGATGATGTATAATGAGGGGGGGAGAGGTGGCAAGAAGGGAGGAAGGATAGGTAGCATAGAGGGAAGGGAGGGGTGGGGTCGGGGTTGGGGGGTTAAAAATAATAACAGAATGTGTGACAGATACCATTGCCCTGTGTACATCCATGAACGCACAGATGGTGTGACTCTACTTTGTGTACAACCAGTGAAACAATAGCTGTACTCCATTTGTGTTCAATGAATCAATAAGTAAATTAAAAAAAATCATGCTAATGAAATAAGTCAATTCCAAAAAAACCAGAGTCAGAATGTTTTCTCTGATAATTGGATGGTGATCCATAGTGGGGGGTAGGTAGGGAAGAATGAAGGAGCTTTGGATTGTACACAGGGGAGTGAGGAGAGGTCTTGGGTGGGTGGGGATGGGAAGAAGGGTAGATTAAGACAGACATTACTACCCTATGTACATGTATGAAAAAAATTTTAAATATCACTGTCAAAAAAAGATAACGACAAAAGTAAAAGTATAAAAAATGTGTGGTCCATCCCTTGTGGAAAAAGTATTTTATCACAGACTTTGTTTAAAATTTGGTAAAACATGATGATATATGTATTCTTTTCTACTGATTATTCTCTAGCAGTGTTCCCCCCAATTTCTGCTCATGGTTTAAGACTGTCCCAACTACTCCTTTAGTATGCTGCTGTACTTGTCCAAAACACATTTGAATCCAAAATTCATGAGGAAAGCTTTTAAATGTTTCTTGTGAAATGATACATAAGCTTGCAAGCTCTCTTGAGAAGCTAAATTGGACACCTGTAGAAATAATTAACTGAAGTGCCAATTCAATAATTTGTGAATTAAAATTTATGTTGAACATGCTAATTTAACATTGGCATCCTACTGATCTGAGAGAATTCTGCAATACAACAAATATTTGTTGAGTATCCACTTTGTTAGAAATGTACTTGTGTTAGTCAGCTTTTCATCACTGTAATTAAATAACTAAAAAGAACAATTTAGAGGAGAACAGGCTTATTTTGGCTCACAGTTCATAGGTTCAGTTCATGGACAGCTAGCTGCATTGCTCTGGGCCATGGTGAGGCAGAACCTCATGGAAAAAAGGCATGGTGGGGAAACTGCTGAGCTCACGGCAGTTGAGAAGCTGAGTGAGAAAGTGAGGGGCCAGAAACAAAAAATAACAATAACAATAATCCCAAGACACACCACCATTGACCTACTTCCTGCAGCCACGTTCTACCTGCCTAAGCTGCTATCATTCAACTTATTAATCATCAAAGAAATTAAACCAGTAAGTAACTAATTCATGTGATTAATTAATTCATTTGATTAAGCCATGAAACAGATTAATTCAGATGATATTACAACTCTCATTATCTAATCATTTCACCACTGAGCATTCTTGTATTGTCTAACATGACTTTTTTGAGACACTTCATATCCAAACCTTAACACCACCTATGGATATGATAGCTTTGACGATTGCTTTCTGAAAAACTTTTATACTGAACTCAAGGGAGGTAAACTAAGGAGTCCCAAGGTTTTTGAATGTTATTTATGAAAAATGTCACAATTGTACATGAAGATAATGTCAAAATAATTGTATTTTACTTTTTGGTAAGAATGGCTAACTTCATCTATACATGACAAAAAATGGTTAATTATCCAAATTTTATTCATGGCGCATTAATTTTCTCAATCGTTTTCTTTTTTTCTTTCCTCCCTCCCCCCTCCTTCCCTCCCTCCCCTCTCATCTCCCTCTCTCCCTGCCTGCCTCCCTCCCCACCCTTCCTTCCTTTCTTTCTTTCTTTCTTTCTTTCTTTCTTTCTTTCTTTCTTTCTTTCTTTCTTTCTTTCTTTTTTTCTTCTGTTCTTTCTTCTTTGTTCTGTTTTGGTGGTACTGGAAATTAAACCTAAGGGCACTTTACCATTGAACTACGCCTCCTACTCCTTTCTATTCTTTTTCATAGGGTCCCACTAAATTGCCAAGACTGGCCTTAAATTTGCAATCCTCTCTCTTAGCCTCCCTAGTAGTTGGGCCTATAAGAATGTGCCACTGTTCCCATCTCAGTAATGTTTACAATTGATTATTAATATGGACATGCATAATGACTTCTGATATATCAATAATTTAAACAGAAAAATGAAACCATGGAAAATTGAGAAGTAGTATTTGATTTTTTTTTTTTTTTTTTGATAGTGCTGGGGATTGAACCTAGGGCCCTGTGCTTTTGAGGCAAGCACTCTACCAACTGAGCTATTTAAATTACATTCCATATATAAAAAGATAGTTATTTTTTTTATTCTTTCTGGAAATAACCTCTTAAGAAAAGTAACTCAACAACCCAAGCATTATTTTTGTTTTGAATTTTATTCTTAATTTTTAAGGCTCTCACTTCCTTGAGGTCACAAAATATCTTTGGTGTGAAAAGATTTCCTTTCCACTTCCTGTTAGATAAATGTGAATAGTGGTAATGCTAAAAATTTAATTATTCAGAATAGGTGTCCTAAAAAATTATGACAACATTTGCAAATTAGATGATCTGAATGTTGATATAGAAAAACAAACTCTTTACTAGGCAGGAAAAATGTAAAATTGGCAGGTTCACTTTAATGACTTGTTAAATGAAATAATAACAGAACATTAAACGAATAGGAGCAAATTTAGTAAAACAACTATTGGGGGAAGAAAGGATCAAAGCATTTGTGAAATGTCCACTTGCCCTTGGTCTATGATAGGCATTTATAACTTTTAAAATGTACTATTTTAACTACCAGGCATATATTCCACATTTTCAAATATGTAAGTTTAAATTGAAATGTACAACAACAGAATGATAGATATCTAAACAAGGTATCATATGACACGTTTGCTTGGAAAAAATATAAAAGCCTTCACATGCCCCAAACACTTAAAGACTCAATGTCCCAACTTTTGAGTTCCTGAAACAATAACTTGTAGAGATTGATAGCAATGTTATGATCAGTCAGAAAAGCTATGGTGAGTTCTGAGAGTGACATTTTGTTCCTATTGTGGTTCTATTTTTAAAATAGTAGGAAAAAAAGTTTCATTTTAAAAAGTCCTAGAAGGAATAGTTTATGGAAAAATGAAATACATCCAAGAATATATATTTTATATTCAATGCACATATTAGTTTTCTGTTATCGTATTAAATATGAGCACAAACAAACAGTTTAAAGCAACACACACTCACCTAATTATTTCCACTTACAGTCTCACTGCTTGCATGGATTAGTGTCCAGGCATGGCCTAACTGATCTTCTGCGAGCCCATTGTCCAGGTGTTGGTATGCAGGCTGTCTGACTGAAAGCCTCAGTTTCTTTTTGGCTATCAGCTGACTCCCTCTGTCCTCTGCCATGTGAATCTCTTCATATGCAACTCAAGACATGTCAGCAAAGGCTGGGAGTATAGTTCAGTAATAGAACGCTTTATTTTCCTAGTATGAGCAAGGCCCTACCAAAAAAGCAAACATGAAATCCCATGTAGGCACACTTCAGAAACAGGGTGTGCTGACCACAATACTCTTCCTTCATTTTGCTTTAAACCTGAAGAATTTACAGTTCATATGCTATTTGTGCTCACAGCATGTGATTTAACTTGCAGGAATTGCCTACATCATTGGATCCATGTGGGAGACATTTAGTAGTTGCCGTGATTTTTTAAGAGAAAATCTGTAATAGTTATTCTTAAGCACTATGGGGATTTGGATATGTTGTTGGTAGTTGTAAGGGTAAATGATTATTATAATTATTGATTAAAAGTTGAAAAAATTCCACGTATTATGGCAGATTCTGCTACTCTTCTAGTACAAAGACACTTCTAATTATCTTCTCTCTTATTACATTCCTCTATGTCGCCTAGAGACCTATATACCTACTTTTCCATTTTCCCTTGCAGCTACTTGTAGCCAAATCACCCACTTTTAGCACACAATAAATAAGCAGATATGTTAGGGGATAGGAATGCTTTGGGGAAAACTGCTACTTTTCTGATTAAAACAAAAGCCCATGTCTAGTGTATTTTTTTCCTCTTTTTCCCAGCTGGAAGGCAAAAGGCACCTAGCAACATTACTGAAGCTTTAAGAGAATCTGAGAAAGAGTGGTGATGATATTGAGCAGCTGAAGGAATGGCAATAACATTTTATATCCATGGTGTTGCATTTTCTTATTCTTGCAGCTAAATGAAATTTTAACAGAGGAAACCAGAAAAATAAGATTAAGCAAAGACAGCACTGAAGCAAATACAGATTAAAATAATTGATAAAAGCTGATCTTCAAAATATTATAATTATTTATTTTCCAAATAGATGTCTTCTGTTATTCAGTGCTACTTTTTAAAAAATATTTTTTAGTTGTAGATGGACACAATACTTTTTTTCTCTTAATTTTTTTTAAATATGGTACTGAGAATTAAACCCAATGCCTCACAGATGCTAGACAAACACTGTACCACTGAGCCACAACCCCAGCCCAAAATTTAATGTTCATTTGAATCAATGGAAAAGTTGATCAAATGCACATTCCTATTCTGGAGGTCTGTATGGGACCTGAAATTCTGCATTTCTTACAGGTAATGTTAATACTAGGGGCCTACAAAATATATTGTGAATAGCAGAATCTATAGCCTTAATTTTTTCTGCTAATTTCTATTAACATTAATAAAAATACAACTATTTCTCTTGCTATGGTTTCAGTATGACTTGTCCCCACCAAAACTTATGTTGAAATTCAGTCCCATGTTTCAGTATTGAGAGGTATTAGGAACTTAAAGAGGGGGTTAGGTTTCTATATTAATGGTTCTCTCACACGGGTGAGTTATTGCTGTCAAAAAACTAAATTGATAACAAGTGTGGGTTGTTAAGAATCAACCTAGTATTTACCTCCATCTCTCTGGCACACATGATTCTATTCTGCATATGCCTGCTGGCCCTTTGCTATCCACCAGGAAGTCCTAGAAGCCAAACAGATGCTGGTGGTATGTTCTTGAACTTTCAGAAACATGATTTCAATAAACCGGTTTTAAACAAATTATTCAGTCTCAGATATTCTGCGAGAACAACAGAAAACAGACTATGACATTTCATGAGGTCACATGTTTAGTCAGTTTAGTTCATTGTGTATTGCCATTGCTCGTAATGCTGTCATGAGAGTGTGATTGTGGAATGCGGTACTGAAGATGGAATTCAGGGGCACTTTGCCATTGAACCACATCCCCAGCCCTTTTTAATTTGATATGGTGTCTCAAACTCATGATCCTTCTAATTCAACCTCCCGAGTCACTGGGATTTACAGGAGTGCACCACTACTCAGGACCATAGTGTTATCTTGCATGTTATGAATGCTGAATAATGCTTATCTAATGAAAAATATGTCCAGTCAAGGTGAATAGTCAAAGCAAAAATGACCTACTGCCTTAGTGGAAACAAAAGCTTGCTTATAATGGGTGTAAGACTTGAGAGAGAAATAAATGGAATGGAAAGCTATTTGTAGACATTTACAAAAAAGCATGTGAAGAGGGTTGGAGTCAAAGAACAATTTTTTTTTTTATTGGTATGCTGTTGTTTCGAAGGTAAGAATTTATTTTGATGCGAATGATCCCATACAGAGAAACAATTGGATATTACGTAAGTAAAGGGAAACTGGCTAAATTGTGTCATGTTGAGGCAAATATATAGGTTGTAGTAAACAGGTGAACAGACTTTTCTAGGCAGAAATGAAAATGGTTCACCCATAAAAACTAGAGGGGAGATGGAATGTGTGTCTGCAGATCATTTGTGTGCATAAATAATTTGCCAGGATGAGAAAATGTTAAAATTCTCTTTAAATTTCCTCACTTCTATTTATAAATGGAGATACTTCATAGTCAATACAATGCATGGCTAGATGTTTAGTGTAAATGAAGGGGCAGAAAAGACTTTCTAATGAGGGCATAATGTAAGCGTACAATTTTGAAATTAAAAAGATTCCGTGAAAAAGAATACAATATGCAATTTCCCCACTATTTTAAAATTATTTTCATTATTTAATTTTAACTATTTCTCCTGTTGTCTTCATCTTGTATTATGTAAGTATAAAACATAGACAGTCTATCCTATGAATGATCCATACATGAATCTGTACCACACATAGAAAAAATCCACTATGAAATGGCATATGGTCTATTATAATATTTAAATTTTTATTTTTCAAAATGATGTCACTTCCTAGGAAATTTTGTATCTGTCAGTAACAGGACTTAACACAGTTCTTTAAGTATCATAGGACTGAATTCATTTTTTAAAAAATTCGTTTTGTGTAACCTCATTCCTCCCCTATACTATTCGGTTCCATCTGTTGAATGCTTCATTTTTACTATTGTTTTTAAATTGCATACTGTATCCACTTGCTAGGACAGGCATGACAAATATTACAGGCTGGGCACCTTTTCCAACAGAAACTTATTTTCTCACAGTTCTAGAGGCTGTAAGTCTGCTATCAGCTGGCCTAGTTAATTCTGAATCGTTTTCCTTGACTTGAAGTTGACTGACTGCATCTGGTGTGTTCACATGATCTTTGGTCTGTGCTTGTGAAGCCAGAACTGGGGACAGGCAGTTAGTGTAGAATAGGGAATCTGGTCAAATTGAGGAAATGGAGGCCATGAAAGCCATCTAGAAGTTGGAGGCCACAACTCTGAGATTGGAATGTCAGTGTCTCCAAAGCCCTTTTGATCACCAAGTTTACCTGCTCAACTGCCCCTCCCAAAAAACTGCTGGTAGGGAGTTGCTAATTAATGCCCCCTGGGCCTCTACCTGCCTGAATCCTTCCTGTGGTCCTTCCCCCTGCCATCTGCTTGGCACCTTCTCTGTTATGTAACTGGCATCTTCTGGGCCTAGTCACCTAGGCAGGAAGGAGAGAGACAAAGGGGGAGAGAACAGGAGAACAAAAGAGACCCTAATCTATAGGAGATGTAGGGTGTGCTCACTTCTCAGGGACTCTAGAACATCAGTCATGGCTCCTTTTCCCTCCTGGGAGAAGTCTGTATTATTACCTTTAAATAAAACCTGCTTAATATGCTTGCCTTGGTGTGGTTCTCTAATGTTCAAATTTCAACATTTGAGGAAGCAGAACTCATCACTGGTAAACGGTGGTATCACTCACTTGTGTCCCAATATCCTCCTTTTATAAGGACAGCAGTTATATATGATTTCTAATATCTTCATTTTTATTTAATCACCTCTTTATTAAAGGACCCTACCTCCCATTCTACTCATATTATGAGATACTGGAGGTTAGGACTTCAATGTGAGCAGTACACAATTCAGCCCATGAAACTCCCTGAAGGATTAAAAGTTACTTTTTGGTGTTTTTTAAGTACGATACTCAAGATTCACTTAATGTATAAGAAATTTCTTTTCCCAAAGAGCAATAAAAATTAGAACATTTAAAATCTAAGTCTAATATGGTTCTTCTTCCAATAATCATTCTTATTCTTCTAGAGTTTTAAGGGAGTATTGATGAATATTTCCATTATCAATGAGTAAGGAAATGTCTGTGCCCCACCCCATTTATGTTTGTCTAAATTGTTAAACACCAATAAAAATCTACTTTATAAATGTGACTTTTCAAATACAACTTTTCAAATTTTCTATTTTACCACAATTCCTTATTTCTAATAGTTATATTCTGTGCTTTTAAGTGGAGGAAGCAACTGTGTATTGGGAGTTTCCATTTCACCTTCTATAAGTTAAAACTTAATAGTGGTCACTGCAGCTAAAACCAAAGCAAACATGATAGTTGAATTTGAGGATGATGGTGTGCAACTCACAAAGGCTAACTTCCTTTAAAAGATTTTATGGTGTTTATTTTGTTGTACATTGCATATATGTGATCCTGGAAAGGTTGAAAGAGTAGCATAGGGAATTCTTGCTTCTGGAAAGAATAAAGGGACAAGATTGAGCCACACAGTGGTAAGAGAATTAAGCATTTTTCAAATTCAATATGCATACAGTAGAGAATGACTTTCCTAAGTCCCCACTACCATTCTTGCATTTGGACAGAATATAATGGATTTCAATTACAAAAGGAGAAGATGGAATCTAAAAGATGTTTTCTGACATTCATGGAAATCAAATTGAATATCGTCTTTTTCTACAAAATTTTATAAGAATATTTAATGACTATATTCTGAAATACTTTCAATGTAGTTTTGCCAAAATATCAATGAATTAGAATTCCCTGGCAAATTTCTTTTCGTTTTCTTTTATTAATTTTTAAAAAGTAATGTCTATCAGAATTGTTTTAAGTGCTTTCCCATAATGACTTTCGAGAGGTACAATCAAATGCTTACCACAAAGAAATGATACATGCTGAGATGATAGATATACTGATTACCTAGATTTGAGCATTACAAATTGTGTTTACATACACTCTATCACATAAACATGTTCAATTGTTATATGTAAATTTAAAATAAAATGTCACTAAGTGAACCTAGTGACAGAGTTTCAGCAGTTTGAAGATGGGTCCTTTTTGTCTTCCATTTTTAAATAACTCAGGTATTTAAATCATACTGGCAAGTCTTACAAAAATTTGCCCTGCAAAAAGATATCAGCTTTAAAAAGATGCCTTTGGCTTAACATGTATTTATTGTGTTGTATTAATGAATACATGCTGGTCATATGCAAAGTACTATGCCTGGCATTTATAGAAAGTCAAGATGTGCAAACTTGGACAAATGACTTCTGAGAGTAGATTATTGTTATGGGACATAGAACCTCAGATCAGCTGAAAATCTTAAATTGAACCTACACAAAATATGTACTTAGTTGAATAGAGAAGAGAAAATGTACTAGCAAAGGAGGAAAAGTTAAAAAAAAGTATATAGAGATTGAGTATTTAAGAGAAAATATGAGAAGGAAAGTTCTGAATGAACATCCTTTATTAATGCTCCATCTTTTTATGAAAATATATTCATTTTTAATAGTTATGGGATGTCAACGGAGTCTTTGAGTGTCTGTGATAAAACAGTGACACATTTAAACTCATATAAAATTAAAGAAATTTAAAAATTTTAAATGTATCATTGTAGTGGGCATGGTGGCATATGCCTGTAATCCCAGTGACTGGGGCTAAGGCAGGAGGGTCTAGAGTTCAAAGCCAGCCTCAGCAAAAGTGAGGCACTAAGCAGCTCAGTGAGACCCTGTCTCTAAATAAAATACAAAATAGGGCTAGAGATGTGGCTCAGTGGTTGAGCGCCCCTGAGTTCAATCCCTGGTACCCAAATAAATAAATAAATAAATAAATAAAAATGCATCATTCTAGTTCCCCAGAAATTCTAATTTTCATTTTTTACATTAACAGAAACATTCAGCAAGCAAGGAGCCATTTACAAGTATGTTGAGAGTAGCAATATTTGTAATACCAAAGACAATTTTACCATATAATTGCAATTATGGACACAGATAAATAACCTCTGATTGATTCCTAGCGTGAATACAATGAAAGAGTGTGTAACTGTAGATGAGTATGCAAACAATGTCATTAATGTATAGAGATTTAGAGAACTGAGGAATGGAGGGATGAAGGATTTGCGGAATTAACCATTCACATAATAAGTATACGCATGTTTGTGCATGCATGTGTGTACATACACATGTTGTTTTGTGTAGGCCAGTAGTGTAAAATTTTATTGTTCACCAAATATGAATGAATTAATACCTTATGGTTTATATGCAAATGAAGAATAACTCAATTAGAGCTCATCTACAAGGTAATTGATTATGGCAATGCCTTGCTGCTAACTTACAGCATCCCCCAAATATAAAATACCAAATGCACAACACCAGTTGTGCATGATCATGGACTAATTAGTAATTAGACCAATGAAATGTTTTATTTAATGGGAACAAATTGGGGATCTTAGCTATAATGGTCTAAAGGAAGAACCAGATGCCAAGCACAGTTTCAGTATAAAAATTCCCAGTTGTCCTGGGCCTGGAGTTAGAACATGGACACTTCCAGACTGGGTACTGTTTTCATGAAAGATGGTGATCAACATGTTGATGAGAATTGATCTTATTAGCATGACAAGGTGGTGCACACCTGTATTCCCAGATACTCGGGAGGCAGAGGCAGGAAGATGAAAACTTCAAGCCTAGCCTCAGCGACTTAGCCTCAGCTCAATGGTAGAGCATTTGCCTACCACGCAGGAGGCCCAGGCTTCAATTCCCAGAACCTCTAAAAAATTTATGCCCTATGTATATTAATAGTAATATACTATGAAAACATCTATATGAAAAATAAGTACATATGATTTAATAATTTAAGGGATAAAGCCCTTTATGTAAGTTTATATACATGCATATATGCATGGGGAACAGGTCTTACTGTTGTTTATACATTACAATTAAGCAATGTGCATTTAAGTATAGATAGTACTGATACAAAATTAATAAAAAAATGAATTATATACATAGGGTGTTGAAGTTTCATTACTTTTTTAAATAATCACAGAGCACTTGAAATCAAATTATGTGCTTCAAGTAGAAGAATCAGGGAACAGTTCAAGTAGAATTTCAACTTGGAGTGCTAACAGGCTGTAAGCTTTTTCCTTGGTTGCCCAATGGGATATATTTCTCCCAATTCTGGTTTACGAACCATTTGCTATGTTACAAGAACCCTTTATTTAAGAAGCTTATTCTCAGATAGACTTGTGAATAGTATAATCTTGACAATTACAAGAACCTACAGGACTGATGCTGTTTGATGAAAATAAAAGAAGGTTCAACTGGCTGACTCCTAATTTATGTGTCAAGCAATCAGCCACTAAAACTCAAAATCATCATCAACTTAATGGACAAAGTATTACAATTCTTTGTTTAGATGGTTGAATTATAGGATTAATAGTTAGAATGAGGTTCCAAAGCACCAGGACAGACACATTTCTGATTTATTGGGAATAGATAATAAAATTTCATAAGCAAATAGGAAACACTATTGTGGCTTAATATGGGGAGGCATAATGAGGGGGCATGGAGGTGTGCATTTTGGGGGGCTTCTAGAAGGTCAGTCTGAAATGAGGCTAGAATTAGTAATGTTAAGATATAATATATTTAATTGTATAATAATAGTGAAAGGGGATTTTATCTGAGGTTTATCCTGATAGTTTATTTGATCCTGCTTCATGAAGGAATCAAAGGTGGATATTATTACAAGACTTGAAATAATGAATGGTAGGATGAAATAGAAAGGAAGTAATCATGTTAAGGTGGATTTATAGACTGAAATCTTCCTCAAGTCCATTCTACTAAATTAGTACCAATGTAATGGGTAGCTAAGAGAAGATAAGAGGTGACAGTTGCACCTCTGAAAGGTATTTGTCCTCCTGGTAAAATATAATGTATAAAAATTGCAGCTATAACTACAAATAATAAAACATTCCCAATTTTCAGGTTTCTAGAAAAGTATAGGAGCCATAATAGAGACCTCTGGTAGAGGGCATGAAAAAATTAGCAGATGAACAATATGGAAGCTCTGTTTACATTAAGATATCAGATACTTCAGCCATAATTTTCACTTGAGCAAGTGCAACTTAGAGATGAGAATGTAGTTATTGTGTCTGATACACAGTGCATGTCCATTCCCAATTTTCAGGTTTCTAGAAAAGTATAGAAGCCATAATAAAGACCTCTACCTACATGAAAAAATTAGCAGATGAACAATATGGAAGCTCTGTTTGCATTAAGATATCAGATAATTCAGCCATAATTTTCACTTGAGCAAGTGCAACTGAGAGATGAGAATGCAGCTATTGTGTCTGATACACAGTGCATGTCCAAAGCATAGTCTGGTGGTGATTTGTTAAGCAGGACATACTCTGATACAAAGTCAAAGTTTACTGTGTTGAAATATTTGCTGGGGCTGGAAGTCAAAGGATGAATAGTTGATAATTTTAATTAAAGGGGAATTTTTCAGATGTTAGTCATTAAGGTTTCTATGGTTGAAATACAATGATGATTTTTCATGCCATTAGTCATGGACTGACATATACTGTATTTTTATAAAGTTTGTTTTGTTTTAGATTTTGTAGGCCTTTCTTCAAAACCTTTTGCTGATTTATGGTAGTTTGGGATTAATTATTGATTGTGGAATTATTGATTGTGGTAGTGGTTTAAATTTGGGTAGTATTTTTTAGCTAAAATTTAAAAATTTCAAAATATCATAGTAAACAGACCATTACCCTGTTATTTTATAAACTGTGTTTTTTGAACATGCACATATTTGTATAAATGGAAAGAATATATATATATACATATATATATATGGAAAAAGAAAAAGCAGAGTCTGGAACTGGGAGTTAGAACATACTTTCAACTTTAATATTAATCTGATACTTTAAATTATTAGTAGTGAATATTTACAATATTATTTGCATGATTAAAATTAATTACAAATATGTATTTACAATTTAATAAAATTTCCACAATAGAAAGTAACATTTTGAATGACAAGGTAAACTAAAGTAAGTCATGCAGTATAAGAAAATGTTGATGGAAGTATCAAGTGGATTAGTGCACCCATATGATAATTATTTGTTTGGCATTTATTATATACCACTCAAAGTTTGATGACTTATTTCTTTACCATTGGAGAATTTTAAGAAATTTTAAGCTGAAAAGAATTTGTCATAGTGATATTTGGGCTTAAAATCATATGGAAAATACTGGTCAGCTTAGGTTTTGTTCTTATTTTATGTATTTCTTTACTTTCTGACTTTTCATTACATCTTTTGTGTGACTGAGATGATGAAAATTCCTGGAGTCCTTTTCTCCATCTGAAGTACCTTTCATGCCCTATTCAGTGGAAATGATCTGCCAAAAACATAGATAAAGAGATACATCTTTAATCTTACAAGCTGTCTCCTTGCACAGGATCAGGAAAATGATTTTTCTTTTAAGAGTTGTCAGCATGCTTGACATCTGTCACAAAGGCTTAGGATCTATTTTTATTTTTCCTATTGAAATCATGCTATGACACCTGCCCCTTTGATACTTTTAGCAGTAAAGAAATGAGTGCTTTTCAGTAAAAGAGCTCACCATCTTTCTTTTTCTTTCTTGTTTTTGCTCAAAAACAGAATTAAAAATAAAACTTATTTTTGGTGGAATTGATAGGTGGAAATATTCAAATTAAATAAAATGCATCATTTTGTGATGAACAATATTTTATAAATATAGATATAGCTGATCTTAATATATTCAGTCTTCCTGAAAAGCTTTAAATGACATATTCAAAATTATCTTCCATATTTATCAGAAAACCATTTATAGTACTTTGCATAAAATGAATAGGTATATATTTGTCAATTATTGCTGAGTCAATTGTAGTGACAAAAGATATAGTGACAACATACACGTATATAATAAAAGCTAATAATATTTGCTAGTTTATACAATTTGTAAACAAAAATAGGTTATATTTAATGACAGGGTAGGAAGGTGTATAGAATGGGGAGTATGTATGTAGATAGCATTAAATATCATAGCTTGTCATTTAGCTAACACCCTTTGGTCATAAAAATGTTAAAATGTTTCCAAGTAAATGAATACTGGTGTATCATATTGCTGTCTTGTCCTTAAATAATATTAATATAATACATTAGTAGTAAGGCTTGACATGTTGTTTTTCCCTACCAGACTCAGTTGAGGCTAGCTCTTGAGACAAGTGTATGTCTCAAGAGACTGAATTAGTTAACTGGGAACAGTGAGTTAGTTTGCTCAGCTATCTCCCTTGTCACCTCTCTCTCACATGTGCTCCCACTCTGTGATGCTGTCCACTAGGAGGTCCTCCTCAGAAACTGATGCCAGTACCATGATCCTGGAATTCTGGAATTATGAACCAACTACATCTCTTTTCCTTACAAAGTATCTATCCTCAGAAATATTTTTGTATGATAATATAACACACAAAAGAAGAAGAGAAGGAGGAGGAGGAGGAGGAGGAGGAAAAATATGAAGACAAGGAATGACATCTGAACAAATGATGCAGTAGACACTGCCAAAATCTTGTCCACCATGCCAATATTAAAACACAAGAAGAACTAGTTTAGAAAAATCACTTAAAGAAAGGGTTCATTTTAACATTCCAATAAAAAAAAAAAAAAACAACGAATCCTTGGGAAAGAGAGTATGTAATTTCAAGTCTTACTACAGTATCATACTCAAATGTTCACTTTCCAACAACAACAACAATCACAAGGTATAAAATCTATCAGGGAAGTATGACTCAATAAGAAATAGATTATTATTTTTTTTAACAACTTGTTTCCTGTGAATGTGGATGCCAAGATATCAGACATTATTTTTGGGGGGTGGAGGGGCGGGGGCCAGGGGTTGAAATCAGGCCCTATTTTGTATTTTATTCTGAAACAAGGTCTCACTGAGTTGCTTAGCAGCTTTATTGCTAAGGCTGGCATTGAACTCTAGATCATCCTGCCTTAGCCTCCTGAGCTGCTGGGAATATAGGCATGAGCCACAGCACCTGGCTATATCAGATATTCTTGACAAATACTTTAAAGCAAGTATCTTAAGTATGCTTAAAATGCTAACTGAAATCACAAAAAAGGAACTACTGGAAATTAGAAAATTGATGTATAACTGAAAGGAGAATTTAATAAATAGAAACAAATTATAAAAGAAACATAACAGAAGTTCTGGAGATAAATAAAAAATTTGAAATGAAAAATTTAGTATAAGTCTTCAATAGTAGATCTGAAGAGGTCAAAGAAAGAATCAGGTAATTTGAAGATAGAAGATAGGGCAACTGGAATTTTTGAATTTGAAGAGAAGAAAGGAAAAGAAAAACTAAAGAACACTAAATAGAATCTAAGCGGACTGTGAAAAACAGCAAGTAGAACAACATATGCTTTATTGGAGTCTAGAGGAAAACAGAGAGAAAAAGGAAAAGTATTTTAAATGATTTTGGTCAAAAATATCCCACATTTGATGAAAGATATGAATCTATAAATCTAAGAACAATATCACCTAAGTTTGCCAAAGTCAAAATTGACCCATATGTTAAGAAATTATAATGAAGCTATCAAAAACAATAGGAAAGAGAATCTTGAAGGCAGTGGAACAGAAGTTACTCAACATATATAATCAAATTAGCTGTCAATTTCTCAGCAGAAATTATGGAAGATAGGTTATGGGATGGCATATTTAAATTACTGAAAGAAAAATGTCAACCAATAATTCTATATTCAGAAAAACTACCTCTCATAAATAAGGAAAAGTTATTGAAAGTCCCAGTTGAGTTCATTACAACTAGACTTATCATAAGGGAAATCACAAAAAAATATTTCCAGTAAAAATTAAAGGACACTAGAAAGTAACTGCAAGGTTTACAAAAATAAATATCTTTGGTAAGTGTAAATGCATATGTAGCCAAATATAAAAGTTAGCATTTTGTAAATTTCTTTTGTAACCACACACTTATTGCCTATGTGGCTTAAAAGAGGACTGCACAAATTATAATTAAAGTCCGTGCTATTTGAGTACAAAATGTGTGATGCTATGATTTGTGACAATAATGAGGTTAGATGAAACAGATTTTAGGTGAATATAATTGTTTGTATTAATTTAAAAATCCTTTTAAAGCTATTGCAGTTAATATATGAATTTAGCAAAGTTAAAGGGTACAAGAAGAACACACAAATATCAAATGTTTTTATATTTCAGCAAGGAACGATCTAACATATAATCTAAAATACAATATCATGATTTTGGTAAAAGAGTATCTAAAGGAATACAATATCTAGGAAAAATTTAACCAATGAGGCAAAAAATTTGTACCCTGGCAATTCCAAAGCATTTATTTATCAAAAGAAACTAAATATATGGAGATGCATGCCATGTTGATGGATAGGAAGATGTGACATTGTTAAGATGTCACTAATACCAAAAATAGAAATGCAAGTCGACCCATTCTTTTAAAATATTTTTAAATGTATCCTGAAATTTACATAAAATTTCAAAGAATCAATAATATCCAAAGCAATCTGAAAAAGAAAAATTTGAAAGTTCACACTTCCAGATTTTATAACTTTACTACAAAGTTATAGTAACAATAATTGTTTAAAGATGGACATGTAGAATAATTGAATCAAATAGATAGTCCAGAAATAAACCAATACATTTGCATCCAATCAATTTTTATTATGGGAGGTCAATGCCTTCAATAATGAAAGAATAATTTTTTCAATAGATGATGCTAGGACAACTGGATATTCTCATGTGCAAAAGAGTGAAGTTGGACATGTTACTCACAAAATTTAAGTCAAATTGCTTAAGTGATTAAATACACATGCAAAAATCAGTTAAGACACAAGAAAAACAACAGGACAAATCTTTCTTAACTTATGTTCAGCAATGAATTCTTAGATGTAGCAAAATCATAAGAAATATACAAAAAAACAGGTAAATTCATTTTCATCAAAATGCAAATAGTTTGTACATCAAATGACATGATCAAAAGTCAAAAACATCCTCCAGAATGGGACAAAGTATTTGCAAATCACATATCTGGTGAGTTTCTTATCTAGAATATAAACAAAACATGCATCTCAGCACAACAAAACAACCATTCAATATAAAGAAAGGGGAGCATATTTAAAAATTCATTTCTTCAAAGAAGATATACAAATGACCAATAAACATATGAAAATGGTTTAACCACATTCGTAATTTGGAGGAATTTAAATCAAAATCATAATGAGATATTTAACACATACTA
>JAJEJO010048918.1:308854-323369 GCA_020662805.1 Glaucomys volans | reverse complement strand
GGAGGAATTTAAATCAAAATCATAATGAGATATTTTACACATACTAGAATGACTACAAAAAGATACAAATAGAAAGAGTTGGCAAGATATGGAGAAACAGAAGCATTCGTGTGTTGCTAGTGGAAATAAAAATACTGCAGTCATTGTCAGTTCTAAAATATTAAACATAGAATTACCATTTGATTCAACAGTTTTAGTCCTAACTATATTTATAACCAAATTAATTGATATTTGATGTCAACATTCATTGCATCACTATTCTAAATAGCCCAAAACTGGGGAAAATCCAAGTGTCCATCAACTGATAAATATATAAATAAATTTAGTGTATAAGTACAATGGAATTTTATTTCACCATAAAAATAAATGGAATTTTGATACATGGTATGGTGTAGATAAACCTTATTAACATTATGCTAAATAAAATAATGCAGGAACAAAGGGATAATTATTGAGTGATTTTTCTTACATGAAATAACTAAAATAAATTCATAGTAACATAAGGAGACAAGACATTGCCAAGTGTTAGGAGAAGAAAAGTGGACTTGCTAATTAATTATTACAGAGTTTCTATTTACAGTGATGAAAAATTTTAGATGTAGATTTTAGTAATGATTATACAGCATTGTGCATATAATAATACCATAGAATCATACATTTAAAATAGCAAAATGCCATACATATGTATATTCATATATCACATACAATATAATCTATAATAAGCAATATATATATTTATAAAACATATATAATTTTTCTCTTTACCATAATAAAAATGTTTACATAAACTTGAAAAAAGTGTCATGACTTATTTTCTTAGTTTATTTTAACTTTCCACAGAATACAATTAATGTTTTTCTTTTGGTGACCAGCTCTTTATGATTTTTCTGTGTAACAAATCACTACAAACTTTGTGTCTTGTTTCACAATTTCTGAGAATCCAAAATCTGCTGTACAATCCTTTCTCAGGTTCTCACAAGACTGCAATGAAGGTGGAGGTCAGGGCTGGAGCCTCATTTTTAGGCCTAGCTGGACCAGGATCCACTTTCAAGTTTGTGTTGATGTTAGCAGAATTTGAGCTCCTCATTGCCTATTATACCTAGACTTCCATTCCTAGTTGGCTACTGCTCAGCAGCGGCCCCATTTTATTACTAGATGTACCTCACTGACTTGCTATAACATTAAACAAAAGAAAGAGCATAGTACAAGACCAAGTCTTGATCTTAAATAAGGTAATCATGGAAATGACAACTTTTGCTATCTTCCATTGTTTGGAAGCAAATGTCTAGGCCATCTCCCATTCAAGGAGAGTGAACTACACAAAACTGTGAACACCTGGAATCTGAGTCTGGAGACCATTTTAAGGACTACCTGTCACTAGGCCTCTGAATTTTAAAACACATATAACTGCCACACACACAAAAAAAGTTCATGGGAGAGGCCTATGTATGGAACGATGAATGAATCATTGCTTTGAACTGCCCTGAGACTGGCTGACAGCACTCCTGTAAATTTCTCGGTGCAAAGGTGCCCACTTGTCTGGTGTGGTCCTGTTTAAAATACAATTCCGTGGTTGCCATGGAGCTTACCAGTTCATAACCTAAGGTTTAGGTGCCAGCCGACCCCGGGGGGTGGAGAATTGTGGGTGCAAGTTGATGACTAATTAGGTGGTTCAAACTTTTGACCTCAGTTCTGTTCTAAAGTAATTTTCTCACAATGAATTCTTTGAAGTAAAAACACTATAAAATAAATGCACAGAGCCTGCTCATTATCAGTCTTCCTGCCTGTCAGAGGTCATTCTTTATTTCTGTGTTGTCTTGTTTTCAATCTGAGTAAATGGTCGTGCTGGAAGCTCATGCCATACCTTGCAATCATATCCATTCAGTGTACTTAAATTCTAGCAACCACTAATCCATTGTCTATCATTGAGGGCTTTTGTTGTTGTTGTTGCTATTGTTTTGTTTTTTGTTGTTGTTTCTCATTTTGTTTTTTGGCTTTTTTTGTGTTTTTTTGGTGCTGGGAAATGAACCCAGGGGCGCTTAACCACTGAACCACATCCCCAGCCCTATTTTGTATTTTATTTAGAAACAGGGTCTCACTAAGTTGCGTAGGTACTTGCCTTTGCTGAGGCTGGCTTTGAACTCCCATTTCTCCTGCCTCAACCTCCCAAGCCGCTGGGACAACAGGAATGTGCCACCACGCCCTGCTTATCATTCAAGTTTGGTCTTAAGAAATGTCCAAATATATTTGGAATCTTTCTATGTAACTTTTCAAAATCTGTTTCTTTCACTTTTACATGCATCAACATTCATCCTAAGTACTGGGTGCATCATTCAGTAGTTGTTCTTGTTTTCTCTACAATCTTACATTACATGGGTGGTCCACCAATTGCTATTCCATTCACTTACTGAAGGACATTTGGAAACTTTCCAATTTCTTTTGTTTGTTTGTTATCATAGATAGATGTGCTATAAGCATTTGTTTAACACTTTCTCTATGAATATAAATTTTATTTTGTATAAATACTTAGGAAAAGAATTGTTTGGTAAAATTTTATGTATGTATATAATCTTATAAGAAACTTTCAAACTCTTTTCCAGTGTGGCTGTACTGGTTTTTACTCCTGCAGTTAATGAACAATGGTTCTGGTGGATCCAAACATATAACTACATTTGGTATCCTAAGATTTTGGGGTTAGTTTTATGCATTGTATTTAGCCACCCTAATAGATGCACAGATGTATCAAATTTGCTTGTGATCTGTATTTCTCTGATAACTAATATTTACATTTCTGTAGGAGTTAATGATGGTGAATATATTTTTCTGTGCTTATTTACTATTCTCTATTCCTCTTAGGTGACATTTATGTTCAGGTTCTTTGCCAGTTTTTATATGGGTTGCATATTTCCTCACTAAATTTTTTGTATGTTCTTCGTATGTTATTAATGTCTTTTATTAGAAATGTATTTTTAAAATATTTTTCTCTCTGAAACTTTTTCCTTTCCCTAATATTGTATTTTCCATAGCAAGTTTTTAACTTTCATGAGGTTTGATTTATACTTTTTTCTTTTGTGCACTGTATTTGTGTATATGTATGCTAATCCATGTCATGAAGATGTCCTCCTCCTAAGAGTATTGTAGACTGGTTTCATTTTGTTTGTGTCTATAATATTTTTTGAATTAATTAATTAATATTTTTTGAATATTTTTTTAATGATTTTTGAATTAATTTTTGTTTAAGGTATAAGAGTTCAGACAAGGTTTTTTTTTTTTCTCTTCTGTATATGATGATAAACTATTTCTCCACTATTTGTTGAAAAGGTAGTTTTTACTCAAATTATTTTGTTCTCCAAATTTGTTTCACTTTTCTCTCAAAAGTCATGTTTGTAAGTATGTGTTTCAGGATTGTATTCTCTTCCATTGATTGACTTGCTGTCTGTTCTTTTGCCAAGATCGCCCTTGCTTGGTTTGTTAGAGCGTTACATAAGTTTTACAACTGACTTATATTATGGTGGATCCAAGTGAATCTCTAGTAGACTAGACACATTTGGAGATATAAAGCAACACACATTTATTATCCTAATGTCTGGAGCTCAGAAGCACAGAACAGTTTCACTGAGTAAAAGTCAAGGCTTTGGTGGGACTATTCCTTCTAGGGTTTAAGGAAATTTCATCTCCTTGTCTTCTCCAGTTTCTAGAAACTCTGAATTCCTCAGGATGTCCTGCTGTTGAAGCATTGACATTACTTTGAGATTTGTTTCCATGTCACATCTCCTCTAACTCTGATACTCTCTGAGTTTCTTATTAGGATCTTTGTGATTACACAGGTTCTATCCATATATAATACAAATAATCTTGCCTTCTTAAAATCCTAACCTAACTTTGTCAAATCTGCAAAATCATTTTGCCTTGTGTATTAACATATTTTAAGTGTTGGGGATTCATTCTGAACATCTGTAAGGAATACTTTTTCTGGCTCCAACATGGTCAGAGAACATACTTGTTAAAATTCCAATTCTTTAAAAATTTTAAGATTCTTTTTGTTACCTAGGATAAAATCTACTTTGAATATTCTAGGTGAGTTCTAAATCAAAAGTATGTCTTAAAGTATTCTACTATCTTGATTGAAAGTCATGAGTACTATGATCAAATTTAATACTTGAATTTAATGAAATAATAAAATGCCAGTTGTTTTTAGATTGTTTTCCAGCAAATATTCACCCTATCTACTCAGCACAGGCCTACAGGACACAGGTATTTTCCTACCTTATTCATGTTGAACGTGTTCATAGGTCCTGCATTGGCCTCATAAATAAGCACACTGTATTTCTCCACAATTGTTTTGGCTTGGCTATGCAACTTGTTTTGGCCAATTATGTCCATTCATTTAAATTATTTTTAAATATTTTGTTCTTGCTTTCAAACCAAAGAACGTGCCTCAGATTTTCTCAGCTCCAACAATGATGAAAGGTCAATAGAATAAACCTGAGCTTTTCAATGGAGACACGTCTAACCCAAATCATCCAAACCCTGACTATAGAATCAATTGATCAAAGCAATAAATTAATGGAGATGATTTTGTGCTATTGAATTTATGGCAGATTTCTAATTGGCCTTATTGGCACACTACCTGACTTATCCCTTGCAAAAGTGGAAAGTATATTAATCAGCATAAATTCTACAAGGAAGGTCTTTTACATTATAATAATGTCTATTTAATGTGTAAGTACAGAAGCATGAGTTCACAATAGCAATAGATGCAGACAAATATATATATGTTGTCCTGACAAGATCAGTGAACAAATCTTAGTTAAGTTTCAAATAAGAACTACTATGAACAGTATCCTTAATCTTTACTCATGACCTTAGTCCTTACATTGTTGAAATTGCACAAAAGTATTTTCTATTCATATACAAAACACAGCTAAGTTCTAAGGTCAGTTAAAATATACAGGTTTGTCACTCATAAAATGTCTTGTAGGCCATTTAAAAGTCATGTAATAAGTGGCATAGAGCTTATCTGTGTGATCACATTATGCATATTAGTCACATTTACAATTCTTTGTCTCCAGTTACTAAAGAAAGAAATGCTTACAACCATTCTGACAAAAAACCAATAAAACGTCTTTATATTAAAATTCACACATAAAAATCATCAATTTAAATATATAGCAAACCCAAAAAGAGTTATTTCAAGTGATTCTGAATGTATCTGCCTCAAGAAATAGTTGCAACTATATAGAAAGGAGTATGTCATGATGTAAGAGAAGAGAAAGCTCACATTTCAAACTCTTTTCAAAACAGGATACAAAGAAGCCTTAAAATGAGCAAAGTCAAATACCTCAGAGCCTCAGGGACACTCCCGACTCCTGCCAAGATGAAAGGAGAATGTACCAATAATTTTCAAATCTAAACAAGCAAATATGGCTAAGGAAAATAGGAATTAATTGGAAATGATCTTAGCATTCCAACTACATAAACCCAGAAAACCTTCCTGTTGCATTTATTCATATCTCAAAGGAGAAGCTTCATAAAGAAGCGACTAATTGTTCCCTGACACACATTTCAATTCTATCCTCATATTGCTAATTATATAATAAATCCAAATAGCAATCTTAGAAAATGTTCTGGTGTTAATTAAAGTACACTTAATGGATATATCCTAACCCTCAGTAGTGTTGACTGAGCCACTTTTCCGTGCAGTAAGAATTAATTGAGAAAACAGAATTTCACTGTCGTCTATGCCTACAGAAACTGGTTGGAATAGGGGAAGGAATACTTTTCAGAAAAAAAAAATGGGGAGGAATAAACTATGAAAATGCTTCTTAATTCAGGTTAATTGCTTATATCGGTAAAATAATTCCTGCTTGAATAGACAATTATGCTCATAGCTCATTATTCCTAGTATTAAAAGGTCCCTTTTGAATTTGGTTGAGAAGTCCACACAGGAGAGCCTTGATAATACCCTCCAGGGTAGGATAGAGGGCAGCAAAGATAATTTTAAATATGTTTATTAATAGGTTTTTCCTCCATGTTAGTCTTTTCCTCAGTCTAAATTAGAGTACCTTTTACATAAAACAATTAACATCTCTAAAATTAGAATGTTTCCTACAAATTACAGCTTCTTGTATTCGATAAACATAGTCATGTATCAGTCTTTTCTATTAAATAACCACCTTTAGGTCATCTTTTGGGTAAGAATAAATTTTCCTGGAATCTTTTTATTCCCTACAAAGACATTTGTATGACTAAGGGAATACCACAAATTTTATTGTTAAAAGTGAAGGCTCCTACATCCATGCAGAAAGCATCAACCCTTCCCTCTCTGCCTGTTGACTTCCATGTCAGTGTTTATCTCAGGATCCTCTGGCTTGTTGGCAAGGCACCGTTCCTGAAGTCTAGAGTGCTGAAGTTCAGTCTCTTGGTTAGCTAGTTAAAGGATCCAGATCATTGTCTGTCCTCCCCTATTGATTGGGTCTTACTTTGTGGGTGCTGGAGACAATTTTGCCTCTCAGTCATATTCTCCCCACAAAGCTTCTGAAATCTCATACTTTTGTTATAGACTGTTATAGACTACCAAATTCATACAGTGAAACCTAAAACCTAATCCTCAATATGATGGTATTTGAACATAGAGCCTTTGGGAGATGACTGGGTTATGAGGGTGGAAATTTCATGAACAAAATTAGTGATGTTTATAAACGATATCCAGGGAGCTTCTTTACCTCTTCCTCCCTGTGAGACAGTGAATATGCTCACTTATTCATCTTGGACATCTTAATATCTAGAACAGTGGGAAACAGATCTGTATAGTTTATAAGCCAAGTATTCTGTGTTATATTTGATACAGCTGCCCAAATGGATTACAAAATTATCCTGCTATCTTCAGGAAATAAAAAATCCAATGGTCCATTTTCAGAATACGGTATTTAGGCTTAAATGTAAAGTCACTGGGGATGTAAGAAAATCAGCCAGAGGAAATAGAACAAATGGTTATTAGAAGTTAACACCTGAGTGTTAGAGATTCACAGTCCCTTGACAAAGAAGTGAGGGGAAAGGGACTGGCCTGACCAAAAAAGCTGAAATTCAAAAGTGCCAAAATGTACCCAATTCCAATTGCAGAAAGGCCTTCCTGCCATAAGAGAACAAAGGAAGGTAGGAACAACTAAAAGTACATTTTTAAAAAATAACCTAATAGGAGGCAGTTAAACCTAGGTGAGTTCAGGAAGATTGTGTACCCAATAGTATGCAGTCAATGAGGAAACAGAAAAGCTTGGACACTAGGGGATAAAATGTTGATCTTAACTGCTCTGTGTATGCCTGCTCACCCAGACACCTGATCTTGCAAGACTGTCATTAAAGCCTCACTTTCTCTGTACCTTTGTCTCTTAGTTCAGTCTTTGGTTTTGAAGCTCTGCTGCATGGTCCTGAATCTAATCCTCACTGTTTTCATTTGGAGGCGTTTTGGGAACATGGGATAACTTCCATGCTACCATTAAAATTATGGAAGGCCTAGAGAGGCTAACGCATTTCCATTCAGTACCACGGAATCCTATGCTGGCAGTGTAGTTCCCCGCTTTTTCAATGCTTTATTGCCATGGGTCTCTCCTATCCACCTGTCTCCTTCCAGGGTTATAAACCAAGAACCGGCATAAAAACCCTGCCCCTTCACATTTACTTCTCTCATGTTCCTTTTCGAGGACCTCATTCCATCCTGGTTTTAAAATAGAAAGAAAGCAATAAAAGGAGCTTTAGTGAAAACAACACACAAAAATCTTCCTATCACCTCTGAGGAATGGCGAATCTACCATGAAGATTTGATGAATACGTCTACTTCTATTTTAAATACTGACACATTCTACTGTCTGAGACTAATACCTATTAGGGTTTGGATGTGAAGTGTCCCCCAAAAACTCACAAGAGACAATGCAAGAAGGTTTGGAGGAGAAATGATTGGGTCACAGCCTTAACCTAAGCAGCAAATTAGTCTGATGGGATTAACTGAGTGGAAACCCTAGGCAGGTGGGGTGTGGCTGAAGGAAGTGGCTCATTGGAGGCCTAGCTCTGGGATATGTATTCTGTATTTAGAGAATTGTGTTTCTGTTTCTCTGCTTCTTGATCACCATGTGAGCTGCTTCCTTCCACCACACTCTTCTGCCATGATGTTCTGCCTCACCTCCATCCCTGAGGAATGGAGCTGGCCTTGTGTGGACTAAGACCTTTGAAACCTAGAGCCCTCAAATGAACTCTTCCTCCTCTACAATTGTTCTGGTGCAGTTTTTTAGTAACAGTGGTGAGAAAACTGACTAAAACAATACCATATACAGTAGTTTACCTTATCTTGGGAAATATTTCCCAAGATGTAGTAGATGCCTGAAATCATGGATAGTATTTACTCTTGTATATGCTATGTTTTTGTACTTTTAGGTAAAAGTTTAACTTTTGAATAGGTATAATAGGAGATACACAGTAACCAAAAATAAGCTAAAACAAGTACAACAACATACCATAAAAAATTACATGAACATGGTCTCTCTTTTTTTCTCAAAGTATGCTTTGCTACTTGTACTATGCATTTCACCCCGTGGTTGACCACATGTCACAAGCCATGAAAAGGAAAACTGAGAATAAAGAGAGACTACTGTAAAATTAAGTCAATAATAATACTTTGTTCTAAGTCCTTTCTCTCCAAGGGACTGTTTGATAGTTTCTTTTTCCATAAAGGTAATGCTCTCAAGCATACTAGAAGACCTAATTGCTTATTTCTCAAGGAACTATGATTATTATAGTCAAGCAAAAAGAAAAAAAAAAGGCCTAAAATATGCTATATGGTCTGTATAATTCAGTATCTTATCAATTTTCTAATATAAATCAACATTCTTCCAAGAGTGTCTGAGACTCCACCAAGAAGGTATTTATAAAATTGCTAGTCCAGGACCAATACACACCATAATGAATTCTCAGAGGTATTATGACTATTTCAGGAGAGATCTGAGGAACTAGTCAGATTTTTACATGTACCATTTCCCTATTTGCCTACAAATTTTAATCAGTATTTCCTATCCAAATTCTCAAAAATATTTCTTATGACTAGCTTTATAGCTTGGCTTAAATTCCTGTCCTGAAGTGACACTAAATACATGAAGTAGATTAAAACATTTTTACTATCTTGGACCTGTTGTTTAGAAAAACAGGGTAGGAATGCCTAAAATGTTTGTTGTCTTCAATGAGTAATACAATTTTCTTATCTTCAAAGTATGATGATTTTTAAAAGTAGGTTACTATAAAATAGTTTATAGGTTAAAAAGTAGGTTACTGTTAAATAGTTTATTTATAAAATTTAACCACTGGGACACATCAATATAAACTAAATATTTTGAACTGAAAATTAGCTTGATACTTGGAGATTTAGTTAAATGTAAATTAAGCCTTATATGTAAAGACCTGTGGGAAGTTCAAAGTCACTCCACAATTTCTTCAGGTCAAAAAAAAAATTAAAAAATCTCACAATTATTTGTACTTTACCATCTGAGGTTTCTAGCCTTTGCACAGTGTAGTCAGAATTGTCCTTCTTTGTTCCAGATGTTTTCTTCTGTATTTCCATTGTGTGACTATGGTAGTACACAACTACTTTCCTTGTGTAGGGAAAGGATTTACTGAAAGATTTTTAAACAAAGGAATGTATATTGCTGAAAAATTAGCTAAAACTACATATTATTTGTCCATGATCCTCAACTTTTCAATCACCTTGCTTCTTCATCAGTGGGATTTTTTCATGACCAATAAGTCATTTTCCTTTATATGCTCCTGTATTTATGTTGGCACGTTACATAGACTTTATGTTCTCTCATTCCTACTAGGCTTCGTGCTCTTCAGTGTTGTCCATGTCATCCTCATCACCAATCCAGACTGCAATATGTTTTATTTGGGATGTTGTTATCAAGACTTAACCTTAAGTTCATAAGACATATTTCATTTCCATAAACTGAACAGTAAATAAGTAGCTTTGTATCATCTGCCTGTAATGTAACCATAAAAATAATTTGTCAATGTACACATTTTTTATTTCTAAATTTCATTTGATGCTACTGATTCTCAGTCAACTTAGTGGTACTGAAGTGTGTAACTGACTTATCTAAGAACTGTATTACAATATAAGCTCGTAAATAAAAGTTAGGAGTAATCTTCAGCTGTCTGAGCCCTCGGACCTAAGGCCAGCCCTTCCCACAGGGACACGGCGCTGCGGCTTCAGGTGAGATTTAGCCAGGAGCGGAGCTGCTTGCCGGCTCCAGCGGGGAATTTGGGACTGTCAGCGCCATTCTGCAGCTTCCCTGGTGGAGAGACGCCATCTTCAGCTGTCTGAGCCCTCGGACCTAAGCTCAGCCCTTCCCTTGGGGACACGGTGCAGCATCTCCTGGTTGCCTCTGCCCAGAAGCATTGATCATTCCCACCCTGGAGGTTGTGAGACAGCAGCTATCTTGGATCACCACTTGATCAAGCACCTCTCAAACATCTGGTGAGTTACTGGAAATCTGCAGGGACGCCCTAAGTCTTTACAGGGAAATTGCAATCCCTCTGATTTGCAGTACTAGAGGAGAAGATACATGAGCAACATGAGAAAACACGGGAAGAAAGTGTCCCAAACAAACCTAGATGATACATCAAGAGATCCCAAAGACAGCATGGTAGAAGGAATGACAGAAATGGAGTTCAGAATGTTCATAATTAAAATGATCCGAGAAGAGAATGATGTGACAAGAGAGCAGAATCAGGCTATGAATAATCAGCTAATAGAGCAATTGCAGGAAGCAAAAAATCATTTCAATAAAGAGATAGAAGTTCTGAGAAAAAAAAAAAACAGAAATTCTTGAAGGAAACAAGGAAATGAAGGAAACAATCGACCAAGTTAAAAACTCAACAGAAAGCATAATTAACAGAATAGATCACTTGGAAGACAGAACCTCAGACAATGAAGACAAAATATTTAATCTTGAAAACAAAGTCGAACAAACAGAGAAGATGGTTAGGAATCATGAACGAAACCTCGAAGAAATATGGGACATCATGAAAAGACCAAATTTAAGAGTTATTGGGATTGAGGAAGACACAGAGATACAAACCAAGGCTATGAATAATCTGTTCAATGAAATAATATCAGAAAACTTCCCAAATATGATGAATGAGATGGAAAATCAATTACAAGAGGCCTACAGGAAACCAAACACACAGAATTTCAACAGATCCACACCAAGGCACACTATAATGAAAATACCTAACATACAAAGCAAAGATAGAATTTTAAAGGCTGCGAGAGAGAAAAGCATCAGATTACCTACAGGGGGAAACCAATACGGATATCAACGGATTTCTCAGCCCAGACCCTAAAAGCAAGAAGGGCCTGCAACAACATATTTCAAACTCTGAAAGAAAACAGATGCCAACCAAGAATCTTATACCCAGCAAAACTTACCTTCAGATTTGATGATGAAATAAAATCCTTCCATGATAAACAAAAGCTTAAAGAATTCACAAAGAGAAAGCCTGCCCTACAGAACATTCTCAACAAAATTTTCGAAGAGGAAGAAATGAAAAATAACTATCTCGGTCACCATGGGGAGGAACTACCCTAAAGAAAGAGTCAATCAAAGGAGAAACGAAGTTAAGCTAAAAACCCCCAAAAGCTAAAATGATAGGAAATACAAGTCATATCTCAATAATAACCCTGAATGTAAACGGCCTAAACTCATCAATCAAAAGACATAGAATGGCAGACTGGACTAAAAAGAAAGACCCAACAATATGCTGCCTTCAAGAGACTCATCTCATAGAAAAACATGCCCACAGACTAAAGGTGAAAGGTTGGGAAAAAACATACCATGCACATGGACTGAGTAAAAAAGCAGGAGTTTCCATCCTCATTTCAGATAAAGCAGACTTCAAGCCAAAGTTAGTCAGAAGGGATAAAGAAGGACATTTCATACTGCTTAAAGGAAGAATAAATCAGCAAGACATATCAATCATATATATTTATGCACCAAAAAATGGTGCATCCATGTATGTCAATCAGATCCTTCTCAATTTCAGGAATCAAATAGACCAAAACACAATAATACTGGGAGACTTTAACACTCCTCTCTCACCATTGGACACATCCTCCAAGCAAAAATTGAACAAAGAAACCATAGGACTCAATGACATAATCCTTAATATGGACTTAACAGACATATATGGAATATTCCATCCATCAAAAAGCGAATACACTTTATTCTCAGCAGTTCATGGGTCCTTCTCTAAAATAGACCATATGTTATGCCACAAAGCTACTCTTAGCAAATACAAAAACATAGAGATACTACCTTGTATACTATCAGATCATAATGGAATGAAATTAGATATCAATGATAAAGTTAGAAACAGAAACTACTCCAAGACCTGAAGATTAAATAATATGCTATTGAATGATATATGGATAACAGAAGACATTAGGGGAGAAATTAAAAGATACTTAGAGGTCAATGAGAACAAAAATACAACATATCAAAATCTCTGGGATACTATGAAAGCAGTGCTAAGAGGAAAATTCATTGCAGGGAGTGCATTTAATAAAAGAATGAAAAGTCAACAAATCAATGACCTCACATTACAGCTCAAAGCCCTAGAAAAAGAGGAACAGATCATCACCAAAAGTAGTAGAAGACAGGAAATAATCAAAATCAGAGCTGAAATAAATGAAATTGAAACAAAAGAAACAATTCAAAAAATTGACAAAACAAAAAGTTGGTTCTCTGAAAAAATAAACAAAATTGATAAACCCTTAGCCACGCTAACGAAAAGAAGGAGAGAGAAACTCCAAATTACTAAAATTCATGTTGGGAATGGAAATATTACAACAGACACAATTGAAATACAAAACATAATAAGAAGCTACTTTGAAAATTTATACTCCAACAAAATAGAAAAAATGGAAAACATCAACAGGTTCCTAGAGGCATATGAGCCACCCAAACTGAATCTGGAGGACATACACAACTTAAATAGATCAATTTCAAGCAATGAAATAGAGGAAGTCATCAAAAGCCTACCAACAAAGAAAAGTCCAGGACCAGATGGATTCACAGCCGAGTTTTACAAGACCTTCAAAGAAGAGCTCATTCCAATACTCCTCAAAGTATTTCACGAAATAGAGGAGGAGGGAACCCTTCCAAACTCATTCTATGAAGCTAATATCACCTTGATACCAAAACTAGAGAAGGACACATCAAGGAAAGAAAATTTCAGACCCATATCTCTAATGAACATAGATGCAAATATTCTTAACAAAATTTTAGCGAACTGCATACAAATGCATATTAAAAAGATAGTGCACCATGATCAAGTGGGTTTCATCCCGGGGATGCAAGTTTGGTTCAACATCCGGAAATCAATAAATGTAATTCACCACATCAACAGACTTAAAGTCAAGAACCACATGATTATTTCAATAGATGCAGAGAAAGCATTTGATAAAATACAGCACCCATTCATGCTCAAAACACTAGAAAAAATAGGGATAGTGGGGATATTCCTTAACATTGTAAAGGCTATCTATGCTAAGCCCACAGCTAACATCATTCTAAATGGAGAAAAATTGAAAGCATTCCCCCTGAGAACTGGAACAAGGCAGGGATGCCCTCTTTCACCACTACTATTCAACATTGTTCTTGAAACTCTAGCCAGAGCAATTAGACAGACCAAAGAAATTAGAGGAATACGAATAGGAAAAGAAGAGATCAAACTATCCCTATTCGCTGATGACATGATTCTCTATTTAGAAGATCCTAAGAATTCCACCAGAAAACTTCTGGAACTCATTCATGAATTCAGTAAAGTAGCAGGATATAAAATTAATGCTCATAAATCTAATGCATTTTTATTTGTAAGTGATGCATCCTCTGAGAGAGAAATTAGGAAAACTACCCCATTCACATTAACCTCAAAAAAAATAAAAGACTTGGGTATCAATCTAACAAAAGATGTGAAAGACCTCTACACTGAGAACTACAGAACACTAAAGAAAGAAGTTAAAGAGCATCTGAGAAGATGGAAAGATCTTCCATGTTCTTGGATAGGCAGAATTAATATTGTCAAAATGGCCATACTTCCAAAAATGCTATACAAATTCAATGCAATTCCAATTAAAATCCCAATGATGGACCTCATAGAAATAGAGCAAGCAATCATGAAATTCATTTGGAGGAATAAGAGACCCAGAATTGCTAAAGCAATCCTTAGCAAGAAGGGCGAAGGAGGGGGTTTCACAATACCAGACCTTCAACTATACTACAGAGCAATAGTAACAAAAACAGCATGGTATTGGTACCAAAATAGACAGGTAGATCAATGGTACAGAATAGAGGACACAGAGACAAACCCAAATAAGTACAGGTATCTCATACTTGACAAAGGAGGCAAAAACATGCAATGGAGAAAAGACAGCCTCTTCAACAAATGGTGCTGGGAAAACTGGAAATCCATA
>JAJEJO010048918.1:207969-308454 GCA_020662805.1 Glaucomys volans | reverse complement strand
ATCAATCTAACAAAAGATGTGAAAGACCTCTACACTGAGAACTACAGAACACTAAAGAAAGAAGTTAAAGAGCATCTGAGAAGATGGAAAGATCTTCCATGTTCTTGGATAGGCAGAATTAATATTGTCAAAATGGCCATACTTCCAAAAATGCTATACAAATTCAATGCAATTCCAATTAAAATCCCAATGATGGACCTCATAGAAATAGAGCAAGCAATCATGAAATTCATTTGGAGGAATAAGAGACCCAGAATTGCTAAAGCAATCCTTAGCAAGAAGGGCGAAGGAGGGGGTTTCACAATACCAGACCTTCAACTATACTACAGAGCAATAGTAACAAAAACAGCATGGTATTGGTACCAAAATAGACAGGTAGATCAATGGTACAGAATAGAGGACACAGAGACAAACCCAAATAAGTACAGGTATCTCATACTTGACAAAGGAGGCAAAAACATGCAATGGAGAAAAGACAGCCTCTTCAACAAATGGTGCTGGGAAAACTGGAAATCCATACGCAACAAAATGAAACTAAACCCACATCTTTCACCCTGTACAAAACTCAACTCAAAGTGGATCAAGGACCTAGAAATCAGACCAGAGACTCTGCACCTAATAGAAGAGAAAATAGGTCCAAATCTTCATCATGTTGGCCTAGGACCAGATTTCCTTAACATGACTCCCAAAGCGCAAGAAATAAAAGCACGAATCAATGATTGGGATAGAGTCAAACTAAAAAGCTTCTTCTCAGCAAAGGAAACAATCAGCAATGTGAAGAGAGAGCCTTCAGAATGGGAGAAAATCTTTGCCACACACACTTCAGATAGAGCACTAATCTCCAGAATCTACCAAGTACTCAAAAATCTTTACACCAAGAACACTAATAACCCAATCAATAAATGGGCCAAGGAAATGAACAGACACTTTGCAGAGGAAGATCTACAAGCAATCAACAGATTTATGAAAAAATGTTCAACATCTCTCGTTATAAGAGAAATGCAAATCAAAACCACCTTCAGATTTCATCTTACCCCAATTAGAATGTCTTTTATTAAGAACACAGGCAACAATAGGTGTTGGCGAGGATGTGGGGAAAAGGATACACTCATACATTGCTGGTGGGAGTGCAAGTTGGTGCAGCCACTCTGGAAAGCAGTGTGGAGATTCCTTAGAAAACTTGGAATGGATCCACCTTTTGACCCCGCTATCCCACTCCTTGGCCTATACCCAAAGGACTTAAAAGCAGATTGCTACAGTGATGCAGCCACATCAATGTTCATAGCTGCTCAATTTACCTTAGCTAGATTATGGAATCAACCTAGATGCCCTTCAGTAGATGAATGGATAAAGAAACTGTGGTATATATACACAATGGAATATTACTCAGCCCTAAAGAAGAATAAAATTATGGCATTTGAAGGTAAATGGATGATGTTGGAGACTGTTATGCTAAGTGAGATCAGCATCAGCCAATTCCAAAAATCCAAAGGCCGAATGGTCTCTCTGATAAATGAATGACGATGCATAATGTGGGGGTGGGGGGAGGGTGGCAAGAATGGAGGAAGGATAGATAGTATAGAGGGAAGGGAGGGGTGGGGGCGGGGTGGGGGGTAAAAATAATAACAGAATGTGTGACAGATACCATTGCCCTGTGTACATGCATGAAAGCAGAGATGGTGTGACTCTACTTTGTTTACAACCAGTGAAACAATTGCTGTACTCCATTTGTGTTCAATGAATCAATAAGTAAATTAAAAAAAAAAAAAAGGTTAGGAGTAAAGTAGATCAATCCATAACATTGTTGAATTTATATGTTGGAAAAAGTGATTGTTTTCTAAGTTACATTTTTGACAGTTGCCTTTTTTTATGAATCAAAATACTGGAATTGTTTGAAAGCTAGAATTACTCATGGGTAAGTAAAATTAATAACATTGATTTCATCAACTTAATAACCATGCATTAAAAATAAATGAATTAAATACCTAATTAAGACAAAATATCCCTAAAATTAAAAAATCAAAAATCAAAATTAAATAGTGTGTTAATTTAATTTTCATAAAATAAAATATTTTTATTAGAAATTTTTTTGATTATTTTTTCAAGATGAAGCCAAATATAAGATTAGTAGAAAATATGGTGCTCAACATAGTTATATACCACATGTCAAGTAGAATATTTTAATGTACATTTTCAGGCACATAACAACCTTGAGATGAAATAATTTCAACACCTTTCGGAAATTGGATTTAGCCTACCTTCAAAATGAAGAGTATGTTTGCAGTCTTATTTCCCCTAAATGTACCATTCTCTTTTACCAGTGAATTAAACAGTCTGATCAAATTGAACAGTTGGCTACTCCCCATATCCATCAACCTCTGAATTTAGAATGACACAGGCAGCTCTAAAAAAAGACAATAATTCTTTAGGCAAAGATATTCAAGTGACTATACCTCCTTTCCAGGAGCCTATTTATATGCTTTGAAAACATTTGCCTGTTTATATTAAATTTCAAAAAAATTCTCACTTCAAAAATATGAATTTTCCAAACCTTTCTCAAGTTAAAAATATATTCCCTTTGTAATATTTACTTGTATATTTACTATTTTAATGCACTTTTGTATTTTATACACTTATTTGACCAACAAAAGTTGGTTTCCCAAAGGAATGTCATATGAAATAGCTGTAATTACATTTTTTCCCTTTTGGCTCATCTGCTTAAAATTTTTTCTCTACTAAACACAGGGCCCATATGTCATGAATACATCTTTGGCAGATGTTAGTTAGTTCTGATTGTTATTATGATAAAAGACTAGCAGATAGAGCATATAAAAGAATTACCTTTTTGTGAAAATATTTTTTAAGCTAACTTGAATAGCTGCCAGCCCTTTAATTACTTTAAATATGTTGTCAGAAAGAACAGAGTCTTTGGGAATACCAATTGCAATAAAGAAAACTATTAATTTCTTAATAATATCAGTTTGGTTAAAAGAGGTAGCATGAACTTAAAAAAACAGAAGTAGTTACCCAACAGACATTCTTACTCCAAAACTATCTTCTCATTTTCTTGTGAGCTAATTTTGCAGGATAGTTGGCCAGTGGCTTTGGACTAACCCATTCCTCCTTTCTCACTTGTTTTTAAGAATAACTGTAGAATGTGCTGGTAATATAACACCTTGAAATATTGAGGAGTTGGCCAGAACAACCCGGGCTCTGTTCCAGTCTCCCCCAGAGCAGAATGTCCTTCAGTACTTCATCCCAGCATGTCACATTACCATTAAAAACTAAAATGTAGTTTGGGAAGCTTTCTCGGGTCCTTCATCTGTGGTGCAAGTAGGGCATGAGCAGGTGGACTGCATCTGCTCTGGGAGCTTTCTGAGCCTTGAAGGACCAGCTCACCTGAGCACTTGCCTTCTGTAGTCCCTTGCTTCTTATATGTCAATAACAAATCTTTTTTAGGTAAAGCGTATGCATAGGTGTTCTGTCTCATTAGACTCAGGGGAGATGGTAAATTGGACACACTGAATTTGCTTTACAACTTATCTGTGGGGTGGAAAGCAGCAACCAGTATGGGAGAAAACCTTCAACCTTTTGAAAGCTTGAAGAATACAACAGATGTTCACAAGGAGGAAGGAGAAGGAAACAGTGCTTTTTCTATACCTCCACTTCTTGTCATGAAAGAGAAGTAAAGAAGCCCAGCTATTTCAGCAGCTGGTCCTGCATAGTAACATATAAAAGAGAAATTTTTAGTGAACTCCATTGGGGTAAATCTCCCCACCTGCTAAGATCATCCTTGACCTAATTTTGTTCTTCCTTTTTAAACAGTTTAAGGCCTTCCAAGCCACAAATTATCAGCGGACCCAGTCCTCAGCATTGTTTGCTTATTCCTTGTTTAAGTGTTTTGTAGTAATTTCAGAGAATTATCATATATTCAAAGAAGTTTTGATGCTCCTCAGGCCCTGCTATTCGTGAAGTATTTCCATCTGAAACTTTTTTTCATTGCATTTTATTTTGAATTTTGAATTTTTTTTCAGAATTAGACTTTTGATTTTTAACTTCATAAAGTAAAGGGAAAGAGAATTTCCTACTCACTGGTTCTCAGGCAGCTTTAAGATTGCCCTCCAGCTCTGTTGAATGTACATATATTGTGGTTTGTTTTGTTTCTTCTATCTTTATCTTCCTTCCTTTTGTGCATTCATAATAAATCTTCCTGAACTTTAAAAATGTATTTAGATTATTTGAGGAAAAAAATTCTACTTAGGCTTAGTTCTATCATATACCTCAAAATAATTTTGAAATATTATGCCATAAAGCATCTACTTCTCCAATTTTTTTCCCTTAATTCCATGGTTTTAAAAGCCATATTGGTTTCCCTATGATGAATATAATTAGTCATCTTCCAGGCCTAAGTTTCTCTATATTCCCTCTAAGTCAAATTTTAGAGCAAGCTCACTATGGTAAAGGCAATATAGTTACAAATCAAGCAAAATCAATCTGAAAAAGACATCAGAAACCTTGGTTTTCATAGAAAACTTTAATACACCTACAAATGCCTACTATCATGTTACACATTGGGCCATTTTGCCTTGTCCTATATAGTGAATTATATGTGATAAAACTCTATTATCTATATTTATGGCAATTATTTTGTCTGAACTTCAGAATAAGACGACTAATTATATTCATCATAGGGAAACCAATATGGCTTTTAAAACCATGGAATTAAGGGAAAAAAATTGGAGAAGTAGATGCTTTATGGCATAATATTTCAAAATTATTTTGAGGTATATGATAGAACTAAGCCTAGGTAGAATTTTTTTCCTCAAATAATCTAAATACATTTTTAAAGTTCAGGAAGATTTATTATGAATGCACAAACCTAAATTTTAAGAAATATATGAAAATTATTATTGCATGGCTTGCTTTGATTTGCTTTATAACAAACAGACTCTAAAAATCAAATGAAATTTATACTTGATTTTTCTCATTTTGAAATTGATTTTAATTAATAACTAATCAAAAATGTGAGAAATACAAAGTTCAGTGGTCCATTTTCAGAATATAGTATTTAGCCTTAATGGGGATGTATGATCCAATCATAAACATTTTACCTATACCCCTTGCCTTTGTCCACACCAATTTTAAAATTAGCTAATTGTCTAGACTGTAATCCCAACCCCTTCCTGTCAAGGCAACAGGAAATGCTGCATTAGGGATAAAACCAGGCATGCTGCCTGCCCAGGTGCTCTTGCCCGCGAGGTTCTGAAACTCATCCTGATCAGGCACAAGTAAAGTTTGCCTTGCCCACTTACTTCTGAGCACATATTTGATTTCTTGAGGCACCTTGGTATTTTCAACAAAAAAATTACACATAAAATTCTCATTTCTAACATTTACCTTTTTTCTTTGTTGCATAGTTTTTGTTTTCTGTGAAGAAAAATAAAACTTGCTATAGTTTGATTTCTGCGTGACTTCATGGGTTATGTTGCTGATATACAACAAAATGATTTTTTTGCTGATTATTAAATAGTCAACTACACCAGTTATGAAAAACTATGTACCTATCTTTTATACACAATATCAAATGAATAAAATTTGTGTTTTTCTCATAAATATGTATATGTATATGTTGGTTTTACCATTAAGTCTCGAATTCTTAAATGAATGATTATTTTGATAAATGTATACTTAATTCAAGATTATTTATTATTTATTACTTATGCACTTACCTATCATTTACCTGGAAATATTTTTTTACAGCTAAACAATTTTAGCATCCAATATTCTAATTGTTAAATAAAGTAATTGCCATTTATAAGATTAATGGAATTATTGTTACTATTAAAGTACTCAGTATTTTCTAGTTTCCAATTAAAGAACTGATATTTTAATTGATAGATTACAAACACTATATTTTTGTTGAATAATTTGCATGTGAATTTCTATGTCACATTCTACTTCCTGATTAACTACCAAGATAGCATTTGCCCAAATGTATGTGCTATGAAATATGCATATTTTTTATCCACACCCAAATCATCAGATATCCATTTTCTCCTTTCTTCAATAACCCTCATTCAGTCTTTTTAATCCACCTATGTGAGGTTTTTTACTTTGCTCCTCTTCCTTTTCTTCCCATTTTGCATGCTTAGTTCCAGACATAGAGCATCCCTCCTCTGAACTACTATATGAGCTTACTTGTCTCCATTGAGACAATTTTCCTTCAGTCTCTCACATTTCTGCTCATCTTGTGAACAGAAATACTGACTGTATTTTTCCCAGATAACTTTTTCAAAGGTATTTGCTTAGTGAATAGCCATGGACATATAAATAGTGTGCCTTTTTAGATGAAAGAGTAGGCTGGTTTAATGTCCACTATAATAGAAATAATTCCTTTCTCTGGGGCAAATACACACTTATGGTCTTTAAAAAATATTTCTTTGGGAAATTCTTTCTCACCTTCTTCCTTTTCCTAAGTAGTATTAAAACTCCTTTTCCATGCTACTTTATATTTGATGTACACCTCTCTCAACCAATATTTTAATATAAATCGGGTCTCATCATAAACATACCTACTGTTTCTTTTATTTTTTTCTTTTTTTAATTTGTTCTTTTTAGATATACATGACAGAGAAGTATATTTTGATGTATTATTTATATATGGAGTATAATTTATTTTAATTAGGATCCTATTCTGTGGTTGTACCTGATGTGGAATTTCACTGGTGGTAATACTTAGTGTTTTATCACATTTTGAATTTCTTAAATTTAGAAGTTAACAAATTCTTGAACTACATCTACATAGATGATCCCTTGTGAACACCAGATTTTTAAATGATCTTACATATTAGTGAATTACATGGTAAAAATGATCCCTTTATATAGCTATTGTCCTCCCACATAAGCAATGTCCATTTATTTTACCAGATTATAACAGCTATTCTACCCACAATAAACAAAGGGGTACATACAGATATCTATCTCTCTGAGATCCCGATTTCATTTATTTTGTATACATGCCAAGGACTAGAATTTCTGGACCATACAGTAGTTTTATGTTCAATTTGTGTGTGTGTGTGTGTGTGTGTGTGTGTGTATGCATGTATGTGTGTGTTTGAATTCATGCAAGTGCTAGATATAGAACCCAAGGTCTTGTGCATGCTAAATACATGCTCTTCCACTAAGCTGCATCCACAGTCCTTTTGTTTATTGTTGGAGGAAATTCCACATTGTTTTCCAAAGTATATTCAATATTTTACATTCCTACCAAGTAAAAGGGTTCCAGTTGATATACATCCAACCAGCACTTGTATTTTTGGTAATAGCCACTTTTTCACTCTAAAATTGCATCTTAATTTTTGTATTCAAGGTGTATAAAATTTGAATTGTGTGAGACGAACACATTCTAGAGGTCCATCACACAACATAGTGGGTAGAATTAACAATTAAATAATGTACATTTTAAAATTTTTCAAGAGAGTAAGCCTTAGGCTAAATGTTCTTATCCCCAAATAAAACAGAATGAAAATTAAGTAAAGAAGTATATAAAAATCAATGGACAGAAGGAAATTTTGGAGGTGATACATATTAATTATCCTACTATGACATGGTTCCCCAGATGTTGAGCTGCATAGCAAGCCTACTAACCCTGACAAGAAGCAGAGGTTGAGTGGCAGAAGGGTGGCCCAGGAAAATGTAGAACGTGGATGGCAAACATGGGCCATGGCCTTGTAGAGCCCACTAAGCCAGTGTGGGCCTGAGGTACAGTAAGCCAGGGTCAAGGGGTGCCAGGGCATGTACCTTGTTGCACCAGAAGCTTGGGTCAGTGCATATCCAGTTCCACAGAATGCTGGGTCCTCAAACTCAGTATCTATCATCTACCAACCTCAACCTCCTGTTTTTGACAAGTGGTAGGAAAACAGAAGTGAGACAGATGCAAATGGAGATTGCAGAACCATTGGTACTTTTCCAAACCCTCATTAGCATACATTTGGACCAATAATATTAACCCAAGACTAGCATAAACCTTTACACTACATAAACCCCTAGAATAGCACACTTAAGCAGCAACCCCAATAGGGTTCCCTCTCACCCTGCAAGAGTTTTGTATCTTTTCCTCTCACATGAATAAATCCTACTCTTTGGTACTCACTCTTCCTTATCGGTGAATTTCATTCTTCAAATTCATGAGATGAACCCAGAAAGAAAAAAATGGTAGTAGCTTCTGATGTCTGCTCGAACACTGGAGGGCAAAACCTGCTGTTAAGAGCTGCAAGACACAACTAGATGGCAATGGAGAAGAATCAAACATCGCTGACTGTGACCACCAGAGCTTGTGCTTACAGCCTGCCTTGATTAGCTGCTAACATTACAACAGGCTTTTTGGCCTATGGAGGTCTACAGTTTACATGACCCCACCCACCAGCAGAAGAGAAAATCTGGTTCCATCCTCAGAGTATACTCATGCCTTTGAACTCATCAAATTGTGTATAATTAAGTAGGTCCAGTTTTAAAATATATCAATAATAAGTCTATTTTAAAAGTTCATTAATTAAGAGAAAATTTTATCTGACTAGGGTATTTTCAACCAGCTCTATAGACTAAAAGATTAACCAGAGTCAAAGGCTCACATGCATGTTCTTTTCCCACCTCCATCAGTGTATGAGCCTGTGCTTGTAGGTGGAGCTGACCTATGTAGCTAGATGAGGGTAGGATTAAATAACCACCAAGGTTCTGGGACTGGTCCCAGATAACCAATCAAGTTCTATAGTCTTTGAGTCTTTGTTTTTGCTTCTTATGTAGTGATGACGTTGGAAAAGATTTGGAATAGGTGTATAATTTCATTCTTCCCCCATCTTTCATTTGTTTCTTCTTTTTGATTAAAAAAAACTTATGATCCAATATATCATGTCAATAAGAAGAAACCAGTTTGTCTTGGATAAAGTAGTAGCAGATATGTGAAAATCCAAAGTTGTTTTTCTGTCTCTACTCCATCAAAGTTATCCCTGAGGCATCTCTCTTAAATCCAGTTTCTGATGAAAATTATTTTAAGTTCCCATAGGGGTTTTTTTGAGCATTAAAATGCTTACATAAATGTCAAAAGAAAGCTTTTTTGGCTAGCCAAGAAAATTCATAATTTTTACTTTTTTTGTTAACTTAAAACATGAAATTTCTCCAAGTTTATAAACTTTTCCTATCTCCAACATTTTGCATTAGTTGTAAAATTTGTCATAGAAAAATCTCAAAAACAAAACACAAAAAACCTCCATCCTGTAATTCTGAGTGCGTGTGCATGTATAATACCTAACTCTGTGGTAATTGGTTACAAAGGAGGTGGCTCTAAACTGAATTATTTTTCTCAAGCTTCAAACACACTAATGTAGAAGCAGTTATTTCGGATTTTAAAAAGCAAACTTGTCACATACTAACAAATTTAAAATGACTTCATTCTGAAACTGTCATTTTTAAAGCCATTTCTAGTGTGAATAAAAAAGCACAATGTTGCAAGATTTTAAGTGTTTTGGCCTTTTCCAGTCTTTAAAAATAGACTTTAGATTTCCTTGACTTTTAATAACTTACCAGAGTGATCTTTTCCCTGAAAACTTTGTCTAATAAAAGGTCAAGAAAACTATGGAAATCACTTAAGATATTGTATATGTTATGTGCTAAAGTTTAAGAGCTGATACTAAAAAAATGATCTAGTTAAGATGATGCCTATACCTCAATTTTTAAGATTTTTTTTTTCCGGAGGTATTTGACTACTCTCTGTATTCAAAAGAATTGTAAAAGAATTCAATGAAATTAGGATTTATAAAATTTAGAACACACCAGTATTTCATTCACTGTCAAATTTTTAATCTATGTGTTGTGTTAAATGGTAACAAAAAAATTAAATCTAGTTATCAAATTTTTAGAATTGGAATTCATAAATAACTTCAAAAGATTACCAAAAAGCTCCAGAATGTGAGTGATGCAGTTGATTCTCATGACGGAGTGCACGAGAGCATGTAATCCAATATCAGTTGTGAGGAAACAGGTTCGATATTCCCTGTCTCATTCTGTAGTACATTCCGAGCAGGTTCACCTGTGCCTGTGGATTGCTGGGACATTTGGAAAACTGTTCACTCTTCCTTTCTTCTTTTGAACTGTAATAGAGGAACAAACTGGTTTTCTATGAGAGTTCTCACTCAGAGTTTTCCTGTCTTATCTTCTTTGTCACTTTTCTGTGGCATAATGGAATTCCATGTTTGTTAGAATGACATGGACTCATCATCTTTTAACCACAGCTTAAGGGTTATTTGTTTTCCACAAAGACACATATGACTCCCACATTGTGCTTGTACTCTCTTACAGTGTGTTGTGTTTGTCCTCTCGAGTACATACCAAACTTTCATTTAATTGTCTAATGGCCCCCTTTTCATGCTACATTTTAACATTCCTAAGGCCATGAACTATTCCTGTAACTTCAGGACTTATTTCAAAGCCTAGAATATAGAAAGATCTGAAAATGATTTATTGATTCAGTAAACTGTCTATGCTTGTATTTTTGTCCAAGATATAATCTTAAGGCTTTCTCAGAATTTCTTCTTCCTGCAACTTCCTGCATACTTTATGTTTTGTTATTTCCTTTGCTTCTCGTTATGTTCCAACTTATTCTCATTTTTTGAGATTTCATGTTTCATACAGATAGGAAAATTATAAAACTTATTAATGCCTTTCCAGGGTTAGATTATGATTTCTTCTCCTGCTGTGATTTATTCATAGGTCATGCCTTTCTAACCCTATTTTAATTACTATCTATATAGGTCCTTGATTCTAATACACATGAACAACCATCCAAGCACTCATCCTCGAGGATGTCTTCTAAGGATATTGAACTCCAAACACTCAAAACTGATTTCATGATATCTTTCTCAAATCTACTCAACATGTTCTGGACTCATAAAATAATAGTTATGTTCTTTTAATTTTACAAACTGGAAAACCTAGTCCATACATTTTATCCCTCTACAGTCCTTTTAATTTTACTCTTAATTTATTTGGATCCATTCATTCCTTTCTATTCCTATTGACTTCAAGCTAGAATGGATCATTAGTTATTTCTGTAATCATTTCCTGACATATCCTTTCTAAGCAGCTGAAATTTTTGTAAGAAATGGTTTGTGAGAAACAGTTCAAGATAAAAGTATCAGCAAGTCACACTTCAGAAGCAATTGGTCCAAAATATCAACAAGTAAATTTTTTAAAGGTATAGTACTGAAATAAAGACAGACTTTTTCATGGTGTAAGATTAAGTAAGTTAGGTTATTAAACAATAGTGAAAATAACTGAGTGCTAAATGGAGTCAAATATGACAAGTCCTTTACTTCCTGGGATCAGGAGAGAGGGTAGGGTGAGAAATTATTACGAGAGTTTTACTTTTCAAACTTATCCCAGTTCACAATGGTAAACAAGCAAATAAAAGAGAAAAATAAGTGCCAAAGAGGCTCTTACCTAATAGTACAGCAAAGGAAAGTGAAAGAAACAGATAACACGAGGGAGAGAACTTACTAATAAAATAGTAAAACTTAAAACAAAATCTTTTGAGTTAAGAAATATTTTAAAATTTGAATAATTCATTGGATAGGAAGAATTAGCAGAAATTAAAATGCCTGTGGCACTGAAGAACACAAACGATGAAGTAGACAATTATAAAAGTTTTTTAAAAATCAAGAAATAAAATTAACCAAGATAATAAAGGGGGGGATGTTACAAAAGAATGAAAATCAGATTGGCATCAGTCCTCTCACAAATTATTCTAATTGAAAATTATCCCAGGGGTATGAAAAATGGTGGAATGAGACAGACACCATTACCTTGTATGATGAATAAGAATGGTATGAATGTACATCATGCACAACCACAGAAATGAAAATTTGCACCCCATATGTGTATGATGAATCAAAATGAAGTCTGTAAAACTTTTAAAAATAAAAAATGAATAAAAATAAAATTAAAATTAACAAATTAAAAAAGAAAGTTATAAAGCATAAGTTACCTCTCAAGTTTAATAAACGTAAAAATACTATATTGTCGTTTTGAAATGATTACAAATACTTACTACTTGAGTATATTTTTCTGAAATAAGAATGTGGATCATAATCCCCTTCTCTGTGAGAATGTACTATCACATTTTCTCAGATTACATATATGAGTTCCTGACTTCCACTGTTTGGACTACAAGCCACATAAAAACCCAAAGGCATGAGAGACATGGTGAGAGTTAAGGCCATCACAGGGCTGTTATCTGTCAACTCGTTCTCCAAAGACCTAGTGCTTAGGATGCAGCAGGAATATTCACTGCCAGCCATCCAGCTACTCTCCAAAGACTCATCTGCCAACTCTGGAATATCTCAGTATGGGGGAGAGACCTTGCATGAGTTCTGGGATCTCCTGTTTTGGGTGTTCCATCTCATTTGGGATCTTCTAGTAAAAAGTCATGCCTCAAACTTCAATAAGACTTTGCAATCACAGACTTGTGCTTCTCTCCGAACTGGATTTTAATAATTGGACTGTAAATGAAATTGGAACCCACTCATTTTGTGGTTAATGTACCTCATCTATTAAGAGTATTCCCTGTAAGATTTGCTCTCCTAATTCTCTCCCTCTTTGAGTATTGTTAAAAGGAAAGAAGAATGTTTTTGTGTGGCAACTGACCATGTAATTTGTAAAATCATATATTAATCAAATCTGTATTTTAACAAAACAAAACATATCGCACACATATACACATACATACGTGCACACACATGTATGGAGATGAAAGGTTCAGAAAGTTTTCTTCTTGCTCTCTCATATTAGGTAACTACAGAAATGAGCAAATGAAAGAGGTGACCAAGGAAAAGGGAAATATGAAATATAAAAACAGCAGTCTACTGGTGGATAATTGGGTAGAAAAATGTAATATCAGGGATAATTAAAATTTTTACAAAGGCCTTTTAAACACTTGATTCAATTGGACTGAAAGAAGTATCCAAAACAAAGAATATCTTAGTGATAATATGGATTTTATTCCTCAGAAAACAAAATTGGTGATGTAGATAAACTTGACTATGTAAGCAAGACACGTTCTATTTACAGCAATAAAAATGCATCACAAAAGCATTGAGAAAAACAAAAACAATGAAGCAAGTTTAAAAGGTGGACAAAAGAATCATACCCAAATAAGAGAATCAGAATGACGTTAGACTTTGCATAATTGACACTATATAGAAGAACCTAATCCTTATAACTTGGAACATATTCTTTTGCTTATAACTGCCATAAAGACAATGGTGCTGTAAACAATTTTTATACAGTAATAATCATACAGAAAATTTTATTTTTATCACCCTATATGAAAAATATTTATAATTTAATTATGACTACTGTGCAATCATTTACTAACAGGGTAATGACAGACATGTAAAAGACAAAGCTATTTCTATCTATAAAACATTTTTATTGAAAGATGAATATTGTAAAGATAATGAACATCTATATATGTAAAGAAGCAATTGCAGAAAGCTAGATAATACACATATTCCCAGCTGGAGGTATAAGGTTCCTTAGCTCTTGGAAAGGACCCCAGATGACAAGAATACCATCTGGTCCCATCAAGTATTTTGAGAAGCTCTGCTTTGCCATGCTCAGATTTTCTTTTTCCAGCCTGGCCTCTCCTAACTATTCTGTAAATTGTGAGCTTATCTATTCAAATGTCAGGTAACTAATATGAACCACACTCTGCTATTTGTGCATGCCTACACTGAGAATAGATGTATCAAAAATCATTCTCAGGCATTCCTTGTTTTAGAGTAGGACGAATCTTGAAAACCAAATGCATGCATTATTAATAGTATCAATTTGAAAGTTGCTTTAGGATAACTAAATTTGTAAAGAAGAACTGGAAAAAAGAAATGGGAAGAAAAGTCTAGGATGTTAATAACCATATATCACAAGATGAAGGGACCATAAAATAGTTTCTAAATCTAAAATAATAAGTTGTGGAAACTGAAATACATTATGAAGTTTTCCAAAGAGTTAAAAGAAAAAGATAATTCAGCAAACAAAAATATGGAGGAAGAATTGGTAAGAAGAGCGAAAGTATTTAAGACAGAAATCTTATATCTGAATCTTTCTTACTGTTCCTTTAGGATGTTAGGTCTATTTTAACAAAATCAAGAAAGTTTATAAACATATTATTTAAAGTAATGCAAGGAGGCTTATGGTAAATGGAAGACTACATTTAGGAATGCAAGGTGTTTGACTTCTATTTTAAGTCCTTCTGATTGAATTCTTTTTTTTTTTTTTACATATAATAGTTTATTTTCTTTTTCAATAATGTTACATAACAAAGGCCCACAAAATTAGTGGCATAAAAACAACAAGCACTTATTTCTTACTAGCGTAATTACAGTTTAGCTAATGTGATCCTACTTTGCTCTTTGGAGCTTTGAGTTTTCTGGGGATTCATGTATCACATTCTAGAAGCTAAATTTCATTAAAAGATCATTAATCATTGTCCTTCTTTTTAATGGAGTTGGAGAAGCTAAAGCAACCAATTCAATTGTACATACACTGATCAAACTTCTGCAAACATCACACCCATTAACATTTCATTAACTCAACCAAGACAAAAGTCCTAGCCTCTTCAGAGAGGAGAGAAGAGGAAGTACACTCCATTAAGAAATACTTGCATGGATATGAGTACATAATTTGTGTTTAGAAAAGTGAAGAAAAAGGACCCATAGTTCAGTTTACTGAACATCTATACATTACTTTGAGGCAAAAAAATACCTTTGAAATTTTAGGTAAATATAAATAAATAAATCTTGTCCTGCCATTTTTATGAACTTTCAATCCTTTCCTACTTTATGCTAGTGAAAACCTCTAAAGTAGTTGATATTTATTTATGAAATACACTGCATAATATAGTTTTTATACATCTTAATCTCATTTTGGACAACAATCACATTCATCGCTCATACTGGCCCTCTTTGGTTTTGCATCCTTTCTCTTTTTAGAGATTAATGGTTTGTTGTGATCCTTGTTTAATTTAATTGTAACTTTTGCTTCTCATGTGAAATAACCATTTTGAAATTATTTGTCTAATAATTTTTCTTCCATATTAAGTTATTTGGTACTTATAAAATGACTTTTACTTGACAATACAACATCACTTGGATCAAGTATGTAGCCTGGCACATATTTACAGAATGAATGATTTATCAGTATTTTCAGAATGCAAAATTGAGCAAGGCCTACTTGGGCATATCCCTTCAATACATAGAAAAATCTCATTTCTTGCAGCTCTTTTATTTGAGCAGGTAGCACACTTTAGTAATTTTGTTTAATCTGTTTTTACTTTATTATAATTAATATTTTAATTCCTTTATCAGTAGAAGGTTTACTAAACTATTAAGAGCATTCACCTTGTAAATAACTATGTAAGACTTGACAGTGCATTGATGTATAAAGATGTTAATAAACGTAAATATAGTATTAATAAAATAGTATTGATGGAATAAAATATGAACTATATTAAAAAACTGGCAATTTACAAATAACAAATCTGTTTATCTATAACTATTATCTCAAAATTATATAGATGCACATGTATGCTGTTTATCTCTTCTGTACAATGTAAAAAAAAGTGAAAAATGTAAAAAAAAAAAAGATTGAATACAACCTACCTCCTTACACACTTTGCCTTAATATATTCTTTTAGGATAATTCTACATACAATTTGCCTGTTTTGATAATTTAATCATTATTATAAGCTAAATCAATAATTGAACCATTTCTTTCAATTTCATTTATTTAAAAAGACATATTGAGCACTTTTGTGGAATTTTTTTTGTTTTAATTTGTTGTACATGACAGCAGAATGCATTTACACATTTTGATAGATCATACATAAATGGAGTGTAATCTCTCAATTTTCTGATTATACATATTGTAGGATCACATTGGTCATGCAGTCGTATGTGTACATGAGGTAATAATGTCTGTTTCACTCTACTATCATTCCTACTACTATACTCCTTCCCTTTGTGAAACATTTGTTATTGAGGATAGTGGAATAAACAAAAATTCCTAGCAGAAAGATCTTTCTCCATATCCTAGCAGAGAGATCCTTGAATAAGGTATGGATGAACAGAAGCAAACAATGTGAATAATCAGGGGAACAGCAACAGTAATAATGAGGTTAAAGTTACATTATGCGAAACTGAAAAATTAGGCTTTGTGAGTTGAGCCAAGATATTACCTGAAGCAAATTATCAACATTTGAATTAAAATGACTAAAAACATATGTGCTTCTATCACAGTGCAAATGGATATACAACAGTTGTTTCTATCTTATATAGAGTTTCATATGACCCCAAATCCCCAAAGTGTTACTCACTGGAATGTTGAGAATCTACCATTGTTATCCTCCCCTTCATTACTTTGAAAGCATTTGAAAAGTGAAGGATTTTTGAGAGCTACTTGAAGTTCTTAACAACTAATTAAAATTTTAGGAATATAAATATGCCTTTTTAAAAGAACTAAACCTTTAAAGTACTAGGTACTTGAAACTGAGTAGATGTGAAAACATGACCCACTGATGTCTAAACAAACCAGAAGACTTATTACAACAGCTGTTATCCTCTGAATTTCTCTGACTATACAACTGTTCAATTTTTATCATCTTAATATTTGCATGTACTTAGGAAGATGACTCAGTAATTTGTTTGCTGATTTACATCATATTCATTTACATTTAATTGGTTTCTACCTTTACGTGAAAGATTAACTCCACCAGTGACCAATTCGGTGCATTGAAAGGTACATTTAAAATAAAAGAGATTGGCAATTCAGGACTGAAGAGAGTGTAAAAAAGATAAATGAGTATTTACAGGGAAGACATTGTGGAAAGAAGAAAAACAAAAATTGATTAGCTTCTCATACCTACAGTATAAATGAATATTAAGAGCTTATTTGAAGCACAGGCTTCTATTAGGCGTTTATGAAATTTTAGGTGTGAATAAAATTGAACTAATAAAATGATTGAAATCCAGGAAAAGAAGCATTAATAATGTTATCTTAAAGAGAATAAATACATAATTACCATATGGTGAGTTGTGTTTAGAAAGGTGGACGTAACATGTACTTATCCACAACACCTCTCAAAAATGCTATCGAAATGATATCAATTTAATAAAAAGGTAAAATATGCAAGAATGAAAAAAAACAGAAAGTGTCCATCAATGAGTTAAATATTTCAAAAGCATTTTGTAACATGAAATGTACATAGAACACTATGATGGGTAAACTCTTTAAGACACAGTAAGGATGCAAAAATCAATGTGAAAAGGAAGAGCAAATTTGCCCAGCAGGACCTGTGGGAACCTCTATGTTCAGAAACTAAGTTTGACAGATGGTGGAAGTGAGATGTAAATCTGAAATCTCAATTAAAAATCTATAAACAGAACCCTCTCTCCAAATACGCACATAGCAACATCATGAAATGAATGTCCAGCAATTCACTGAAGTTTATTTCTACAAAAGTAGAATAAACTTTGAGGATAAATTGCATGAGTAATGTGGGAATTATTTATCCAGAGCACAGATCTCTCGGACTTCATATTTACAGGCCCCAAACCTAGTATTTACTTCCTTAATTTATAGGAAGAAGGCATAGCAGATGATGAAGTATAATTAGGTGTACTAGATTCATTGTTAGTTGTGACAATGTAATCAAGAATAGTTAAACACCAGAGGAAAGTCTGCCACCTGAAGGGAAAATGCAAAATGAACTTGCAGGAGAAATTATTCCTAAGAAAATACAAACTATTCAAAGAACATAAAAAACAATAAAACAAATGCAAAGAAATCCTTGATTTTTGTCTCAGGTTTTTAATATTAATTTATACTATACAATATTAATCAACATCGGATCAGACATATATTATCTGTACATGCTTATGAGGTACATTGTGATATTTTGATTCATGCATACATTGGGTAAGGATCAGCTCAAGCTAATTTATAATCCATAACCTCAAATGTTTATCATTTTTATGGCGAGTACATTCAAAAGGCCCCTTTCCAAATATTTTGAGGTATGCAATACATTATCCTTAGCTATACTCGCTCTCCTATACTAGAGAGCACCAGAACAGGTTCCTCTGAATTGTCTTATTGTATCACTTGCCCAGTAGCTTCCCATACCATGCAAGAAAGACCAGTGTCAAGGACAGGAAAACAAGAAGTGGTTTTGGAAATTAAAACACACCCACACGCACACACACAGACTGCTGAGGCTATCAACCAAAAACAATAGAAATAAAACAAGATAAAAAATTTGAGGTACTTCTAGAGATAGAACATAACAGGTTGATTCAAAAGCTGCAACATCTCAAGGACAAGAGCAAATCAGAGGTAAAAAAATGAAAATGAAACACAGAAACAACAACAACAACAAAAAACCCTGATTTTCTTCAATACGAAAGACCTGAAATCTTCAGAATGGTGCTGCTGAGTTTCCACTGAAAGGAAAGAAAACCATTTAGCCATGGGTATTTTTTAAATGTGAGACTATCATAGACTCTTCTTATTGACTCTTACCCTTGAGATATAAGGGTATTTTATGATGTGGAATTATTTAAGAGTTTATTTTTTGCTTACATTTTTGAAATTTTAAATGAGAAATCTTTCTAGTAAAAAGGGAGTATGTCAAATGATAGCAAGACATAGAATCCAAAAGTTAAAGGCTCCAATTTAAGAGCTCAATTCACAATAGCTAGATTGTGGAACCAATAGATGAATGGATAAAGAAACTGTGGTATATATACACAATGGACTATTACTCAGCCATAAAGAAGAATAAAATTATGGCATTTGCAGGTAAATGGATGGAGCTGGAGATGATCATGCTGAATGAGATTAGCCAATTCCAAAAAACCAAAGTTCAAACGATTTCTCTGATAAGTGAATGATAATACATAATGCAGGGTGGGAGGGAGGCAAGAATGGAGGAAGGATGTATTGTGTAGGGAAGAAAGGGGGTAGGATCGGGGAGGGGGTAAGAATAATAACAGAATGAGACAAACATCATCACCTTATGTACATGTATGATTACACAGATGGTGTGAGTCTACTTGTGTACAGCCAGAGAAACAATAGCTGTAGCCCATTTGTGTACAATGATTCAAAATAAATTTTAAAAAATTTAAAAAATTTTTTAAAAATAAAGAATTGAAAGAAAATTTAAGCGAAGCAATAAGATTGAACTTCCACATAATTCATTCCATTACGAAATGAAATGATACATCTTAGTTTTTTCGGGGGGGGGGTGAATCTCAGAAATATTTTTAAAAAAGATTAATGGAATCCCACAAAAAATAGCAAGCTAAATATATTTTAATATATTAGATCATAAAATTATTTTCATTGATATACTAATATAAAAAAATTTACTAATTTTAAATTTCTTTCTTAGTGAAATAGGCCTCACTAAATTGCTAAAGGTGACCTTGAACTTTTGATCCTTAGGCCTCAGCCTCTGGAGTCTCGGGGATTACAGGCATCCCACCTAACTTTCAAATTTTGGAGGAAGTTTTAAATAAGTCTTTAAGATACCCTTGATTATTGCTAAAGAATTTGAAGAAATCATAACAGTTTTAACAGAAAAAGAATGTATGGAGCACAGAAATTGGAGGGAAAATGTATGTTTGTCACTGAAAAAAATGTAGGAAGTAAAATTCTTCTCTGTCATAGAAGAGATTTCAGAGAAAATATCTATGGTTGATAAAACAATAGGAAGCATAGGGATAGTAATTGCAAAAGGTTAAGAGCAGTAGTATTTTCAATGTATGTTAGGAGAGATGGGAATTTTAGAGGTCAGTTTATTTGAGGTTCTTTATCATATCAGTCAATCAAATGTTAAACTACAAAAAATAAGGGAGGAAAGAGAGTATAAAGTATTTTAGGTAAATATAAAACGTGTGGTTGAAGGTTTTAAGGCAATAAAAATAAAAATTCTTATACAATTATCCAAATTAAATTTAAAAATATGTAAAAACTTTTGAGGAAAAATGAACACAGTTGAGTTCAAATTCAATTTTATATAAATAAATAAATTTTATGTACCTAGATCTTTGTCTATATTCTTTGTTATTAGACTGAAAATGTGACATCAATAGACTTACTATTGATTATAGTAATGCTGAGAAAAATTTAGCTCACTTAAACAAAAAGCCAATTTCATAGTTGTTAACCTTGCTGAGACCAAATGATTGACTTTATGTAGAAATCAAGTTCTTTAAGATATATAAATTTGTGTATGTGCATGTGTGTGTGCTAAACAGGTGCTCTAACACTGAGCTTCCAAGATATTTTATATATATTTATATATATTGAATATATTATAATTTGAATAATCTTATTTCTACCTTTGAATAAATAAGGTCATAAATAGCAACAATGAAAAGAAATTGAAAAATATCACAAAGCATTTAGATATGGTAGTAATATACAGCAATGAGAAAGATGACGAATAAAATATTTTAAGAAAAATTGCACTGTAACTGAATGAGGTTTTGAAAAATTGCCTAATATACTTTAAAATGTTTTTATGTTTACTTATTATCTTGAGTTCTATGTCAAAACAGGTATCTGCATATTATTAAATTCAGTTTATTGTGAGAACTATAGTTGGCTACACTTTTATATTAAACTACTTGGTTTCAGAAAATAAAGTACTTTTTCCCAGGCGTCAGAAACAATTACTTTTCATGAAGCAACAGAGTTTTTGATTGAGTCTGTCACAAAAACTTGTAAAATTCTCTTGTTGTAATAAATGGTATATTCAGGTTCTAATTTCCATAAAAATAGATTTTAGAAAATAACAGTTCTGGGATTTATTGGATTTTCTAGCAAAGCATTGTAATTATCTCATACATCAACCATAACTAGTGCTTATTACAAGTGCCACTTGTGATCATTTACTGACTTTGTTGATTTTCAAAGAATACTGAAGATGTATTTTGCCTTAAAGCAATGAGTTCAGAGCCCTAAAATTTCTTTAAAAGTCTTGTTAATATTTGTATAGAAAATGGAATGCTTTACTGTCAGAATTTACATAATTTCATGAAAACTTACTTGATTCTTTTTTTCTTTTAGTCCTGGAGAGCACTAGGTTCTGCCTTTTGGGATGTGAAATTTAGAAGAATCTCTTTGCTGTTTTGCTCCACATTTTTTACTGTCCTATCTGAACACTTGGCTGCTCCTCAGACGATCTGAACTCATATGTGATGGGCAACACTTACTGTGCCCATGAGAAAGCCAGGATTCAGGGATAAAAATGAGATGTCTTCTTTAAAATAATAAAACTTTTAATTAGTAAAATAGTTAATAAAATAAGCTCAAGTAAAAAGATTCATTCCCCCTAATGAAATTTTAAGAATTTAAATATTCTTAGCTAGTATATGTTCATTCTGTTTATGAATTCACATGATATGCTTTTGCTTTTGTGATATGCTTTATTCCAATGATAATTCTGTGAAGCATGAAATAGGTGATATTTAATATCCATCTTACCTTTGATCAGTAAAGGGATCTGACTATGATATTTTTATGTTTCCACTTATATTTTCAAAGATATACAATTCTGGACTGATTGATGATTAATGTGATGCAACTTTAATATTACTGAAAAATAAGCAAATGATTTTTTTCCCTAAATTACTGAAATAAACTGGAATCCCCTAGTCATATTTGGGTTAGTGTAGTTTTAAGTAATAATATTAGAAGTTTTGATGAGAAAGTACAAATATTGCTGATATATACATATATATCATTTTTTTCTCCCTTTTACAGATTCACAACAAATAGTTGTGATTCTATTCACAAAGGATCTGAGATACCCTGGTATAGAAAATTGCTTATACTTTCTTTAGTTAGTAGATTTAAAATCGGAAATAAACCCTATTTAGTTTGGAAATGACAGCAAAATCTTATTTACTAATACGACTTAAATTTATTTTAGTATTGATTGCTGCAAAGGAAAAGTTAGTGTAAGAGAGTGCAAGAATTTTTAAAATTTCATCTTTGACATAAAAAAATCTGATGCGAATTTTAAACTATGCAAATCATTCTTAGCAAGTGCTTCCCATTGCAATCTAAGTATTTCACCAGCTTTATTTTCACAGCTTGAAGAATGACTGAGTTAAGTGAATTTTAAATTCTGGAGAACTTCTGAATCCCATCATTTACTTCTTTTATTAAGAAGTGCAAGTGATTCCATAAAGTTTTGTAATATAGCTACATGACCATCAGTTGTAATTCAGTTTCTCTGATGGTTCAGATCACAATCAGTATTTTAAGATGAAATAGTTTGTATTATCCTTAAACATGTTACCTAATATGAAGCTTAATCATTCTCAATCTCAGATCATAAAAATTGGTCCACTCTTTTTCCCTCTTTATTTGCCCCAAACCACCCCAAAAGCAAAGCATGCAGTCTATTGCTTGAGGAGACATGGTATTCAATATTCTATCAAATATGAAATAGGCAGGCATTTGCTTACAATTTATACATTCAGAGACTTTTTTTTGTAATTTTCCTCCTTACACAAAGCAACTAATTATAGGTTGATTGTATAATATATATGAATTCAATTCTGCTTTCACCAGTTTTCTGGGAAATTACAGTTTAAATTCATTTCATTTATTTAGTATTTGAAATTTTAAAAATTGTATGTACTGATTAAGAAACAATGATTTATGTATAAAGCATACTTTTTAAAATCAAAGTTTTGATTGTTCTTTGGACATTGAAACTAGCTTAACATTATTTTTCTGTGTTTAGATTCTTCTAAAGGACATGAAGTAAATTTTTAAGAGAAAATAGGTTTGAGGATTGGGAATATATATTTGATTATAAAATTTTTTGAAAATTGCAATAAAACCTGTCCTTTCTATAACTTTTTATTGATTATTGAATTGAAGGCAAACCCCCAAATCAGATCTATGCCTTGAAAAGATACTATGGAATTAGTACTGTTCCAAAAATATTTTTAAATTTAATATAATCTCAGAGGTAATTATCCGGGCTGCTTCTGGCATGTGATTGATTACTTTTTGCAACACATTAGATCCCCGTGAGCAAAAGCAAAGTTAAAAGCTTAAGTCTAGACATGAGGTCATCATTTTTCATTATCACTTTCTATGAAAAAAAGTGCTATCCTGGTACTAAAAGCACAGGTACATGAAGACAGAAAATCTTATTATTCTTGGCTTGAATTCATTATGACTCCTAAATCCAAAGGTTCATGTCTTGAGAACAACCTGGAAAACCATGCTCAATTATCGTTTCAAATAATCCTTGCTTTTAGTCTTCTGTGCTCATGACTTCCAGTATCCTGTCCAATTGATATTGGCCCCTCTTGCAGCTTTCGAAGCCAATTTATGTTGTCTTACCTCCAGGATCAACATGAATAAATGTTGCTGTTTCCTTGCACTGGAGGCAGTCTGTTCTACCTTTGCCAAGATGAAAAAGGCCGGAGCCTGGCAGTTGTGGCAAGCTGGCATCTGTAGAAAGAGTACATTCTCACCAAGTAACATGTGTGCTACTCTAAAGGGCATCCGAATCAGCTGGGACTTTCATTGGCAGGCAGCCAGAAAGCTCACATCCAACTGACTGGTCAAAGGAAAGAACATTCACTCCATAGGTTGCACAACTTAATGGGTTAAATATTCCGGAAAAGGGTCCTTGCCACTTACTGAATTTCTCTTTCTTTTTATTCTTTCAGTTTTCAGGTTCAGCTTGTTCTTCACACTTCCACATATCATCAGGTCTCATCTTTTGCACAGCTTTTGACTCTTCATCTTTTGACTTAATTCACTGACATACTGAAGTGATGAAAATTGGCAGCAACCAGGTAGACCTACATCCTCCCATGTTCAAACTTAGGCAAAAATATGAACCTAATATAAAAGAAGGGAGGGTTTTTTCATGGTGTTTTATTTTTCCTCTAATAAGCTTTCACACAGGTTCAAAATTAGTTTTTCTTGGAACTTCTTAGGGTACATTTTAATTGCTGTGAATCAATGTGGCCAGAGTGATCAAAATGCATTGTTTGGACAATTTGTCACATACCCACCTGAACCAACCACTCTGACTCAGGAATATTTTTTGCTTCTGACTCAGAGCAGGGTCATATGTTACAGGTACTGCTTCACCTGAAATTTATGTACCAGATGTGGGCAAGAGACACTTTTATCAGTAGAAAATGGAATGGCTTTTGAAAGAGCAAAATCAACACATGACCACCCTAGTGAATAGTGAGGTAACTGACCAGAAACCAACAGTCTAAATCCACAAGTATATTATTATGCGCCAGGCATATTAATGAAAATTAAAACTGCTTAAATGTGAAGCATATATACTAGTGTCAAATTGGAATAAGGACTTCTGAGAGATTTCATTATTATTTGCTACAATTTCAATTTCCCTTTTTGTTGTGTCCCTTTCTAAAGCATGGTTATATACCCTCCTCTGCAGATGTCAGGATAGACTTGGTTTTGCCAGTGCAAACTGAGTTGCAATGCCATATGCCACTTCTAGGCAGAAACTTTAGAGCCATTGTGTATTTTTCTCTCACTCACAATGACTTCAAATAAACCGAAAGTGAGGCTGGTACTGGAATAAAGATTCAGTAGAGCAAGATAAGGCAGATAAGCACAGTGTTTGAGTAAGAAATAAGCATTTGTTGATATAAGTCACTCAAATTTTAAAGCTATTTGCTTTTGCAATGTGCCAATACAACTCTTGACTAATAAAATATTTTTTTTACTTTAAACCTGTTTATCAAGAAGTTTTGTAATTTAAAAGTTAAAAAGAATAATTAATCTGCTATATAGTTATTTGTGATTTATTTTGATGTTTGGCAAATTAATATATATTTATTTTAGAAAATTTATAGCACAGAGAAAAACACAAAAGAAGATAAACATCTGTTTCATTTTGTCTTAGATTATCTGTGAAAACTATTATGGAAGAATATCCTTTGAGGACAAGCTTTGTGAGTTGGAAATAAAAAAGTTATGTCACATAATTTTAGATACATGCATTTGTACTAAGCAAGCCTCCATCTTCCTTAACTGCAGATTGATTTATCCCTTAACCTTGAGAACCCTTAAGGAAAAATTATGCTTCCATAGTCCAAAAATGGGTCTTTGTCATACGCTTTATCGTTTCCCTTTTTGTATGAATAACCTAGTCCAACCTGTAGCTGCTGTCCCATTTGGATTTCAAATCAAGCATGAAAAATTTCCATCACTTAATACCGAGTGAAGACAGAATACATAAGGCCTGGGGAGGGTAAAAGAGAAACTCTAAAGAGAACCTAAAACATCCCAATAGATATGGTCATTAACAGATGATTTAAATCCAAGTCATTCTCCATTCAATATTGGACTTAATTATACATAAGTAATATTGAAATGTAAACTTTTTCAATATGATAAACCCCAAAAGTTTATTCTCCAAATAATCAATAAGAACAAGGATATATTTTTCTATATAGAATGTGTCCTTTTTACACTTTCATGAAAATAGCTTTCATGGAATAGCTTTTACAGTGTGGCTAAGAATATAGTTTTAGAATATTTTCTGGCAAAACTAACTAATGAATAAAAAACTCAGTGTTATGTTTTTGATGTGAGTTGCCCCTGCAATAACTCAAGGAATGCAGGAATGCTCAGAGGTGAAGTGATTAGATTATGAGAGGTGCGATCTAATCAGTGGATTAATTTATTCCATGGATTAATAATTTGAACTATCATAGTAGTATCTATAGGCAGGTGGGGTATGGTTGTAGGAAGTAGGTCACTGGGGGCAGGACTTGAGGGATAAAATTTTGTCCTTTTTCCTTTTGCTGTCTCTCTCTGCATCCCAGATGACATGAGAGGAGCAGCTTTTCTCTATCCATGTTATTTGTTATGATGTTGTCTCTCTTCAGGTCCAGAGCAAGAGTCAGCAGATCAGGGACTGAGACTTCTGAAACCATGAGCCCAAATAAACTTTTCCTCCTTTAAGTTTTTCTTGCCAGGTATTTTGGTCACAGCAATGAAAAGCTGGCTAACACACTCAGTCATAAATTACATGCATATGTCTTTATTTTTCTGTAACCTATCTTGCATTTTAATTTCTCCCTAATTGTAGAAAATGTGAATTTGTCAGTTGTACAGAATTTCTATCAATTTTTTATCATCTCAGGCATATCATATTTAATCTAATGCAGTTTCACATTTTCATTCACCATTTCATCTCTCCAAGCATGATATATAATGTAGAGCTACATGCTTTCTCTATATCAGTGAGAAGGTAGTGTTGGATCCAAAGCCATACTCTTTCCAGTCATTATCCTGGTCATTGATCTATCTGTCATTCCTTTTTCTTACCTTTATGTACCTGTTGGAACCCTTCTCAGTCATTCTTCACCCTTCCACATTTGGATATCTGTCAGATGTTTCTCTGTGAAGTGGAGACCTATGTGACTGTCTTGGCACAGTTGACTTGCTTTAGATGTTGTGGTTTCCCCAAGCTTCAAAAGGGGAAAAAGCAAGGTACTCTGCTTGACTGTAAATGGTATTATATTTTCAGGCACTCTATGCACTTTCTCCTCCACTGGAGAACTTTAAACTTGGGACTTTTAGAAGATCCAATGCCAAAGACATGATTTTCTACTGCTCTCTTTTCAGATCTGCTTCATTTGCCTCAACATCATTTATATAATACAGAGGATGAATTACTCTAACCCCCCATCAGTTCTCTTAGCTATTGTTATGGCTTAACAGACTCTATTTCTTTCAAAGTAGATGGACCTTAAACTTAGATCTTGAGTTTAGACCTTAATTTCAAGCTTTCTTTTCAGTGATACACATAAAAATGTATTTAGTATAAAGTATACTTATGTCAGTAACTTGCTTATAAAGGGATTCCCAAATAAGATGAGTAGACTGGTATATAAATGAGTAGAATTGTGATAAACAAAGTAAAGTATGTTAATGAAAAAAATCTTTTAGAAGGTGTTCAGATGTTCACTGGAAATTATTGTCAATGTTTCTGTATATTTGAAAACCTGAGGGAAATTTTTCAAAATCATCATCTCTTATGTGGGTTTCAAGTATACTCTGGTATGGAAAACACAAATAACTTGAATCTTTGATGTCTTCTGAGAACTTATTGTCTTCCTGAGGCAATGAAGACCTTTGACTTGATAAGCAAAAGTCACAGCATAGTAAAAAAAATGTGTGAAAATTAAAGCAGCAGAATCTTGGCTAATAAACTTAGAACATTATTTATATACATGTATGAATTTGTATCTATATATCATATAGATTATATCTGGGTTTTATTGGTGTATCATGATTTTACATAGTACTGGAATTCATTGTGATATATTTGTACATGCACAGGTCATATTTTAGTGGATTTCATTCCCCCTTACATGCTCTATCCCTCCCCTTAACACTTTCCTCTAGTTTACTGTCTCTCTTCTATTTTCATAAGGTCCTTTTCTTTCCTTTTTCCTCTCTAGCTTCCGTATAATAGAGAAAATATATGACCCTTGATTTTCTAAGTCTGGTTTATCTCACTTAGTATGATATTGTCAAGTGTCATCCATTTTCCTGCAAATGACATAACTTTGTTGTTCTTTATGACTGAATAAAACTTCATTAGGTATATAAACCACATAGAGTGAGCCTATAGAATGGCAGAAGATCTCTGCCAGGTTCCAGTTTGGCACAGAACTAATATACAGAATATATAAAGGGCTCAAAAATCTTAACATCAAAAAACCAAATTACCCAATCAGTAAATGAGCAAACAAACACTTTAATAGATAATCTAAACAGAGATTTCTCAAGAGAAGAAATATGAATGGCCAAAATTATATAATTCTCAATAAAATAAGAAAACTACATCATATACATCTTAGATCCCTATTTCCTGTGTTTTTCCTTCTTGGATATATGTTTCTATCTTGAAATTACATACAGCAGATTGTGGGGGCTTTCCATATTCCATGTGGATGAGGGGATGAATTTCTATTGGAGGACAACATTTCTGATAATCAATTAAATACTAATAAACTTATCTAATCAATAAACACAAGAGTCAATACTCTTTGTAAATAGGAGGGGATGTGAAGGATTGGGCCATACCAGAACTGGCCTCTAACAAGATGGAGAAGCCCCACCTTCACCTTTATTTATAGTCTCACAGATAAAGGGGTGCAGACCAGGAGGAGCTTCTTCTGTGAGGAACAGGATGGGGTGGAGATAGGGAAGTCATTTGCTTAGAAAATTAGCATTTCCTCAGGGCTGAGTCACCTCTGAACAGGGCCACCTACTCCCAGGCTATCTGAACAAGTCTCTCATGATTGCCAGTTCCTGGGAGTCAGACCTCTGTATTCCATGACTCAGTCAAGCCTGATTGTGCTAAACATGGATGGCTTCCCATAGTAGATGGTATTTTTTGTTGTTGTTGTAGAATACTCAGTAACTTGAATATCTCAAAATAATTTTGATATTTCTAGTTTCTCAGTACATGTAGGTTATATATAAGTCATGTTGATAGACAATAGAAAAAGTTATAGCTATTATAGTTTCGAGATTACCCCAAATTACTTGAGGTGAGAATCCTAAGAAGTATACTTGTGTGAAACCACATAATTATATTTAAGACTTTTCTCAATATACTGCAATACTGATCTTTAAAAGATGTTGTATGTATATCCTTCCTCCGACAAAGAACATGCAATGTCCATAACAGCACAGTTTTTCTTTTTTTCTTTTTTCTTTTTCACAAGGTTCGAAGTATGGTTTGTTTGGGGTTTTTTTGTTGTTGTTTGTTCTGTGTAGTTATACATGACAGCAGAATGCATTTTGACTTATTTTACACAAATGGAGTACAACTTTTCATTTCTCTGGTTGTACACAATGTAGAGACACAATCATACATGTACATGGAGTAATGATGTCAGTCTTATTCCACCATCTTTCCCACCCCCTGCTCCCTCCCCTTCCTCTTATTTCCATCTGCACAATCTAAAGTTCCTCCATTCTTCCCTTACCCTACATCCCCCCATTATGTATCAGCATCCACTTATAAAAGAAAACATTTGACTTTTGGTTTTGGGGGATTGGCTTATCTTGCTTAGCATGATGTTCTCCAACTCCATCCCTTTACCTGCAAAAGCCATAATTTATTTCTTCTTTGTGACTGAGTAATACTCCATTGTGTATATAGACCATAGTTTCTTTATATATTCATCTACTGAAGGGCATCTAGGTTGGTTCCACAATCTAGCTATTGCGAATTGAGCTGCTCTAAACATTGATGTTGCTGCATCACTGTAGTACGCTGATTTTAAGCCCTTTGTGCCAAGAAGTGGGATAGCTGGGTCAAATGGTGGCTCCATTCCAAGTTTTCTGAGGAATCTCCATACTGCTTTCTAGAGTGGTTGCACATACAATGAAGAAAAGATAGCCTCTTTAACAAATGGTACTGGGAAAAACTGGAAATCCATGTGCAGCAAAATGAAATTAAACCCCTATCTCTCACCCTGCACAAAACTCAACTCAAAATGGATCAAGGACGTAGGAATTACACCAGACACCCTGCACCAAACAGAAGAAAAAAGTAGACCCAAATCCTCATTATGTCAGTTTAGGACCAGACTTCCTTAACATGACTTCTGAAGCACAAGAAATAAAATCAAGAATCAACAAATGAGATGAATTCAAACTAAAAAGCTTTTTCTCAGCAAAGGAAACAATCAATAATGTGAAAAGAGAGCCTCCAGAGTGGGAGAAAAACTTTATCATATGCACTTCAGATAGAGCACTAATCTCCAGAATTTATAAAGAACTCAAAAAACTTAACATCCAAAATATAAGTGACCCAATCAATAAATGGGCTAAGGAACTGAGCAGACACTTCACAGAAGATATACAACTGATCAACAAATATAAGAAAAAATGTCCAACATCTCTAGCAATTGGAGTCACAGGCCCACCCTTCTTGACTTCTTCCTGGACTCCATGAATCAGTATCACTTATGCTTTACTGCCCAAAACAAATAGAAGGGCCTCCCCAGTGTCAAAGCAGAGGACGTGTGCACCTGTATTAGGCACATTTAAATACCATAACTATTAACAATGGTGAACTGCACCAGAACAATTAGGCAAGCAGTTAATATGTAAGGAAGAAAGGGAAAAACTATGTAGAGTAAAAATGAAGACTAGCTCATTCTTGGCACACAGAGTCCATGATAGTGAAACAACTCATATTAGAATTAAATAAAGTAGAATTGAATAATCCATAGGAATTTCTTACACAAAGAAGACTGAAATATATTTCTAAAAAAAAAAAAAGTGCCAACTACATATGGTCTTACAAGCGAGTACTTTACATAACTTGAGTGCCTGGAGTTTTTAAACTTTCAAGTATGTGTTTCATTGCTCTAAACATTTCAAACACATTATGTTAAGGAAGTATAAATTGTTAACAAAATCTAACAAATATAGCACAAAAATTCTCGTCAAAATCCTGGCACATGTAATCCAGCAGCATGGTAAAGGAATAATACCACCACATGGGTACAAAAAAGAAAAGGAACTTGATCAAGGTAGGTTTTTCAATGAATTCCCAGGAGGTCTTATTAATACTGCAATTCCATATTAAAGGGGATTAGTCTTTCTCATCTCACCTAAATATACTATTGATAACAAGCATGCCTTATCATCCAATCTAAATAAAAAGCTAAGTTGTGGAAGGCATCCTTTTGCTTTACTCAGATGTTACCAGTTTGGTCCTTAATTTTTTCCCCTACAAAGGTTCCCAAAGTTAACTTATTTGCCAAAGGTTACATAGTAAGTGGCACAAAGGGGATTTTAATCCAAAGTCGGTTAAACAGCCATAGTTAAGACGTAAAGCACTACCCAATGGTAGTTCTTGTAATCTAGTGTTTTAAATAAGTGCCTCAATAGAAAATCAGTGGATTTCATAAATGCCATGAAGACATAACTGAAAAATGAAATAGTAAAAATAGATACAATTAATAGTATTAACAATAGTATCCAAATACAACTATACCTAAGAAATACCTGAATGTCTAAAACAAACCAAAAAGAAAAAATAAACAATAAGAAAGGATTTAAAAGAGATTCTCTCCAAAGTTTTTGCACAGGCAAATCCTGAGGATGTGACTTTTCCTGTGTCCTCTATCACACACTTTTGATAGGTGTACCAACCAGCCAAGCACATAAGAGAATACATTAAGAAATGGATAGAATATTATGTTCCTGAATGTGATGACATAATATTATAAAGACGCTAATTTCCCATAAAACCCCATACAAATTCAAATTCATTCCTTTAAATCAGATGAAAAAAGTTGAACTTTACAAAATTATTCTGATATCATCTGAAGAAATAAATGATTGAGGATGGCTAAGAGAAAATTAAAAGAAAAATAATTGGAGGATATTAATCTATGAAATACTGAAATGTTTTGTATGCTAAAATAAATGAAGATACTGTTTTACTGGCTCAAATATACTAAAGAAATCTGGTAGAATGAAGTAAAGAGGAAGAGAATGAACTTCCTATTTTTTGGAAACATAGTTATTGCATTCCTAGAATATGCTAAGCTGCAGTTCAACTGGAGAACCATAGGACTGGTGTAGGCTTGCAGGTAATGAGAGGGGAGGGAAGTTCCTTCTCCAAAAACTCTAAATAAATGTTCTTTTTAAAACTGCATGACCAATGTGATCCTGCAATATGTGTAATCAGGAAAATGAGAGATTACACTCCATTTATGTATGATCTATCAAAATGTATAAATGCATTCTACTGTCATGTACAACTAATTAAAATAAAATTTAAAAAAAATTTAAAAATGTTTTGTTCTTCAGTATCTTGAGCATGTTCTATTTTTTAATTCCATAAATTTCTCCTCATTGATCTTTTGTGTTTATTGTCTTTAAAAATGTTGCTGTTGCTCTAAGTTTAATTACGGTGGTCTTATTTTCTGTTCTCTGTAATGTCTGGGGATATGATGAACAATTTGTCCTGCAAAGGCCAAGTACCAACATTATCAATGGATTGCTACTGGACATTCATTTATAATCATAATTTAGAGGAACTGCCAATCCACTGTCCACTTTGGGCACATCTGCTGCTGTGGGGCAAGATTGGGTAATACAGTACCTCACAAACTCAAGTGCTATTTTTTTTTTGTCATTTATTATTTTTATTTGTTCAAGAGCTATTTATTCTGAAGCAATCAGAGTACTCTTACCAAAAACTGGAGGTAGTACCCTAAGGCCAAGGGTTTTTCAATCAAATATTTTCCTAGACGACCCTGTATCTTTCTAGTTTCATATGATTTAAAGTGAAATACTGCATTCACTACTGATGCTACATTGCTTAAAATTGTTCATTCATGAAAGTTAAAAAAAATCCATGTAAAAAAAAGAGTATTATATTATGATTATATTGGAAGGCAAATTTCAGACTACAGAGAGCTAACATTTCTCCACTGTTCAATAAGATTTCAAGGTACTTATGTTATGGTGGGATGAATTATAAGAAATAAATAGAAATATTTTACCAGCTTTGCTGTTTTAAGTGGTCTTCCATTTTTACATCAAGGAAACTTATGAGGGTTCTTAAGAGGTGACTCTTATTGCTCCTTGGCAGCTTATTGATCAATACCATTGTCTCCAAATGTTAAATATTAATGTCTCATTTTATGATCCTTTCTGAAGGTTTTTAAAAATATCAAAGGAAAAAAGGAGCCTAAGTAGCATTGGTCTTCCTAGATCTATTGTCTTTAAATATAATTTGAATTGGTTAATTCATGTTAGTTTATTAAATGAAACTTCCATAAGCACGAAGCAATAAAATAAGTTCATCTTAACTATTATTCAATTCAATTTACATTTTTTGGAAACCTTAGTTTTCATAATCAAAGCTAATCAATATGATCCATTTTGTCATAGTTGACTATAAAATATTGATTTGATATGCAAGATTTTGATTCTAAATTTGTTCTCCATTTGAATATGCTATATATTAGTTTTATAAAATGTGTTAAAGAATATATTAACTATGAATTTTTCTGCATTAAATTTAAATGTATTTATATTTTTTCTTAAATTTTGAATAGATTTAATTAGTCCTCTGTACATTTACTTTAATGCACAAAACACCTTTTTTCTGATATCTCTAAAGGGAAAAGTAATATTATATCTGAAGTCTAAAGCTATCCAGCCCTCTTTTTAACAATTTCGCATGTTATAGAAACAATGTTTTCTGAGTTTATGTTCATGATATTGTACATGCTTGTTTTATTATCTATTTTACATAACATTCATATGTTTATTTTCTACTAAAAGCATATATATACACATTATTGAAAGTATATATATACTAATAATGTATATTAACATATGTACATTAAAAGTATAAATGTATATATATGATATACATATTCACACATTTGCAGAAGCAAATTTTTGTTAAATTTATTCACAACACTGATGTTCAGTTTCAAATTTGTGTTAATATTTTATCCCATATTTACTATGTGAATAATATCATGCCTTTTGTATATCTCTATAATATATGCATTTTATTTTCTTTATTCTTTAAAAATTGCTTTGTTTTTGCTTTTTATTTTTGTTCTGTCAGTACCTTTTGCCTTTGCTGTTGGTTTTTTGTGTTTTTTGGTTTTTAGTTTTTGTTTTTTGGCTAGGTTCCTAAGTGTTGCTTTGCCTGTTTTAAAGGTTTTACTTTGAATGCTACCTATTCCAATGCAGCAGTCAATGAGGTTACCTATGTGACTGCCTAATTTCTTCTTTCATTTTTGAGCTGTATTCTATTTTACTAGAAAACATGACACTCACATGACATTGTATTGTCTCCAACCTTCATTATTACATAGTCAATTAAATTTCTAAAATACTAATGATCAGACCATTAGCTCCTTTCCCTTGTCATCTTAGTTGGATTAAATTTATATTACAGTAGAGTTCCAAAGTGAAGCTAATAATTTTACTATTCCCTGATTTCTAAAATACTTAAAACATTTCCAACATCCAGTACACTTGAAAAACAGCTTAGCAGGCATATTTAATTCAAACGTCCCTGACTTTCCCTAAAACAATGCTCCACTATTGTATAATTTCAATATTGTTATCAAGAAGTTTCACATCAAAGTAATTTTCTTTCATTCATAAATGATTTTCTTTTGTTCCTTGTTAGTTCAAATCTATTTAAGTTTTCTACCTTAAATTTTTGAGTTTCATTTTAGAACATGCTCAAAGTTGAGTGTTTTGGGTTAATAGTTCAATGATGAAGGAATATTTTCTTTTAAACCTGGGAAATTTTCTTGGATTATGATGTAGTATATTGGTTACAGTTCATTTTTTTCATTATATTCTTCCTCTCTTCCTCTTCTTATTCAACAGACGGATCTTCTATAGCCTTTTCTCTGTGAATCTTTTCTTTATTTCTTTTACTTTTTTCTATTGATAGTTTTCATTCTTTACAAGTACCCTCAATATATGTTTGGTCAAGATTTTCTCTAACTAGAAACTTGAAATTAGCATTTGTTTTTGATACATTTATCCTACTAATTTTTATTAATTAAAAATTTTAAATTACTTCTGAAATCTGTCAAACACATTTCAAATCATTCTGTGTCTTATACTATTTATGCATTATTGTTTAACTTTATGATGTATGGTATTTTTATTTTTAGTTGTTTGATTCAAAATACATAATTTACAGTAGATATTATGATTTTTTAACCTTATGGTTAGCATTTTGGGGAATATATTCTGCAGAATTTTCAAAATTCTAATTTCTCCTTTTTAAAATAAACCCTTTTTAGCAGTCACTTGCTGTCTTTTTTCATTTGAAAAGAGCCAATATTTTATTGATCCATTAATAAGGTGTTTTTAAGTGAGCAGAAGTGATAATTTGGGTGTCTTACTAAATTTCTTCATTCATAGCAAGATTCTGTTGATTTAGAAAATTGCAATTTCTTTAATACACAATGTCTTCAACAAGGCCAGGAAATCAGAGTTTGGAAGGATGGAAGTTTCTTTTACAGTTTGGAGTGTAATTCCATCCTGTGCTGCTTTTTCTTTTTTTCTTTTCTTTTTTTCACCACAAAGCCTCTACAAAGTATCTTCTTTCTGGTTCTAGTTTTGTTTTGATTTTGGTTCTAGTTTTCTTTATACTTTTCTCATTCTTAGGGTACACAGTTTTATTTGAAATGGTCTCAGATCAGTGTACAGGCAAGCCTTGCCCATCCACACACCTGGACTCATAGCCAGGAGACCTAAAGATTTGGTGAAACTCACATTGCAGTGAGTTTATTGGGGTCCACAATGGCTGATCATTTAGAACTTCTTCACCCTTCAATATGCCTCCGTGTATACTTGCATCTTCCCACAATTCCTGTCTTCTCAAGAGGGCTACCTTGGTCTTATGCTCTTTTGGGCCCATTCCTATCAGTTCCTCAGTGCAGGGGTGATACCAACACACTACAGGCTTTATTTCTCCTCCATTCACTTTTATAAAGGTTTGGTTTTCACTATTTCATGGTTGGCATAGTTGGCAATTTATTTAACTTCAAATTTAAACTTCTTTTCCTGGATACTCCTCATTTTACATAACTAAAATACTTAAAATTGTTACAGAGTGGTAAATGAAATTTAAAAAAATATTCTTTCTCATTTTTTCCATTTTGTATTAAATAATGCATACTTGTCCACATCAGATATAACATTGCTTTAGCTAAAAGCATTCAATACTATGCATATTGTGTTCCTTTTAATTTAGAGAACATGAGGGGGTCTTTCACACAGGCTTATTCTATACCAGTCATTGTTTACCCATACTTTATTCTGTTAATTTAGAGATAGAGATATTGAGGATGATTTAGTAGATAAGATATAATATGGAAGAATAGAGTTACTTTATATTAGGTAGAGGGAAGTGAAGGGAGGGGAAGGGGTGAGGGGTAGGAAGGATAGGAGAGTGAAACAGACATTATTACCTCAGGCACATATATGACTACATGGCCGATGTGATCCTACAATACATACAATCAGAAAAATGAGAAATTATACTTTATATATGATTTATCAAAATGTATAAATTCATTCTACAACTAATTAGAACCAATAAGAAAAAAATTTTCAACAAGAAATCCTTTAACTAAAAAAAAAGATAATAATATACTTGGATGGCATAAAATAAAATATAAGATTCTGTTATCTCCCACATTCTCATATTTTAAGCAATGAGGACTGCTTCTATATTTAAACTCATGGGAAATTAGTATACTATAGTTAATTTCATGGTGACTTACTACTCAAATATCTCTTCTAATTTGCCTATGTTTTACAAAGTGAATAAACCCCAGCGTTAATACTCAATTGTATACCAAATGTGTGCTGCTGTGAAATATTAAGTTAATGCGAGCACAGTGAAACAAGCTCTAATGGTAACAGCTGCATAAATATATTTATGCAGTTAATCGCTTTCTATCTGTCTTCATTTTACTAATTTACTTAGCAACACTGTATTCCTTACTAAAATTTAGTGCCTCAGAACATGGATTTCCTTAGGTAAATACAAGGGTAATGGATGAAGTAAGATGTGCTGGATAACTGGGAACAACTTGTCAACTATTACTTAAAGTAAGTCTAGAATTACAGGGCTAATGCAATGGATGACAACCTCTTTCCTCTCACACGCCTGCCAGTTTATAATGTATGTATTGGAAGATTCTTTTGCTATCTTTACTGTTATATTTTGGTAAATATTTTATATTTTATTTATAGTAAAAATATTGCTATGACAGTTCTCAGGATGAAAATGCACCATGCTATTTCTACTACATTAAAAGCATTTCCTCTAATAAACAAATGACTAAACTCAACAGCTCACAAGTCTTAGAAGTTTCAGAGCTGATACACTGTTTTTGAAATATTTCTTGCAAAGGAAATTTGTGATAGTTTTCATGAATCTTTTTGATGATCTGGAAATCAAACAGGGGCTCAATGAAGTTATAGGGTAGTCACAGAGGAGTGGATTATTTTAAAAAATTAATAATGAATATCAGACCTCTGACTGGTATAGTTGGGTGTTAACTACTTTTTATTTTAATCTTTGAGGAGTGCTGTATAGAGTATTTTGGAAAAAACTTGTATTTTTTTACAGAAATGTATGAAAATACAACTCTCTGCATGGTCTTTGAAATATTACATTATTTCCAGTATTTTATTTTCAGAAATTTGAAAGGTGCTGAAGAGCACATGCACACGTGCACGCGCACACACACACACACACACACACACACGGAGGGATAGTGAGGCAGTTACTCCTTTTCTGTAGAGTATTCAAAAACATTTAATAATGAGTAGTCATAAATACTAAAATGGTTGCAAGAATTTCAGCCGTATTAGTAGTATCTCTTCCTAGTAATTTTCCAGTTAGAAAAATTTCTCTAGTGTCATTTCATATTTGTCCTCTTCATTACTTTCCTTGAAGGCCCAGATATTTTGACATGATTTAGCCAAACGTATTAATCATAATGGAAATAGCATGAATGGAGAATATCTCAACTTCCTTTTCAAAATTAATTCATCAATAGGTGTTGAGTTTTTTGCTGAGTGTTTTACATAGGGTTAACATAGATTTAAAATGTGATCCTGATTTAAAAAGAAACACTGTGAAATAAGTTTACAAACATTTACATAAACAGAATGGTTTAGTAGGTAGACTTTTAAATGTGATTAATGAGTTCAAACCCTGGATCTCCCATCTAGTGGCTATGTAAAACCAGGGAATTTATTTCACTCTCTGTGCCTCACTTTTCTTAATGATAAAGATAATACTATCTCCCTAATATAACTATTGAGAAGTACAGCATTAAATTTATGGAAAAATGTAGTCTTTAATTTGTTGTGATGAAATGAGAAATCCTTACTAAATATTAGTGATATTCACTTAGAACTGTGGATCCTACACTGTGGCCTCTGTACCTTTCAGGGACCTCCATCCACTGTCAGGTACACAAGGTACACAACAACATTTTGCAATGTTAGGATTGTTTTCGTTTTAAGGCAATATTTTCCTTTCCCAATGATGGTTTAAAAGTAATAGTGAAATTGTTAATGCCTTAGTCCAAATAAAGTCAGGTGGACAAATATATTACTGAGAATAATCCATTATTCTTTGTAATACACACAAATCAAAAGGAAATGTAAATTTCACTTAAGAATGTCCTCAACTAAGTGATGAATTTATTGATGTTATCAAAGCTCCACCACCTTGCATGCATATTTTTAAATAGGAAGTACATATAAAGTTCTTCTCCTGAATACTTAGCTATGATGACTAACAAAAATTTCTTGTGCAGTTGCTTGAGTTGCAAGTTAAACTAGTTGGACATTTGTTTCCCTAATGAAACTCTATATTTATTTGAAAATGTGATTATCACAAACCCTCCATATTGCTCAGAATGGGATATTTGATAAGCATATTCTTAAAAATGAATGAAACTTGAAAAAAAAAAAGCTTGGTAGTATTTTTTGCCAAAGATAAAATTGAAGCCTTCAGGCAAAAATTAAAATTTTGGAAAACATGCATCTGTCACCTTGAGCTTCATAACTATCTGATATTTAAAAGATTTTTCTGGTGAGATTGCTGTGATATTAACAAATGGAATTTTTGATATTATATAATAAAATAGGTACCCATTTGAAAGGTTGCATAACTGATTAAACAGCAACTTCAAAATAACGGATGACTATGTTACAAAATTATACACTAATCATTCCAAATGCAGGACAGACTAATGGAGTTTAAGTTAGCTAAAATAAAAAAGGTCACTGATAATGTTTCATAATCCACACTGTAACTAGGTTTTAAGCAGCTCGGGATCACAAAGTTCTGAAACACTATGAAAGATCATCACACCTCTCTACTAATGGCATTTTAGTTCTCCAAATTCTAACTATATCTGAGAAAGACTGGGTTTTCTTCATTCATGTAAAAAAAGGTCACATAGTGTACAGTTGCATAAAAAAAGAAATGGAAATACAGCTATCAACTACCAAGCCAGATAATGTTTATAAACAAGTAAAATAATAATATTCCTCTCAAAATTATTGCTTTCAAAACAAGAAAATTTTCATCATAAATGAGATAAATGTTAGAGGAGACAGACACATTTAACCTGATTTGGACACTACACAACATGTAAATATATAGAAATAATGCAAGATACACACTAACATGTACAAATTATATCGCTTTGGGCATCAGCTAAATATTATCTAAATTAAGTGAAAAAACTGTTTGGTTTAAATGTCATTTTGCCAAAATAATAGATTGTTATTTTATAAAAATTAGTAAATACTGGTTTTAATTTTTGCTATGTAAATGTCAACATACCTAGGCAGTGTTGTATCCTAATGATGATTCATACTGGTACAGGTGAGACACTTGTTTTTGATTTGGGGAATTTTATGAGTTGATGGTTGAACTATTGTCAGCTCAAAATCTGACATGATGGCAGGTTTCCACTATAGCAATCATAAAGTTATGATCTAGAACTTTAAAAAATAAATTCAGTTATATAGTTTACAGGCACACCAACAACATGACTCACATAAATGAGGGCTCTGCAGGGTCCTTGTTCATTTTTTAGTATAGAGGCTTTCTTAGACTTGGAATTTTGAGAACTGACTTTAAATATAACATGGTGCAGCTTATATTTACAGTTAATCACAATTTCTAAAATGAAATACATTGCTGGTGGGACTGCAGTTTGGTGCAATCACTATGGAAAGCAGTGAGAAAATTCCTCAGAAAACTTGGAATGGAACACAATTTGACCCAGCTATCCCACTCCTAGGTTTATACCCAAAGGACTTGAAATCAGCATACTACAGTGATGCAGCCACATCAATGTTCCTAGCAGCTCAATAACTAAACTGTGGAACCAACCTAGATGTTCTTCAGCAGATGAATGGATAAAGAAAATGTGATACACACACACACACACACACACACACACAGAGGAATATTACTCAGACTTAAAGAAGAATGAAATTATGGCATCTACTGGTAAATGGATGGAACTGGAAAATATCATGCTAAGTGAAATAAGCCAATCCCAAAGAACCAAAGGCCTAATATTTTCTATGATATGCTGATGCTAATTCACAATAGGGGGGTGGGCACTAAGGAAGAGTAGAGATAGTTTGGATTTGACAGAGGTGCATGAAGGAAGGGGAGGGGTTTTGGTGGGAGGATGGATAATAGCATGAATTGGACATTATGACCCTGTGTGCATATAGGATTAGACAATCGGTATAATTCTACATCCTGTACAACATGAAGAATGAGAAGGTACACTCCACTTATGTATGATGTGTCAAAATGCATTCTATTGCCTTGTATAAGTAATTAGAACAAATAAAAATTGAGAAAAAGTGACATTTTGGAGAGTAAGAGCAATAAAGGCTTGTGTATTTTTATGTGTGCAAAGTTTAAGTGCATATATATGAATGCAGAAAATTGATAATATATTGATCAGGTTTTGTTCAAAAGAAAAAGTGAAAGGGTATAGATGTCTCCTTGGCCAATGCTTTAGATAAGACTTTGTTATTTAGAAAGAATTTCATTCAACTTTGAGAAAGTGGCATTATTTGTTGCATATATTTCACCTACAACATCTCATCATAGCTGGCAGAGTTAGTGAGGGAGGTGAAGGACAACACTGAAAACACTTCACAAACAATTCATGAGATTGACAAGAAAAGATGGTTCCATTATCCCATAAGATCACTTTAATATTACTTTAGTGCTGTGCTAATGAAAAATGGAAAATGCAGCAGGAGATTATTCTCCCAAGTAAGAAAACCTACGTACAGATTCCCAAATGATTTTGAAAAAGAAATGAATACTTCACATTTTGTTCATGGCCTAAGTTTTCAGCTTGTTATTTTCTCACCCTGCCCTCATGTAGAAACTTTCAAAATTAGATCTCTGACAACATGCAAGAAACTAATAACCACTGTAATTTCAACATTAATTTTGTTCATTTGGCACTAGTTCCTAACTGTCAGAAGAACTATAGAGTTGAGAAGATTGATGCAAAGGAGGAGTCTGGGGGAAAGATTCATCTCTATCCGCAGGTAACTGTACAGTGCTAGATGACTATGAGGGATTTTATATACAACAGTTATGACTTGTTCTATGATATTTGAGTTGTCAGATTTATGACCTTTATTCTAATTTAAATCACACCTGGCTCTGGACTTGAATTGCACTTGCAAATTGAGCAAGAAGGCCAATACGTATGTGTCCTTTGTGCTGTATTACATCCTTTAGTCATCTTAGAACCTTATAGTTACGAGGAATAATTTACCATAGACAAAGCCTATATTTAACCAAAAATAAAAAGCTGAACAAGACTGGGAATGATAAATTAAAGAAGCTATTCAACTTTCATTATTTGCTCTGAAGACCTTGAACCCATCATCCCACAAGTTCATTTTCTATGATCATCTCCTGTTTTCCCCACATCTTTAATGTTCTTTGCCTGTTTTAACCTTATTCTTTTACTTTTTATTCATAATCTTTACTGCTTTGGGCACATCCACTTTTTCTGTTATATTATTCTTATCATAGAGCTTTAAAACAATCTTTTCTTATATTTTTCTCTTTCCATATTTTTTACCTTGAACTTTCTATAAATTCACAAAAAGTATTGCAAGGATGATAGTACTGAGAGTTTTCAAGTATATACTTTATGAAGTTTTCTCTAGTTACAACATTTTGCTGAGCTGTAGCACAAAATCAAAACCAGGAAACAGCCATTGGTGCAAGGTGTGGGTGTGGTGTTGTGACCACTCATCATATGCAGGGGGTACCTGTATAACCCCCACCTCAGGCCAGTATAGAAGGATGCTTCCATGCCAACCCTTTCCCCCACCCTGCAACCAGCATTTTCTCTAGTTTGAACACTTCATCATTTTGAAAATATTATTACTTTTGTTACGGATGCTTTGCATTTATACCCATGCAAGATTTTTTTGTTTTGTTTTGTTTGTTTATTGTTTTTAACTTCTTTTTTGTTTTGAGTGCTGAGAATTGCACATAGAGCCTTGCACATGTGAGGCAATGCTCCACCCCTGAGCTATATTCCCAGCCCCTAGGTTTTGTTTTGATACTCTATTCCTTTTTATTGTTGCATATAGTTAGGTCATATATTTTTCAGTTTTTTAGCCACTCTTGCAATCTGTATCTTTAATTAATATTTGTAGTCATTATCTACTTTTATTGTTTGTTTCCTCTGTTTTTCTTTCCTTAATTTTTTTTATTTTTTATTTTTATTTTTTTTTTATTTTTTTTTTTTTTGATACCAGGGATTGAACCCAGGAACACTTTACTACTGAGCCACATCCACAGCCAGCCTATTTATTTATTTATTTATTTATTACTTTGAGACAAAGTTGCTGAGGGTCTCTTTAAATTGTGGCTTTGAACTCTCCCTTCCTCCTGCTTCAGCCTCCAGAGCAGCTGGGATTATAGGCCTGTGCCACTATGCCCAGATGTTTTTCTTTTCTTGACTTCCTGTAAATTATTTGATATTAACAAAATATTTTGAACTAACTATATTTTATTTTTAGCGTATTTCTTTTTGTAGGTTTTATAGTGATTGCTCTAGTTATTATGAAATGCGTAAATTATTTAAACAATTTACTTGTATCTTTGACTGGTTTGAATGAAGTATAGAAATTTCAACTTTTTACCTTTCCTGTTTACAATAATATGGCTTTAAATATTTCTTTTTCATAACTTAGAATTGTGTCAAATGGCATTATAATTTCTGCTTTAACAAACACAATTTTAAAAAGTCATGAATACTAGGAAAGTCTATTGCACTTAAGTGTATTTTCACTTTTCCGGTTATTCTTTTCCTTAGTCATGTTAGAAGATTCCTCATTTTATTTCTGCTCACAGAGACTCTATTAGCTATTACTTTATGTTCAATCTGATAGGAACAGGATATCTTACTATCTTTTCAGCTGAGAGTGTCTTAATTTTCCCTTCTTTCTACAAAGATATTTTTATGAGTCAAAGGATTTTGGATTGCCAGTTCTTTCATTTCAGTACTGAAAACAATTATCACTTGGTGCTGCTGGCCCTTCTGGTTGCTAATGAAAATTCATTGCCCTTTCAATTGTATATTCATGTAATGTGTCATTTCTCTTTTGCTGCTTACAAGATACTAGTCTTTCATTTTCATAAAGTTAATTATAATGGGTAATGGTATGAATATGTTTGGATTTCTCCTGTTGGTTTTTTTTTTTTTTTTTTTTTGGTGGAGCCGGGGATTGAACCCAGGGCCTTGTGCTTGCAAGGCAGGCACTCTACCAACTGAGCTATATCCCCAACCCCTGGATTTCTCCTGTTTTGAGTCTCACTTAGTTTTTTGAATCCATAAGTTTGTGTCTTTCATGTATTTTGGAGAATTTTGTTCATTAGTTTCTTGTATTTATTTCCTTTGTACCACCTCTTTCCTCACTTCCAGATCTAAGATGACTTGGATACTAGATGTTTTTTAATAGTCTTATTTTTGCTTGAAAATTTTTTTATACTTTTTCATTTTTCTTTCAATTGATCAGATTGGGCACTTCCTATTGGCCAGTCTTCACACCATAATTCTTCTTTCTCTTTCATTCTTCTGTTGACCCATCTATTGTTCTTATTTTTTTAAAATTCTGTTAATTTTTTTGTTATAAATTTCTGTTTAGTTTCTCTTCATGTCTTTAATTATTTTGTGGAGACTGTCATCAAAGCATCCACATCTTTCTGTTGTTGGCAACTGTGGTCCATCTTTGTTTAGACTGGTTAAGTTTTTCTTGATTCTTGTTATGATGAGTTTTCAGTTGACTCCTGGATATTGCCAATATTGAACTGTGACATACTGTGTTTTATCTGAATGTTTTGTGTTATCAGGTTTCCTCTGACATCATGCCAGCACTCTGTGGAGTGCTATCTCATTATTAACAGATGGGGGTCAGTCCCTTCCACTTCTTTGCTTGAACTCATTACCTTGGATTGAGGCTCACAACTTGTTCCTCACAGAATTTGGGTTGTCCCACCCTTACTGAGGAGAGTGAAATTGCCTCTTTAAGGCTCCACTTATCATCCCCACCAATATGGTAGCTTGTTTCTTCTCAACCATTAGTGCATTTCCCTATGCACCTTCTGACATTGCCCCTCAGGGATGGGTAGAGGACAGATGTGGGTGGGATCAGACCTCTAGGTTCCTCAGGAGGGAGAAAACCTTTTTTAGCCTTTTGCAACCTTCTCTGAAAAGAAATCTAAGTTTTCCACTCAGTTTTTGCCTGTGCGATCAGGGCCACAGATTTTTCTGTGATGTTTGGTTGAGTAAAAGTTATCATCATTTTAAGAGTTTTGTGATTTGCCAAACTGGTCCTTCCTGTTCATGCCCAGGCCTCCTACTCATACTTGGGAAGAGGAATAGTGAAAAGTACATATATTTTATTTTTCCACAGGTAAAAGCTCACTATTTTGTAGTCTGATTAAAATGTGTGAAATAAATGATATTGTAATAGTTATAGAATTTTTAAATTTGTTAATATAATGAATAATGAATTTGCTTTGACAGCCAAGAAATCAGAATTGTTCTTTGATTATATAACATAAACTTGTTTCCCTACCTTACTCCAGGTGTAAACTAAATTGTATATTTATCAGTCCTTTTCACATTTTAATAGGCTTATCAAATTTCAACTTCCATATATCTTACCCAATTAAACACAAGATTTCAATCATATGTGAGCATAGAAGTGTCTATTTTAAGCTAAAGGGATAATTTCTGTATACTATTCTACCATTTGCTTATTAAAGTAGTAATACTTTCTTTTATATCTTTGCGATCTTTTCCTAAAAATATATATTCTGGTATAATAATATTCTCAATGAAACATTTGAAACATATTGGTTTTTAAAAGGTCACTTTGTCTCCTTTGGACTTTTTGCATGTTCGACATCCTCTTGAGACACATACATAAACTAGATAAAGAATTAGGATGTGCTGGGTTTTGTCCATTGCTCCTTATTTTCTGGGGAAAGCATATTTATCCAGGCACAGTTTCAGCTTGCTTTATATTATTCATATGTGCATTCACAGACTCATAAATTGTACCCTGAAAGGGGTCATGACACAAAACTTATTCCAAGTGCCACTTCTCATTTCAGCATTTCAAATTCTGGTATAAATGAAATAGTTTGGATTTCCCACCTGTCATAGTTTTTTAAATCAAAGTCTAAGAGTACATTCTAGCTAATGAGCCCAAACTTTAACCAAAGAAGATTGCAAAATTCACAGACCATATTGTTCAGCTACTGCTTCTCTATAACCTGCTAGTTCTCCATCTCTTTAAATAAAATCTACAGTTTTTCAGGTTATTCAGAGCAGAAACTATGACATAAACTTTGCATTTTTCATCATTATTAAAAGTGAAAGGTTCTATGAATCTTAATTGACTTTTCATTTAATTATACTATATTATACAAAACTACTTCAGTAACAAGATTGTAGAACTATATTTCATCAAGCTTTAAAGGTTAGGCGAATCTATTAAAAGTTTATTATAACTAATTTATAGAATTTTGATTATGTGTAATAAATATTTATTTGTCCTTTTTTCCTCATTTTAAACAGAAATATATTTTGGAGTAGAAATTAATAAAAACAGTAGAAATACAATGCTAATGAGAATAAATGCCAGCTAATTTATGCCAAGGAAAACTTGCTTTAAGAATTTTATAAATCTATTGGAGAAATATGTATATAGTACTCACTTTGTAGCTTTCCAAATATTTTACAAATATTAACTTAAGTCATCTTCATAAAAATTCTGTGAGGTAAACATTAGGAGAATCTCCATATTATTGATGAAAAACTAAGCATGAAAAAATTAAAGATGGGTACTGCTTATTCTATTCTCCACATTTTCCATTTTTGGGGGTTGTTTCCTCGTTCCTTTCCTGTGTAGTTCTACATCCTTTGGCATCAACTTAATCCCTTTGGATAACCTCTCATAACAATATGTACTAGTTGTTAGATGTAGAGAAATATCAAAGAAAGTAATAAGTGGAAAAAAGCAACCATAAGTAGCTGGTATGGAAAATGAATATTGCAAAATAAAATAATGGGTAATATATGAGGATCAATCTCTCTTGGCCATATTTTGATTCAAAGTGGAATTACTGAGAAGTTAATTTTTTGCTCATATGTATGTATATTTGTAAATGTGTTTACATGTACATAACAGAAAATTGTTAGAGTCTTAAAGTATTTATTTTATTTCCTAGAAAACCAATCTGGAAGTGGAAAGTTATCAGCGAACTTGACAGCAACTTCTAACTCCTCTCTTAAACATTTTGTTTGTCATAAGATGGGTGTGAGATAAAGCATCTGATCCTTATTTAAGAGATCAGACAGAAAGAAATGAGAGCATAAATATGTAACAGGCACACTGTCCCTTTTATTCAGGAAAGCAATTTTTTTTTTTTTTTCTGAATCCCAAACCCAAGTTTGACTTATCATACTTTTGCAAGACTCCTCACATGGCTACTCCCAGATAAAACAGAGCCCAGGAAGTAGACAGGCACACAAGATTGGGTTTTAACTAGGCCACATCTGCTAGGTTCCTTAATGATTTACTCTTAGCACTTGACACCCATCAGAGTGATAACATAATGGATAATGGACCTACCATATGCAATGCCCCAAATCTGTGACTTTCATCTTGATTATGCTATGCACATGAGAACACTAAAGACATTTTCCTACTCTGCTTTTCACATTTATTAATAACTGCAAATTGAAGGTAATAAATACCTGAATAATAAAATCAAGAACATCTCATTTTTTTTACCTTATTTTACTTTTTTGGTACTGGAGATTTAACTCAGGGGTGCTTTGCCACTGAATCACATCCCCAGCTCTTTTTAATTTTTTGTTTTGAGACAGGGTCCCAGTAAGTTGCTGAGGCTGGTCTTGAACTTGAGATCTTCCTTTGTCAGCCACCCAAGTCACTGGGATTGCAATGTGCCACACTGTGCCCAGCAAAATCCAGAAGAATATAAGGAGAACCCCCACATTATTCAATGTTAGATAATGACTTATTTTTAAATTAAAAAACTCTCTATTTTAACTCAATCATTTGAAAGAAATCTTAGCTAAAAATAATTAACACATTTGTGCTTAGAAAAAGGATATTTTGGAAACCCTTAATATTGTCACTTTTCTATCATCAAATTACCCCTGAGGAAAAAAATGACATTTTGTCATATACCATCATTATAAAATATAATTTAAAGATATTAGTCAAAGAAAAATGTTCTGCAAAAAAGTAACATTTTGTTTATGCATACTTTATAGTTACAATATTTTCCCTAAAAAATTTTTGACATGATTCCTTACTAAACCTTAGACATAATAGGAGCAACTAATCTTGACTGTTCCTGGAATTGTCTTTGTAATGGTCATTTTGTTAAATACAGAAATAAATGATTCAATGAATAAATGTATTTATAATGACCTTATTATAATGTATTTATAGTTGTGGAGTTTTGAAAAAGCAAGTTTTTCTTCTCCCTAAGTAATTTCAAGTAGCTTTGACTTATTTTTTTCCTAATAACCTGCCAAGCAGGGAGCAGGAGTGGGGAACCTTTGTGAGTCAATGTTACAATTGCCCAAGTGTCGCTTCTAACTCAAAAGGGGGCGAAAAGAAGGAAATGGAAAACTGCAAGATTCATAGTTGAACATAGTTGAATCTGAATTGGAATCATGGCACATTTTCATGCCACCAGGAATACCATCCATGTATATCAGTAACATTTTTGCAAGGCACTTTTTACTTTTAACAGACTATTTATGCCTGAAAGATAATACTTAAGGTAGTTATCTTTTAATAAAAATATACTTGATAATTCTCATTTGCTGTAATTACTATATTGAACAGACTATACAATGAATTAGAATGCATGCATTCCCTCATATTACAACATCACAGATTTAAACATTTTAGTATTAAGGTTTCAATAGTTGGACAATAATCTACAAAGGGGTTCTCTTTGTGTGCTCTTGATTTGCATTCCTTCTGAGAGGAATTGCCTTCACAACATCCTCAGAGGGAGTAGGTGAAGTTTGTTTTTACACACATATGACAAGTTTTAGAACCTGACACTATCACAGACCACAGTTGATTTTGATCAGAACTAGTAAATGAATATACATGGATAAACACGTGTACATACTGGTCAATATACCAGGATGTGGTTTGATCGAAGAAAATAGCCCCCTAAAATGGTAAAGACTTAATTTAGCCAATCATATCATCTTGACTACTGAGTCACAGTAATGGTGGAGTACTGTGTTTGCAGAAAGGATTTTTCTAGCTTCTGTGAGAATGTTATGATTGGGATATGGTTGGTGTGTGTCTCACAAAATGTTATGCTTGAGAGGTAGTGGAACCTTTAAGAGATGGGGCCTAATACAAGGTCATAAGCCCCTGGGGTCCTACCCTTAGATGGGATTAATGTAGTTTTAGATTTTTATAAAAAGATTGAGCCCAGATCATTAATATTTCTAATTTCCTATCTTGCTACATGATCTCTTCTGCAGCAATCCTACCATTTTGAGGCCATTCACTATAAGGCCTCTTTAGAGGACAAACAGGGCTGTCCAACCTTGCACTTTCAGCCTCCAAAACTATGAGCTAAATAAACCTCTTTACGAAGCATGCAGCTTCAGATATTTTGCTGTAGCCAGAGAAATCAGACTAATACCACTAACAACAATTATTCTTCAGAAGTCATTCAGTGGAATTGTTCCTAACACTATAGAACAACTGCTGTGTTCTAAAGATATTATACACTGTGAGACACACCCACTTAAAACAAGTTTCCTAGTGCTTTTGTTTCCATCTCTCTCCAGATTATTATCCTGAATTTCTAGAAATAAATGGAATGATTTTGTTTCTCGAAAGGGGCAAGAATGTGTAAAATGACACAAATTTACACAAATGTCACATTGTGGCAAAATCCCCATTGGTTTAATAGTAGGTTAGCTATAGACAAATGATGGAGAAATTCTGTGCAGATGGCTTAAAATAGTGGAACATTTCCCACCAGTTTTTGAGAGTGTCTGTCTACAGGAAGAGGTATTCTTGTCTCTGAACATTAATCAGATTGCTGGTGTTGCCTAGCCTTTCTGTCTGTAAGTACATTAATGAAGACCATCATGTGGAAGCTGAAAAATCTTCCACACATTGCATGTTCCTAAGTTTCTCAAGAAAAGAATGAATGAAAAGCTCTGCTGAGCACCTTAAGTGTGTTCAAGCTGTAGGGAACTCCTGGCTTTGCTGTTTATTAATAATGACACTGGTTTAAGAGACACTTTTATTTACAAGCAGATGGCTATCTGGGATTTTAAAATCTGAACTATATTTTCATTTACTACTAGTGAATTACAAGCCAGGGAACTATTTAATATCATTAGAGTTATTCACTCAGAAACTGATTTTAAGTTTTCTTTGGTGCATTAATGAAGTATGGGATTTCTTGCATCTACAGTGTAACTTAAATATCATTCTGAGGATTTCTTTTTCAGGTAAGTTGGATATTTTACTGCTAGTTTGGTGGGAAAATTCTATCAAGATAATTTTATTGACACTAAAAGTAGGAGACTATTCCAAAAATTTTTAAATTATTCTCAAGCTTTGGAAGTAAAATTAAACATGTTGAGACTGATTTAATTTTACTGGCTATAATATAGGAGGAAGAGGTACTTTTTTTTTAAGAACTGGATATGGGGAGGGATGAATGTACTTGAGCAATTTTAAAACTGGATATTGAGCACTATAAACAGTCTCTATTTTACTTCCCAACATAGTTCAGGAGAAAGACTCAACACTGATTCATTAATAATCCAATAACATGGCATTCTATTTACCTTTGCCTTCATGTGTCAATTTTCCAAGCTACAAATATATAACACAGTTCATCTCATTCTGGTTCCCTTTGCTCTTTATATGATACCATGATTATGCTGCTGATGATAATTATACCTGTGACTGGAATTACTACACCTGGAGTATTTACTATGTACCAGTTAGTATGTTAAACACTTTATATGCATGATTTCATTTTAAGCTCAAATCAAACCAGTGCAGTAGGCAGGTTAATTGAATTGGTTCTGGAGTCAGATATACATGCCCTGATTTCTACTGCACTATAATATGAGCTTCAAGACCTTATTATCTATTCTATCCTTCTTGTGTTTTAGTTATCACATCACTGAAATGGAGATGATAAAATATGTATTACTTAGAATATTGTGAAGATTAAATGAGTGCTGGGCCTAACATAATCACTTAATAAATTGCAGGTTTTTGTGACTAATATAACTAGCTCCATTTTATAGTTAAGAGGACTAAGACAAACACGTTAAACATTTTGTTAATATGATACAGCTATTAAATGGTTTACACTGTATCTGGATACAGATTTTGTTTCTAGTAACATAGCCATATTTTCGAAAACCATAAGTCTATTCTCTCATATCTGTAATCTTGTTTTGTCAAATTTTTTAAAAAATTAATCATGTATTCATGTAGAACTAAAACTCTCTAGATAAAGAGATGAATATTTTAGTTAAACATAATTTGGAAGTGGAGTGTGATGCTGTATGCTGGGTAAATATTAAGCATTGTTGTATGTAAATAAATTTAAAAAGAAATAATCTTCATACTTCAAGAAATGCCTGTTAGTGTACATGAATATTAAAATATTTCTTGTGATGAGGAACCAAACTTCTGAACAGATGCATGTGCTCCTATGTATAAATTAAAAATAAGTTAGTAATTGTGAGATGTAGGAAAGAAACATGACAATTGGTGTTTTGGGGGAGATAGAATTAACAATTACTGATAAAGTACTGTGCTTCTATATATCCAGTGTTCACTTGATCAACTTATCATATCATCGTTATACCCATTTTAGAAATAATAAAATTAAGATTTACAGATATTTCAAAAGAAAGAAAAAAAGTCATCCAAAATGGTTTTCTGATACCTAAGGACAGTTTTAAATAAACATATCCCAGCTGCAGTGTTCAGTAGTTTTGGCTGATATTATCACCAGCTGAAAACCAGTGGAGGAACTTCATGTTTTTCAGTATCATTTAGTTATCAGCTACTTGATTCAATAAATCTTTCATATAGTTAATGCATAATAGTTTATAAATATATCACATATTGATTGTGTTTTTTAGGAAAATTTGTTACATTGGGTTAACTTGATCTGCTTCATGTTTTGGTTAACAAATTACTAAAAGCAAGACAAAAGCTACTCAAAATCAGTAAAAACTGGTCTATCACTAAATAAAAGCAGTTAGGTACGTTTAACCAAATAAGCCTTATACTTCATGTATGATAGTTTTATAAAGAAAATTTGGAGTGAGTTGCATTGTCTTGAATTACTCATTGAAGAATTCATTAGATTAAAATGTAGGGGTCAGCTAGCATTGTCTGAGAGCCCCTGGGAGCCAGTGTAATTCCATCGAGTTGAAAGATGGAATAAAGCAAGCCCAGAATGGTAGGGGGAAAAGTGTCTATGCTGTTAAATATATTCCTTCACTGTTTTGTGCTCATCTTAACCTGAGGGAAAAAATGAAACCATTATTGAAAGGAATGGGGCTGTGAGAGGAAGGATGAGTTTCAGATTAAACAGGAGGATAATCAAGACATGAAGATTACTCAGTATTATTATCTCTCAAATAGCAATAACAAGATAGCCATCATAAGATTGCCCTGAACATTTTTGAGATCACGTATAGGATAACTAGTTTTTCCTCAAAATGATTCTGCACAGACACAAAATAAAAGCCCCCATTTGTGAATTATGTTAGCTCTATCAAGTCTCCCTCAAGGAATACATAAATAATAATCAGCAGAACCACAGTTTTTAAACATTCTTGTCTCTTGTGATCTGCAGCTTTTAGCAATACTTCTTTGCAGAGTTGGAATTCTTGACAGGAACTGTGTGTGTGCTTTGGGACCAAGAGAGTCCAAATTAAAATGTAAATCAGTAAAACTTGCAATTTCTGCAGGCAATAAGCAAGCTAATGGCATGCTGACTTTATCCAACATGGTTCAATTTATTGTGTTGCCCACAGATAGTCCTTACCTTAGGGCCTCTGGGATCCATTCCCAGGAATGGAATACCAGTGCTGCAGCCAAGAAAGGTAGGAGGTGGGAAGAAGACAATGGGGAGTCTTATTTCCTTTATTTCTTGTTCTGAAGTCAGCTTCAAGTGAGTTGATGCAGACTTCAGATACCCCACAGACTAGGAAACTTGGGAGCTTCACTGTGGCCTTAATTTGAAATGGAGATGATTTATATTATCAACTAGTTCATCAGAAAAATAGAAAGTTGTATATTATAAAACATAAATATATTAGAATGTTTGGAAAATTGTAATATTTATTTTAGTACTAAATTTGTTCAGTTTTGAATGTGATTTAATTTTTCTTATTCCAAGTACATATTATGCAAAATGCACATATATATGTGTACATAAGTATGTATCATATTGGTCTTTTCCTTCTGTGTATGTGATGTTCTCTTGTGTAGCAATTGTTATTCTCACAAATCTCGACTATGTTTTAAGAATTTACATTTTAGTATTCTTTAGTACTCTATTTTTAATATTCTTGTTTCAGCAAAACCATGAAGGTTGACTTCTGTTTCATTGTAGCAAATTAAAATACTATTTTCGACGTAAGTCATTCTCATATATCATTTTTTGCTTTAATTAAACGTTTGTTATGTTGCATGTGAGAAATAAAAAGATGAATGAGACATTAGACACTACTTTGTAAGACTTCACAGTCCAGCTCATCACTGTTCAGTAGAAATACAATGCATGTCATGTCACATAAGTGACATTAAAGTTTCTAGTGGTAACATTGAAAAGTAAATTAAGATGGTTAAATTTATTCTAATTATACATTATACACATAATTTAAACATTCAATCATTCTAAACATTTATCAATGAGATTTTTTATATTATTTGTTTTATATTCAGCCTTAGAAATCTGAATTTTATAGTTACATCGCATTTCAGTTTGGACTACACATATTTTAAGTGCCCACAGTGCTACTATATTGGACAGTGAATATCTAATGGACTGATAAAGATAATGAAAATTAATTATTTTCTAAGTTATTTTCGAAGTAAATTGTGACATTCTGAGTAGAATTTTTAAAAAGGTCTATACTATAAATGATGTTTATATTGCAAATGGTCCAAAGTTTTTTCTTGCATTCATGGAAGGTAAAGGGTAAATTATGAAATGGGCTCAGCTTTGTAGTTATTAGATTAATTTCCATAACAGCATATGCAAAAATGCTATCTGCAGATGGCTTGAACTTTGCTTTTAGAAAGCTAACCTTATAAAAGTAAGACAGGCATACTCAGGGGTAGTCATAAACTCGACAAAATTTTGTATTCAAAGTAGATGGTACTAGCCTCACAAGTCTTTGCAAAGTTCTGATAATAGAGCCAACACTTCACAGTTTGGCTTCATTTTTGTTGCTGTTGTTAAAACACAAAACCATGTGATAGAAAATTAATAAAATGTATTTAGTAGAGTAACCTTCAGTTTAAGTGTGAAGTCAGACTCCACAGGATGATAGGCCAATGAGATTCCTGAGACTGTGTGTTAAATATTAGCTTCTAGCACATTCTCCTTTAAATTACTCTTGATTTTGAAATTTATTGTGACTTTCGAGGATTTATGTCTCTCTTGGTTTTACAAGGCTACTAATATCAATATTACTAATTATACATTTGTCATCAAATTTCTTGAGAAAAATAATCAATGAAAATTCCCCAATATAAAGCACACAAAACCATTTTAGAAATGTATGTAATTGTGATGCTTAACCTCTATTTCTCAACTATTCTACACCTATTGTACAATTTCACGTAGACTCACATAGACAATGACTCTTCTGTGCAAACTAGGATGCAGGGGCACTCTTCCTGGAAATAGCAGTAGTCTCAGATTTACATCCTTATCAATTTTCCGGTTTCTATTAGTGATGCTTACAACACATGCTTTGTAGTGATGTTTACAGAATTTAATTTAATGCAATTTTTTTTACCTTGAATTTCAAATGAAACTTCTTTGTCTTGTGTGTGTGTGTGTGTGTGTGTGTGTGTGTTCTGCTCTGCAGATGTAGCCTCTTTGACAATTTTTCCTCTTATGTCATTTATGCATCCAAGAAAAAAAATCACATAGGACATTAGGAATTATTACATTTCCTTTCTTTTTCCATTTGTGTGAATCCATCATTTAGGGAAACATTTTGTTATCAGATCCTTAAGTTTACTCATTAAATGCCAAGTCAAGATGGGGACAGGGCTGGATTAATCTAACTTCAACCAGCACTTTCTTTAAACTTTGTTTGGTAAATCTTTTTGTGATATAAAAGTTTTATTTTTCTAAAGCAAATAAATGTGAACTTACCATATAGCTTCTTTAACTTCTTTTTTTATTGAGTCAAAAGTTATTCTGAAATGGCACAGTGTGTACTAAGGAAATTTTATTCTCCTTCCTGTTTTCCCAGAGGAAAAAATAAAATTGAGATAAGCGTGGGAATACATGTAAAATACCTATTGCTCATTGATGGATGGAGATAGTGGATCTATATTTCTTTCTTATAAGAAAGATTTCTTATAATCTTCTTGTCAATGTCCTTTCTTCCCCTTCAAACCTCCTAGATTTGTAAGCATCTAGATGCTCAAATATATTGGTTACTTTTTATTGACAGCATATTAAAGTTTGCCATTCTGCATTGGTGAGAGTGAATTATTTGGAAGATGCATTTATTTAATACAGTGATTCCCAACTGAAAACCAGTATGTTAGAACACACCAGAGTGCACCATGTAAATCTTCACAGTATATCCCACAAATCTAGTCCTTACTTGTTTATGTTTTTAAATCATTTCCTACTTGAAATCCTAGGCATTTATATTAGTCATGTGTCCTTGTCTTTTTTTGAAGTCACTGTAAGGACTGGTACACATCTCATAGGTATATGCATGGATAATGGTGAGTCCTAGGTACAACTTCAATGTGAACATGTAAAATTCCAGTGAACAGTGAACATTAGGAAAATATGGACCTTGTCCCAAGAACTATTTCCAGGCATGTGGACATATGTCTGGGGAAATATTAAATGCATGTGAGACACTTGTGGAAGCAGGACGGAAGTGTTGGGCTTCAAATAAAAGGACTATGGGCATACCATTTTTTCCAAAGAAAGAACCAGAGACAAGGAAATTAGAAATCAGGAAATTCATAAATTCACATTTATAAGTAAGTTGATGTCAAGTAAGTCTGTTAGCATGCATCAGTATCTCACCTACTTAAATTTATGACAAATTCACTTCTTTGTTGGATAAGAAACTAAGACAAGCAAGGACAAGACCCTATGCTAAGGAATCTAATATAACATAAAATTAAGAAGAAAAGAATTGAGGCCTAAGAAAGTGGCACTGGGAAAGGAAGTTCCTACCAACTATTTTACCTTTATTGTACCAGACACAGAATATGGAATATTTTATTTAATGTATGCACATATAAGGACATACACAGACACACACAATCATGTGCATCATCTAAATATTATTAAAATTAAGTGAAAAAACTGATTATTTTAAAATATTATTTTGCCAACGTTTTGTTTCCATTTTATAAATTAAACAAAATTCAATAAGAGAAGTTTAAGTACCATCTAAAAGACTTGCAAGAAAATAAATTGCTTCAGTGAAAAAAGTATTATATACCATGTTATGTGCTGAGTAATATTTTAATTATTCTTACAACAGCTAGTCATTTTAGACCCCAAAGTCTGGTGGTACATACAATTACACACACACACACACACACACACACACACACAAAACATGGGGCCTGGGCAAGGTGGCACATACCTATAGCCCCAGTTGTATTGCAGGCTAAGGCAGGAAGATCACTTGAGCCCATGTGTTTGAGATCAACCCGACAATATAGCAGAACCCCATTGGGAGACAGAGAGAGAGAGAAAGAGAAAGAGAGAGAGAGAGAGAGAGAGAGAGAGAGAGAGAGAGAGATGGGGGAAGGGACAGAGGGAAGAAGTGGCTAGTTTTGGGGGGGATCTTTGAATATCACACAACCAAACTTTGATTATTAGAATCTTAAGGAAAGTATTTTATACGGAAGTGACTTTAGTCTAGATATTTTGTGAGTACATACCAGTATGTTTTAAGGTATGTTCTTTACAACTCTTTATGTTAAATGGCATTCTTCATTACACTACAAAAAATGCAGTCACCATTCCTGGGATGCAAAGAGAAAGCTGAAAGAGCCTCACATCAAATTCAGAATTATAGTTATTTTAGGACCTTCTCTCTGAGCTTAGCTGGGCTCTTAGGGCCAAGACACTGGCTAAGGTTAACATGAGATTCATACATGTTTATAAAGTCAGTGAATTAACATGCCTGAAATTTAACCAGAGCCTGGCACAGATTCTTACACTAAAATATGTCCTCTAAAAATATATTTGAATTACTAATATATTGGGCTATTGATGTCCTCAATTTTACTTTATATAAACACATGCACACATCCACACACATAAATATATATGTGTCCCAGAAATAGAATTTTGGTTGACATGGTATGGTTTATTTTATGGTTTATATATATGGTGTTACCCAGAAGCTTCTGTGTGAGACAATGCAAGAATGTTTAGAGGTAAAATGAATAGATTATGAGAGTTATAATCTAATTAGTGAATTAATCCACTTGAATTACTGGGTGAAAACTGTAGGCATGTAAGTTGAGGCTGGAAGAAGTAGGTGACTAGGGGAGTGCCCTTAGGGGTTCATGTTTTGTCTCTGGTGAGCATAGCTCCCTTTCTCTGCATCCTGGCTGTCGTGTCCTGAGCTGATTTCTTCTGCTTCTGTCATGATGGTGTGAGTCATCTCAGGCCCAGAGCTATGAAGTTGGCCAACCATGCAATGAATCTCTGAAATAATGAGCCAAAATAAACCTTTCCTTCCCTACATTGCTCTTGCCAGGTCTTTTCATCATAGTAATGTAAAGTTGACTAAAACAATACATAATCTTAGGGCTCACAACAATATTTACCTTCAACTTTTTCTGGAAACAAGGAAGAATTGCACTTTCCATTCTTCCTCAAGTTTGACATAGATTTATGGCTTTATCTGATCAAAGAAATGTTAAAATAAATGTGTTCCCTCTGAAATGAGACATGTAAAAGCTGAAACATGATTCTTTACAATCTCTTTTTCTATACTGCTAATGAAGGACTACATGATTCATGATTCTTTTGTTAAGAAAGAGTGGAGTTTCAATTAACCTGGATCCCTAAGGGAGTGAAGTGGAAATGAACCATACTTAACCCTCTTTGCACATGTAATAAGAGCAAAATACAAACTTTGTAGCTTTGAGCCACCTAACTTTTGAAGTTTATAGATTCTGCAGCCCAACTAGCCTCTTAAAGACAATTCATAAGGTTTCTTCCTCCCTTCCTCTTTCTTTAAAAAAAAAATTGTTCTGTCAAGATACACATAAAAAATCAAAGTGTTGGGAGTATACCTCAGTGGTAGAGTGAAATGTGCACACAGAATTTTGAGGTCCTAGGTTTCATCCCAGGCATCATCCTCCTAAAAATTAAATAATAATGAAAATTCAAAACCTTTGATTGAGTGACATGATCTCATGAATCCTCACAATTAATTGGTGAAGAGTTGAAATCAAATTTGGAATAAAAGTACCATTCTTTCAACCAGGTGTGGTGACTCATGCCTGTAATCCCAGAGGCTCAGGAGGCTGAGGCAGGAGGATCGTGAGTTCAAACCCAGCCTCAACAACTTAGCAAGGCCCTAAGTAACTCAGCGAGACGCTGTCTCTAAATAAAATATAAAAAGGGGCTGGGAATGTGGCTCAGTGGTTAAGTACCTCTGGGTTCAATCCCTGGTACCATAAAAAAAATTTTTTAAAAAAGAATAAAGAACCATTCTTTCAATGTAAAAGATGCCCAATTTTTCCAGGCTTGTTTTCTTTCTTGATCTGAGGGGATAGGAAATAATCTGAAATCACACTGTGTTCTCAACACAATGTTTCAAGGATATTTCAGTATATTAAGAATTTACTGTGGGTTGAATTATGCCCTTTCACCACAGAAGATAGGTGAGAATGCCTAGCCCTCAGGACCTCAGAATGTAGTTTTTTTAGGATTAGAGTCTTAACAGTGCTAATCAAATTAAGAGGAAATCTTTAGGGTAACTCCTAAACCAACATAACTAGTGTTCTTATAAAAAGGAAATAGGAACACAGATACAGAAGAGAGATAATGTGAAGACACAAAAAGAACCCTGTAAAAGACCAAGGAGTGACAGAGGCCACCAGAACTTGGGAGGGAGGCCTAGAATTGGTCTTCATAGCCATTGAGAAGAACCAGCACTGCTGACACGGGGCCCACACTTGTAGCCTCTAAAATTGTGAGATAAAACAGGTATGTTATATAAAGAACTTATTTTGTGATAATTTCTTATGGAAAACCTGGGAAACTAATACATTTCAAAGTAAATTTTTTAATTTTTCCATTTTCATAAGTTTCAATCACCTAAGTTTGCCTTAACTTTTATTGCATTTCACTAATTATTAAGTTCTAAATGTAGAAAAAGACCAAATGTTGTAATTCTTGCATGTAAATACTCTTTAAACTTCAGCAATTAATAACATCTATAAATCATATATAACAGGCTAAATTATTCTATATAAAATGATTTTATATTTAAGAAATAATGCTATAACATGGAACTAGTTAAATTTATAAAATGAATGCTAAATATGGGCTGTGAGTCAGCACAGACCTTTTATGAGTTATGTCACTGGATTACTTGATAAAGGATAAATTCTTAAAAGCTTGAACAGTGCATTTAACTGATTTTCAATGATGCTATCTATCTTCTCTTGGCCTGATTAGCTACCTGCATTATTTATAGCACCAAGTTTGTGATGGAAACATAGGTTAAGAGTCATGAATCTTTATGCCTCAGTTGACAAGGCAACTAATACATCACTAAGCCTCTCCATTCTTGCTCAACTTACCTGTAAACCAGGAGTGTCAGTCTTGAATTATTTTTGATATTGAATCTATTGATGAACTGCAAAGGTTAAAATTAAAGCGTGATTTATGTCGTGATCAAGAGCATGGTGTTTGAGCATCAAGTGATCTGTGCAAATTGGAACCATAAATACACATCAGACCTGCTTTGTAAAGCTGCTGCAATGCTCTGCATTTTCTGTCTTTTTTCCGTCAAGGAGATTCCTTAGGATAAGAGTGCTGATAAAAATCAGTCTTGCAGATAGGGACGATTTTGTATGAAAGCACCTGTTTTCCATCTGTGGTAGTTTCATGCACCTGGAATTTTAAATCTTTGAAGAGATGAATTGGAACAATATGATCTGTGCTCTATTACTTGAAGTCAAGTATTACAGATCAGAAAACCACTCATAGTATTTCATGGTGGTTCAAAAGAGTTCGATATCTCTTCCAGTTAGGGGAACTCATGAGTCATTGAAAGCTTTACTTTTCCGCATCTCTAAGCTCTACTTGAAAGCTAAAATATAAATTCTCTCCAGCTTATCTCATTTAAGCAGACAGGTTTCAATGATAACAGGTTATCTAGAGACATGTAGGCATAGATTCACTCAAATATGAAAGTAAGGATGAAACCCACTGGGTCGCAGTGGCGAAATATCAAAGGTGGAATATTAAGTTGCAATTTCTGCTGGATTATCTTAAATGTAAATGAGTAAATACTATCAAGCCTAAGGATGCTGGCAGCAGGAGTCTTAAAATTCCATTACTTCTGCCCTAATATCAGGTCTGACCTAGCAGCCACAGGATTGTATTAATCCTTTAATCATTATATCTCACCAACAGATGAAATAAATGAGAGTTTTTCCTGGTATGTTGTTTCTCTGTTTTCTGTTCTTTACATTAAAATAAAAAGTCAATGATCTTCATTTCTCTTGGTTTAATTACTTAGTTTTACCTAATTATGAATATTATTTGATCAATTTTAGGTTTAAAAAAAGTTGTTTGTGCATATGAAAATATGCATATATTTTTTAAAGATTATAATAAAATAATATGTAATAGGTTTCATTTGCGATTATAAAATGTAGTGAAAAATGTGCATATTAAATATACTAATGATCAAATGCTATTAATAAAAATGATTTCTTAAAAATTTCAACTCATGATTTCAACTCATTCAGGAGATTTAATATTTAAAGGTATTTAACATTAAGAATCCCTTCACAGCATAAAGCATCTTATCAACTAAAGTTTTTAAATTATTTCAATAGTATAAATGTGGAAAAATATGTATCCCGACTGGCATTGATTTCTTTTCAGTGCAAAAAATTCTATTGGAAAATAAGTGATAAATTATTTTTGCTGACAAAAAGTGATAACCAATTTAATGACCAATTTTACAATCTGTATTCAGTAGTGATCTAAGAGGAAGAATATATCCTCAAAGAATGAAGTCTTTATGGAAGCAAAGTTTCTTACTTTTCTGCTTTGAGTAGGGTAAAGTATCTTCAATATCTTGAAATAATCACATCTATCATTTAGTAAATACAAGTTACTCATTGAGTATATAAAATGGTAATATTATTTATTCAACATCTGTATCTTAGCAGTAATAATATTCTATACTGTGATAAAATGTTTCCTATTTTTACTCCATTTACATATTATTTTCACCATCAATAGTTTTCTGTGTGTTCTATAGGAACAAAATGAAATTATAGTTAGGCTAATTAAATGGTTCATTATAATTTACTTGTTATGATATACCTGAACATACTCCTCTCAATAACATTAACATACTAAGTAGCGCCAATCAAATCAAGGTCATTGGCTATCATGCCACACTATCCTCACTCGCAGATAGAAGACATTTTCTGGAAAAAAAAAAAAATCACACACTGATTACCCTCACTTCTCACACAAAATCACTGATCTATGAAACACATGTATATACATAAACATAAGCTTTAGTGTGAGATAACATTGAAGCTGTTTTCTCAAAATATGTTGTTAAAATACACTGCAGTTTTGAAGGAAAAGTTCTTTCTTTAATTATAAACATTTCAATTATCATCAATATTTACCAAGGTAAAAATATCTCATGTTATGCTAGATGTATAAATGTGAATAACAATACCTTCATTTGATTTAAGATAGTACCTGACTCACACCATTAAAATTTGTTGACAGTCATCAAATGCTATATGGAAAAGCCAAACATAGAAAGCACAAAGTTAGTCCTTACTTATTGTTGAAGCTTAGAGGAAATTGGTAGTCTGTGTAGGTCAGAACTAAATATATTTTTATCAGGGGTCAAGTCCACAGAACAGTGAGGAAGAGAGATAAGTACTTGCTAAATATTCCTTTGCTTATGTCCTTTTAAATCTCTCTCTCGTAATTTGGTTGATGGACGTATGAGAAATTTTGTACAATGGGTCTAAGCAGAAATGGTCAGTGCCATGTTTACTCGGGGTATGTAAGAATACTTGTCAGTTCTCTATGCTGTCACTTCAACTGTCAGAGTGACATGGGATCAATGTACTGAGAAGGTATGATCCATAAGACTGAAATGAAAGACTAGAAACCTGAATCACCAGCCGAAATAAAACTTCCCTGGAGAGTATTAGATTTAGGTAAAGGCAGTGAAATGATGTGACTTTCTTGTTTTTTCAGCATAATCTAGCCTACTCTAACAAATACAATCCATTTGCAAGTCCAGCAGGTGTTTCATTTGGTAGTTTGGTGAAGTCAGGAGAATTGCATTCCTTTCTTGAGGAACTGGGGAAAATTCACTTGCTTTTCTAGCTTCTATAGTGGATCAACGTTCTTTGGTCCATATCATCTTACCTCCATCTTCAAAGCCAGCAACATTGCATCTCTGATCATTTTTCCATCCTATCTTCCTCTGATTATATTCTGTTTCCCTCTTATACTTATAATCATCCTTGTGAAAATATTGGGTTCACTTGGATAATCTGGGTGACTAATAAAGTTAGTACCATCTGCATCCTTAATTCCACTTTGTCATGTAATATAACAATTTTTTCATAAGATGTGAGCATCTTTGAGTAGCCACTTTTCTACCTACCACTAGAACCTCACTATCAGTACCACAGGAAGCATGAGGGAAGGAAGAGAGTAGAGAAATATTTATCTAAGTTTTCCAAAAGGCTGATATAGAATTTTTCTCCCTTGAACTGATATAATGGATACTTAATTGAGATAATATATTATAGCAGTATCCTAATTTTCCTTTTTTTCTTTGGGAGTTGTTAGAAGAACAAGAATACATTTGTATTAATTCTACATTAAAATGTAATGTTTTCTAAATTTTGGAGGTTGCCTTAAGATTGAAAGCTGTTGATCTTGGTGCTTTCAGGTCATTTAAGAATCATTTTAAATTCTACTGACATCCTCTAAAGTGTTAAGCCTACCTCAATATCAAATTAATATAAAGCTTAATGGTGAATTGTGTTCAGGAATATATATGTTTAGTGATTCAGATGTATGCAAAATTGACCAAAATATTTGTCCAATTTGGAATAGTACTAAATTATGCAGAGTTAATTAGATGAGAACAGAGAATAAACTGTGGTCCACAAACATAGTAGAAAAGGAATAAAAACGTTTTGCTTATTTTCTCCAGCATTTTTAGAAACTCAGAGAAACTGTAACCATAAAATGTCCAATGAACAGTAAGACACAGTGTTATAGTTCTCTTGCCCTCAAAGATGAAGTTATAATGAGAAATCACACTTTTAGGACTTTGCAGAATCAGGGTGACCTGAAGTGTAAAACTATATAATTCCTAAATCTTCTGGTTAGAAACCTTTTTAAAAGAATGTAATCCTTTAGAAATAATAGTCAGGATTTTCTATAAATAAATTCATTTTTTATCAGTAAGTTCAAAACCAATCACAGACTCCAAAAGGTGAGAAGAATTGAATTTTGGTCTAAAGTTATGTTGGAGATCAGAAGCTAATGCTTAAGACTTTGTCCATGCTGTAATTTTATTATGGTGAATTCAGAGCTTATAGACTTACAGATGAGATTTATTATGTGTAGGTAACAACAACAAAAAAGCTAATGTCCTGAAGACATTTGGGACTACTTTTAATTATCTGGATAGGGAATTTTTAAAATTCCATAATCTGATTTCTGAGCCAAAAGAGATCAATATATTCACATTAAAAGAGAAAATAACCAGCTCAACCTTTTACTTACTCTCTGATCTAAAACTTCAGAAAACATTTTGTAAATCATTTCCCTTACACACTTTTTCACACTGTACATTATCAACCTTTTATAAATCAACAGAGTATCTTGCCTGGTGTTTATAGCTCCCTGATAATTAGGACAGCAGGATAGATTGTTTTACCTTTGTGAGACTCTGGGGCTTCTTGGGGTCATGTGGAAATATTACATTTTCTCCGTACTACTTTCTTTCTTTTTTTTTTTTTTTCTTTTAGGTTAGAAGCTGAATAACTGCTGTGGCAATGACAGTGATATGGACAATTCTATTCTCTGCACTTTGCCTCAGAGTCTCTATATAGATTTAGAATATAAAGTTTTCATGGGTGACAGGGACAGAAGCCATGGAGAGGGGGAATTATGACTCAATTTAGTCTCCAGTGATTCCCTCTGGTATAAAACTTCAACCAACCAATTTAATCACAATAACTGGATCTTGCTGGTTTTCACTGAATTCAAGTTGGCTGGTATAGCTTTGACATATTAATAGCCAGCTATCAAAAGTTGTTCAGAGATTAAAAGACTGATTTAAATTTGGTGGATGGTTGTGGAAGAAAAAAGAGATTTGACTATGTATTTGGGGTCAGGAAATACAATAAGATACAATATATATTGTGATTCATATATGCTTAATGCATAATTATTTTTTATATCTGCACAAACCAGAAAATGGCATGGTATAATCAATTATGATCTGCACATTTCCATTTATTTTAAAAAAGTAGAATATCAATTTATTAAATAAGGACTTTATCAAAGATGGGTTTCCGGATATTTACTAAACCACATAAATAGGAAAAAACACACAATATTGCAAAATGTTACCAAGTATTGTTGGATGTCAACTACTCATTTCCATTTAATGTTCTAAAAATAGAATAGCAATTTATTAAATAAGGACTTACTTTTGTCAAAGAGGGTTTCAAGATGTTTCTTAAGTAAATGATATCAACAAGAAAGGAGCACATACTATGTTACAAAATGTTACAAAGTATAGGACAAGTTTAATTCAGTTCTGAAGTATCTAATGCTGGCTGACTCTGATGTCCTTTTTCTGATTGATCATAATCGCTCTCATAAGGGACATGCTGTTCTTTATTGTGTGCTCTTTCATAATTTCCACCCCCTGTAACATTATTTATTACATGCCTAATACATTCTACGCATATGTTCAACCTTTGAGGAACAAAGATAAAGAAGATCTGCTTGTATTGTTTTGCCACATGTTATGGCAAAGAGAAAGTGTATTTAGATTACTTCAGTATAATTTGTTGACTGTTAAATAAATATGAGTAACTGTTTAGCTAACACCGCATATCACTCCCTAGCACTCTCTGCTGGCCATTAGCTTGAATTGCTCCCATCGGAGTTAACTTTCCAAGCCAGGAGCCCACATGGAAATTTGGATATAGGAGCACTTCTCAGTTTCTTGTTTTTTTTTTTTTTCTTTCTTTCTTTTTTTTTTTTTTTTTTTTTAGTAATATTTGGCAGAATTCAGTCAGGACAAAAATCAGATTGGTGATTTGAACAGAGGAAGTACAGATACAAAATCAACAACTAAATATGACTAAAACAGGAAAAAGAAACTCAAAGGTATAAAGAAATAACAAATTCAGAATGTGATTACTGCCTCCAAGATTGGGAGAGAATACTCAAAGAAAGAAAAAAAATTGGAAAAGGGAACCCATTTCCTACTCTCTATGTCAACCCCCCTCCCCTTGGTAGTCTCTCTTTGAAGAGAGTGAACAAAGCAACCTGTGGATGGTGATAAAATTTCCCAGATGAGGGCTACAGCTGGTCCATAGGAGAAATCTGGTGTGTTTGGATAAGAAAACTAACAGGGGGAAGGGCAGGCCGGAGCTGGTACATAGGAATCACTATCACATGGCCAAGAAAATCTTTGTGGTGCCGGCAGGTAGATGCTGGGCAATAGGATAGAGCGTTGAAGAAGTCAGGAGTAATGTCCTTATGTTATATTGTGTTATGACATGGTATGTTGTCCTTATGTTATATTATGTTACAATATGGAATGTGATGACCTCTCAGTGGCCTGCATCATATTTTTTCTTGACAAAGTCTTTCATTGTACCAGCTGACCAAGAAGAAACCTCCAGAGTCAAATCTCAGAAAGCAGAGCCAAGATAAATGAATTGAAGCTGAGAAGCAATATTGCTTGTGAATTGCTAACTTCAGATCAATATGAAAATGCACAGAGAATTTAGGAAGCATGAAACAATTAAGAATCTTGAACTAAGTAGCTTTGGTGAGAAGAGGTATATGGAGGGTCTGGGTAGCCGAAGAGATAGTGAAAAAACCATAGAACAATTTTGAACTGATGTGGAGGACAATAATTAGCTGAAATTTATTCTTCTGAATATTCTTATAATAGAGGATAAAGCCAAATGATTGTAAGCTCTTAAGGGGATAAAACTCACCGCTTCAACTGTGTCAGAATCACCTGGGAATGTTGAAAATACCACAGGATTGTACAATCCACACTAAATCTGTAACAATTCTGTTGGGGTGGCACTGTAAAACCAGGAGATTCTAATGCTGAGTAACCTGAACTTTCAAACCATAATGAAGGGATTCTAATGATTTGAATCAAGGCCTTGGCAGTGAAGATGCAAATAGGAAAATTTCATCTTCTAAAATTGCATATTTTAAGTGGTTTTTTGTTATCATGACCAACTTTATATATGAAATAAGCATGGGAACTGAAAATTTCATCTTCAGTTCCCTTTGTCTTTAATACTCAACAAATAACTCAAACACCTACTTATCAAAATAGGTCAGGAAAAGATGTCAAATAAAAATTTTGTATATTAGCATGATTATGCCAAAGCACTTTTCCTAGATATTTTTGCATTATTTATCTGAACCTTTGTATTGCATATTATGAGATTTTGTCCCTATTAAAGGAGTTCATGCACCAAAGGTATCCCCTCCTGGCATAATAAGATGGTATAAATAAGCAATTGCAGACTCTGGCAACATTTAGTACTGATTTAAATGTTATCCAAACAGAAAAAGAAAATATATAAACTCAAAACCAAATTTTTCTTGATCCCTAATTTAAAAAGCATGTAGTGTGTATATATATGCATATAAACACATACATACTTGTGTGTGTAATACAAAATGTATTTCACTTTAGTTGATTAATTTTCACTTTTGTCTTTTATATGGTAGGTTTTTCACAGAAGCACACGCCTCCTGTATTTAAAAGTGTTTGGTCATGGTCAAGCTGCTCATCTGTGCATCAGAAAATAAAGACCCCAAAGAAGAGCCAAAGATTATTTAAATATTATACTTTACAAATTTGAAGACTTGAAGCAAAGACTATGATATCTAAAGATTTTTTAAGTACCCTAGTAGAATAATTAATGAATCATTACTGGAGGAAAACTCACATGACGTTTTCTGACATTTAATTATGTTTAAGGTCTGAGATAATGCAGTGTGCTATGTTGATGTTAAAAAAACTAGATGCAAAAGGGTACATACTTTAGTATAATTTATTTTAGTGTCTGAAAAATTGGTTTAATCGAAAAGTGACTCCTCCTCCCTCCAAATGGTCAGTGCTAGTTATTAAATAAGAATAAAAGTATACTTATCATAGTTATTTTTGAAGCATATAAAGCAGATGTGCCTTACAAATCAAAAGGCTTTTAAATCTGCCTTAAATGTACGACACTCTCAATACCACTTTCTAGACTGGCTCACTGGAAAATAGTTGGTAAATTTTGGAATTATGGTGAATTATAACAGAGCAAAAGAAAAACCAGGCTCAAACAGTTTCTAACTCATTCCATTTGCAGAGCTGTGGCAACACAGCACTTCAGCTCCTCTTTGGCAATGTGCAGAATAGTTTTTGAAGACTCTCAAGGCAGAGCAAACCAGGGCTGGTTTTTTAGCACATCTCTTTTTAAGGTGTCTGAGTAATGGAGTGAAGGTATGATTGTTGTTGATTGAAAAAAGAATAAATAAAGCTTACCACCAGTCACAGATGGTAAGTCTGAGCTGGTAGTCTGAGCTGGATAAATAAAAGTGAGCTGGAGACTGGCTTAAGAGAAATGAGATTGATATTTGAAAAGTGAAGAAATAGTTTGAAGATAAAATTCAGCTAACTCAGCATTCGGCTCAAGTGACATTCAAAAGGCACAAGACAGGAAAGGGTGTGAAAAGAGCTGGAAAGCATTATGCAAAAGATTCAAGATACATGCTACTAATGAAGAAGATATAAAATAGAATTTATTGGGAGAATACTTGTGCTGACATCTAGTAGATTATGCATCACTCATCTGCTCATACCAATAGTCCCTTTGCCATTACTTAAGCCAGGCATATATGGTCAGTGCTAATCATAGCTAATGTGGAGGGTTAAGTGGAGAATACCCCTGTCCTTCTAATACTCTACTTATGTTTTGGGTCAGGGGAAAGATAATTAATATAAATAAAACTATACAATGAGAAATTTAGTGATCAGAGAAGTGCACCTATTATTAACAGAGAGCCTCTGTATTTAACATCTTATATTAGCCTCTTTTGTTGACCTCATAGGAACATGTATGACAGTCCTCTTCAAAGTTACTAAAAGAAGGGAGATAATGCTTTTCCAAACCTTCGTGATTTTTATCAGGAGTCCTATTGTTTTCTTTCTTCATTTCTGGCTAAATGTTTACTACACCATTGCTTCTTTGCATAATTGTTCATTTTTGCATTGGATTTATTCCAGAATCAGTATAGGGTGTCTGTGCCAACATGTACAAAGCTCAGTGGTGGGCTCTGTCTTCCATTTTTATCAGTCTGCTACTTTCTTGTCTTCTATAAAAAAGATGTATGAATTTCCACCTTTCCAGAACCTAGGAATCCCTGATCTGGTGTTGATTTCCTTGCAAGCAAGTGGTTATGGCAAGTTACAGAATCATCCTTTCCCCCATATCTTCTTTCTCAGTGGTGCCCAAGAATAGTCCAAGTTGGAATGGCCACTCTTTCACACACATTTGTAAGTGTTAAAAGAATTTGGAGGATCCTTGAACTAAACATTGCCCTTGTCATCACCATTCTTAACAAATTCCCTATATTAATCTGCTTCATTTTATAAGGACCCAACATTCTCCTGATTTAGCACTAGTAATGGTTATCTCTTCAGTGTACTTCATAGTGAAGAGGTGAAAAATCAAGAGCAGGTGATTGGGGCCTTGAAAATCTGTATTTCAGACTTGGCTATGGCCTTATACATTTATGTGAATTGAGGATAAATTAGTCTGTGAGCCTCAATTTCTTTCCTAGGTAGAGTATCTGTTGTCATATTTTTTAAATGTTAATAAAGGCTTAGTTATTTTCAGGCAAATATTAAATTCTTTGTGTAGATATTTTAGGCAGCTTGTCCCCATTTCACCTTGGGCCACCTCTGAGTTCCTCCACAGTGCAGCAAACAATCCCTGTCCAGGCATCTCTCTGCTTCTGTGTCTGAGGGGTTTTCTTTGCCTGATATCTCACAGGGGATTGTTTAGCTTGTGGGAAGGGTAAGCTGGAGAAGAGAAAGGGATTTGATTGTACGGGTGCTTCAAATTTCTTGTCTCGTAGGATAAAAAAAATGAAGGCACGCTTTATATAGTTCCTCAGAGTCTCCAGAAAAATGAACTCCAGTATCTTACCTTAGTAACCTACTGTCTTTTCCTCTTTTTCTGTCTCAGTTTGCCTAATCTCTCAAGTTTTATTATCTAATTTTTACTCAACTCTTTGCTTTGGGAACTACTTTGGTGTGAATTGAAACTAAAACATATTTTATATTATAAAGTGCACAATCTAGTGTCTGGCAAAGGGTTTTTTTACCACACGTAAGCTTTCCGGTCCATTTTTCTCTCTGTTGGCCTTATGAAAGCTTATCTTCCCTGTCTTCTCTCTGAATCTTTTAAGTGATCATATAAGAATCTTCTCTCCAATAATTCCACATCAAATTAATGTTATTTTAAAATTGTTATGCCTTTGCTCTTTTTACCTAAATAGATAATCAGGAAATAAAAAGACAAAGGACAAAAACTAAATCTATAATATGTTAGATACTTTGTGACTGGTTTGTTGGGGAAATAGTCTTTGATACTGATCCTTTCTGAAATGACTCCAACTAATCACAGGTAGGAATGAAAATGGTTCATTTTACCTTAACCAATATGTTCTGGAACATTTGAATCACTAATGTTATAATCACACAGCTCCCAAAATAAATTTTATGTGATCCCCAAACTGTGCTCTTTTTAAAATCACTTCATAGTAAAATGTAGCATAATAAATCTTTGAATTCACTTCACACTTAGCAGACACATGTTTTAAATGGTGCAGCTTCACTTATTAGTTGTAAAAAGCAGAATTTATGGTAATGAGAAGATGTCTTAGACTTGACATAATGCTCCAAGCATCATTTCAATTGATTCAGGGCATTTAAGGGAAATGTAATTTTCATTATTTTTATGTAAAGATTCATCAAAAAAAGTTTGAGATTTCTGTTTTCTTTAAGTGGATTTGCTAAAAGTAATTAATTATATGGAAATAATTTGGTTATATTATGAATATATAGTTTCATGAATATACATATGTGTGTATATACATACATACATATACATGTATATGCACACATATATAATGATTTAAACGAATTATTATAGGTTTATTGTACATAGTTTTTCAGACTTATTAGACTGTCAAACTCACTCTTGATATTTTGAACTGGACAATACTTTGTTGTGGGAAGCCATCCTGTGCATTGTAAGATGTGAAGAAGAAACCTTATTTTGTACATAGTATATGCCAGTAGTACCTCTTCATCAGTTACCAAAAGCAAAAACAACTCAGGACTGTGAAATATTCTTGGGGGACAAAATTACTCCTGAATAAGAACCACTAGGATGTGTGAGTGTGTTTGTGTACATACATACAAACACATGTCTATATATGATGCAATATACATCATATTCTGTAATATATACATTATAACAATGAAGTACACACACACACACATGTCCTTAACATGTTTGTTGTATGTCTAAAGAGGAAGAAAAGAAAATTTGCTAAAATTTATTATTATACGTGCTACTGCTTTGTTTTCAGTTAAATATTCCAATTTAATAATTGACAAGTGTGTAATCCATGAACCCTCTCAACAAAATAGGCAGCCATAACTGTATTCGCAATTATTGTGCTCCACACTTTCCACTGTTTCAAGTGGGAAGTCAAGAATGAGTTTGAAAGCATTTTCTGATCAAGACACATAAACACCTTAACAGAATAGGATGTGTGAGATATTTATGGATTTCCTTCACTGTTCCTTGACCACAAGCTGGGCTCAGTGGAAACAGGTTTTTCTTTGTTTTATCATTTCCTTGTGATTTCCTAATATCTATGTATTCAATATGTAGATATACTTTCTATATATCTGGATCAATGACTTTATCTTCTTTAGAGAAGTAAAATTTAGTTGATCTAGATAAGAACATGGAGAAATTCAGCAGTTGCTGTTTAATACAATGTTCTCAGCGTTTGTTGTCTTGTCACACAGTTCACGTCAATATAGCAGAAATACTCAGCTTCTTATATCCCAAAAGAAGTAAATCAAAGCAGTTTTAGGATTCTTCTACCAATTCCATGATTCAGATTTTGGCCTCCCCCACCCCCTGATTTAATCAACTGAAAAATACAGAAGTATCAGCTCAGATCAAAGGGAATGTTGCCTTCATTTCCTTTGTGGACAAGACAACTCCAAACTATGAAGCCCGAAATGAAACACAGGCCAATGCCGTTTTTGTAGAAAAATTAATGGATGAAAGCTAAAGCTTTGGAGAAATAGTGTTTCTGTTCAGCTATAAAATGGATTAAATTTATTCTCATGGAATTATTTGGAAACCAACCACCTTGTATCTTGTTATTCCTAAGGGAAAATGTTTTCCAAGTTTAGAATAACTTGTATAAGGAATATTCATTCAAAATACAATGTGTTTGAAAAGCAATAGCAAAGAGCTTTTTATCTCTGCTTCTATATCTGTCTTTGATTACATTTTTTTTATTTTTCATATATAAATATACATGTATATAGTATCTTATACTATTAAACTAAATGAAAATTATTAACCCCAAGTTATATATTTCAAAGTGTTAAAATTCATGAAAATATACTGTATGACAAGTTAATAACAGTATTATTAAAATTTTGGAGTTGAAAAGAAAAACTAGCCTTACACAATATCATTTAAAAATACCATTGTTAGAAATGAGCTGAGGGCCAGGTACAGTGACACATGCCTGTAGTCCCAGTGACTTGGGAAGCTAAAGCATGAGGAGCAAGAGTTTAACACCAGCCTCAACAACTTAACGAGGCTCTAAGCAACTCAGTGAGACCTTGTCTCTAAATATTTAAAAAGGGCTGGGAATGTGGCTCAGTGGTTGGTTAATTGCCCCTGAGTTTAATCCTTGGAACCAAAAATAAATAAAAATAAAAATAAAAAAACCCTCAAATCTGTGCTGAGAAAAGTATATGTATTATATAAAATGTGAAATAATGTGGTTATATCTATGGTTAATTTTATGTATTAAATTGATGAGGATATAAGGCATCCATATATTTAAACATTATTTCTAATAATAAAAAATAATAGGATATATCCATGAAAGGTTCTGAATGAGAATAACTTTTAATCAGTAGACTCAGTCCCCTATTTGAGTGGACTTTATTCAATTTATTGAAGTTCTAAATATTAAAAAAATGAGTAAAAAGTAATTATTTTCCTTTCCCTAATTGTACTGAACAGGAACATCAGTCCACCCCAGCCTTTGGTGTCATAGACTGGAACTATACCATTAGCTTCCCTGGTCTCTAGCATGTCTGTTGCAGATCTTGGGGCTCCTCAGCCTCGATAATCATGTGAGTCAAAAGTTTACAGTAGTGATAAAAAGTTACACACATATATCTATTTTAATATTAGCAGACTAATCTATGAATTAAATTATAAATTATATTTGGAAGCATGTCTGTGAAATGAACTTTGAAATATTTTATATATTTGACCAATGGTTTATGGATTTTCAGTTTATTATTTCATGTAAATTTCAATATTAACTCAATTATCATTGTTCATTACCTGGGAATCAATTTCAAAAACTTCATGTTCCACTATTAAATAAAAGTAATGATAATGATATTCTGCCAGTTTCAAATTAACAGATTTATTACATCATAACTCAGTCATCCAGGATCTAAACTTTATTTTGGAATGGTATACATTGCTAATAACATATTACTATGCACTGTGATTTTGAAAATGTTAGAAGAAAGGTAACTCACACATTCAAGTATCAGTGGTGCTGGAGTGTTTAGATATACTTGACTTCTGAACTAGCTGTATATCAGTCACAGTTCTGATAATTTAGAATGGTTCCATTTCTGGCATTTCACATTTTTGTTGTTCCACACCGAACAACAAAGGTTGGGTGCCCACCCTTGGGCCAGCCAGCGGGGCACGGGGTCATACAGGATGGTGAGTGTCGACGGCTAAAAAACCCACACCAGCCGGGAGTCTGTCCAGCAGTATCTCAGTTTAATGGAGAGGTGAAACAGGTATATGAAAAGGGAGGGAGGGGAGGAGATACAGGCAGGGGCCAATCATTTTAAAGGTCAACAGCACATGCAGTATACAGCAAGGCCTGCAGGGCAGAGGTCTGCTAAGATGTAAAGCTGCTCAGGTTCATGGAAGTTGAATGAGTCAATCCTGGGCCGCCACCTTGGTGGTACCCCAAGTGGGGGAGGCTTTTGCCCCGAGGGTGGTGTTGTTGCCGTCGCCATTTTAAGGTGTGTCCCTACATTTCCCCCTTTTTGTTTTATTATTGTCACTAGGTGGAATTCCTGTCTTAGGTTGTTCATGACAAATTGCATTCTTACCCGTCATTGGAAGCCTGGCCTCCTTAGGGCCAGGGTCCTGTCTTAAGTTGATATGCGGTTTCCACAAATCTTACCTGTCATTGGAGATAACACCATAGGTAGCCTCCAGGGGTGGAGCCTCAGCTTGAGTCTGTCTTAGGTTGCCCCAGCACTTGGGGTCTTACCCATCATCGACTCAAGGGGTCCCTATGGCGACGGCAACATTACACCCTAGTGGTGGCATAACGATCCTCCTCAGAGCTGGTGGCCAATCTTTGATATTGAACTTGGACGCTCATTAATTGAACTGCTTCAAGGCGCTTTTGGATGAACTGCATGACCTTGTTGAAGAGGCAGGGACGCGGTGAATCCAAGAGGCAGCGCCATCGCCAAGGTGTCAGGAGGGTCAGGGTCCTCTTATTTCTGTTATGAGAAAAAAAGAAAGAAAAGAACCTCAAGAGGCAGAGCTTCCTGGGTTAGACTTCTCACTTTCAGGAGAAGAATGATCATTATCAGTAGAGGGGTGATATTTGATGTTTTTTGCAGGTATCCAAATAGGTTTATTCTCCCCAATAGGGAACACACATCCAAACCCTCTCCCCACAGTCAGGAGAGGATCAGGACCCCGCCAGGCCCCTGTGAGAGGGTCCTTCCAAATGACTTTGATGGTTTGATATTTTATTGTAGTAGCCCAATGTTTCTGGAATGGTGAAAGATTATCTTCTTTGGAAAAATTTAAAATATTCAGAGTACACAATACCATTTTTAACTGATCATGGGGGGAGGATATTCCCCCTTTTTGTTTTATTAATTGGGTCTTTAAAGTACGGTTTTGGCGTTCTATAATCGCCTGTCCGGTGGGATTATGTGGTATACCCGTAGAATGTTGAATGTTCCAGCGTTCTACAAATGTTGAGAAAGATTTACTAGCAAAGCAAGGGCCATTATCAGTTTTAAGTTGTTTGGGCAGACCAAGGACAGCAAAACATTGTAAGACCAGGGCAGGTTGGGGAGCAAATTAGCAATATAAAGGCTATCTGTAAACAGATTGAACGCCTCAGGTAACTCTTGTAGTGCTAGGACCACAGCATAAAGTTCTTTAAATTGTGCTGAGCCTTGGACATCATGAACAATAGTTTTAGGATTTTCATTTCCTTGCATGAAAGGGGGAAAAATAATTATAGCTGCACCTCTTTTACCCCCATCAGAGAAGACTGTGGGGTAAGAGGGATTAGCGTTAGGCAAGAACAGTTTAGGTGGCACCCAATCTAGCTGGGAAAAAGAACTCATCCATTTATAGGGGCCGTAATGGCAATCTACTTGTCCAAAAAATCCCTCCATGGCGATCGCAATGTGATTGTTGTTTCTCTGCAGCCATGTGAAATCAGTTAGTCTGAATGGAACAATGAGGGCATGGGGTTGAAGGCCAAAGAGGCGAAGAGACAAATCCCTCCCCTTAGTTATGCAGTCTGCAAGTTGGTCTAACATGGCATAGACTCGGGGGACACCCCCAACAGACAGATGAACCCAATGTATGGGGTCTCCACCTTGTGCTAGGAGACCAGTGAAGAGAAACTTCCCACTAAAAATATAGAAAGTTAAAGGCAATGAGGGATCATACCTCCTCAGACAGGAGTAATCAATGGCTTCCTGAACTTTAAGAAGAGAATCCATGTGTGTGCTATCTAGTGTAATAGTTGAGGACAAATTTGTGCCCTGGAGGAGTTCAAAAAGAGGGGTAAGCTGCTTCGTGCTAATAGAGATCCATGGCCTCATCCAATTAATCTCTCCAAGAAGCTTTTGGAGCTGAGGAAGAGAGTAACTTTTTTGTACCTGGAGTTGAGGCTTTACTGGAGAGACCACGTCCAGTTCTAGAATGGATCCCAAAATCTTAAACGGGGGGGGAGCTTCTGGACCTTTTCAGGTGCAATTTGAAATCCCAGTCCATGAAGTAAACGGAGGCATGATTTTAAGAGGTGGTTTAATTGATCACTTTGTTTTGCCCCAAGGATAATATCATCCATGTAAACATATAATAGAATTTCTTTCTGCCTGAGAGGGCTTAGGATCTTAGATATAAAAAACTGGCACATGGGGGGACTGTTAGCCATCCCCTGCGGTAAGACTGTCCATTCAAATCTTTGATCTGGGCCCTCGAAGTTGGGGGAGGGAATGGAAAAAGCAAATTTTTCAGAATCTTCAGGGCTCAAAGGTATGGAGAAAAAGCAGTCTTTAATGTCAATAACTGTGAGATGATAATGATTAGGAATAGCGGGAATCCAGGGAATTCCTCTCTGAGGGGTACCAAAAGGCAACATTCTTTCATTTATTTTTCTGAGGTCATGTAGGAATCTCCAACTACCATTGGCCTTTTGAATAACAAAAACAGGGGAATTCCATGGGCTAACAGATGGTCTGAGATGGCCCGCCTCCAACTGTAGCTGAACTAATGAATGGAGTTGCTTAAGTTTATGTTGAGGAAGAGGCCACTGCTCGATCCAAATGGGAGGGCCCAGAAGCCATTTGATTTTTAGAGGCTCCAGGTGAGCAGTGGCCTTTAGGATTGGGGGTGTGGCCGTAAAGAAGGTCTAGGTTCCCCTCTCCGTACTGCCTCAAAGGAGGGATCGTCCCTGTAATCAGGATGGCAAGCCCTTTCCTGTTCAAATTGAAAAAGGTGACACGCCTCCGAGGCGGAGGAGAAGGGCGGCCCCACATATCAGGAGAATCACCAAAAAAAAAGTTACAACTTCCAGAGGAACTGTGTTTTTATATTCCTTTGCCTTTTTGCATTTTAACACCTCATCACAGGGAGCTGTGGGAGCTAGAGAGTTGGAATTCTGGCTTTTACACTCCCACTGGGATGAAAGAATTTGTGGGAGTGGCAATTGCCTGCTCAATGTTTGAATTGACCTGAGAGAGGGCTGGAAGACGTTTGCTTTTTTCCTTTGTGCAGAGTTGCTGGAAGGCTTTAAAGCACAGGAATCTAACTTGCAATCAGGTGGTTTATCTTTTATTTGTATCCTATGGGCGAGGAAAATAATTTTTTCCCCAAGATTGTGATGCCCATAGAGCGGAAGCCAGGGGGGCTATCTTAATGAGGACCTTCCAGGTCCGAAAAACTTGACTATCTGAAAGTTCTAACCTCCGGCTCCTAAGGAGTCTCCGGAGGGAGTCTAGGGAGGGGTCATACCTGGAGCTAGACTTTCCCATATTTCAATGGGGTACACTCACCCGCGAACCGAACCGATTGCCTGCTGACGAAGTTCCCTCGTTCCTCATTCCTCACACGGGGCACGAGTTGTTGTTCCGCGCCGAACAACAAAGGTTGGGTGCCCACCCTTGGGCCAGCCAGGGGGGCACGGGGTCATACAGGATGGTGAGTGTCGACGGCTGAAAAACCCACACCAGCCGGGAGTGTGTTCAGCAGTATCTCAGTTTAATGGAGAGGTGAAACAGGTATATGAAAAGGGAGGGAGGGGAGGAGATACAGGCAGGGGCCAATCATCTTAAAGGTCAACAGCACATGCATTATACAGCAAGGCCTGCAGGGCAGAGGTCTGCTAAAATGTAAAGCTGCTCAGGTTCATGGAAGTTGAATGAGCCAATCCTGGGCCGCCACCTTGGTGGTACCACGAGTGGGGGAGGCTTTTGCCCCGAGGGTGGTGTTAATGTGGTCGCCATCTTAAGGTGTGTCCCTACACGTTTTCTCTCTTCAGTCCTTCCTATTGAATCTATTTGGTTTTGACCATGTGATACATAGGTATACAAAATCAGTTTTACTTATGCAACATCTGGTTCTGATTAGTATTAACCACCAATTATATAAATATTAATTTCATAATCAGAGCTTATAAATTTATTTATTCAAGATGTGGTCACAATAACTGAAACTCCCAAAAAATTGAAAACTTCAGACTAACTAATTTCTCAAAAATTTGACTGGGTTTTTAGCAAAGATTTCATGAATATAAAGCAATTACATATCTACAATCAGAGAAACATGTCTTTCACTCCCTTTCAATTTCCTAGCTAGAGATAATGTAGAGAATTTCAGAGGAAAATGTAATACTGAAGTGTGATTTTTTTTCTTCAAATGATTAAAATTATATAAATTATGATTGCTTTTAATTTTTAGACTGTTCTGGAAATTATACTAACCTAATATTCTATTAACTAAATCTAACTGGGATTTGGTTAAAATTTATAATAATTAGAAATAGGAGAGAAAATTATCTGAAAATTTAAGTTGAAAAATCACTATTCAATAATTTTCTATGGTACATTAGTTTATTAATTTGAAAACAGAATTGACTATAGTTAGAATCCTACTCTAAATGGTTTTCTCAAACTATTTGATATAATTTCCAATTTATTTTAAGAATCAGTTGGGAAACGTTGATTAGCTTTAAAAATTTTTACACTCTTAAGAATTCAACAGTGCTAATTGTCTTTATTTAAAACACCAGACTCAGGTTATTTCTCTAATTACTAAGTATGTAATATTCTAAGGGAATCATTTACTTTTTATTTTATGAAATTTCCTCATTTTCTTCTAAAAATCTCCCTAAGTATTTAAGCATTACCTGAAAAAATTTTGCAGTATTATATAAAATTGTTGTCATGACAACAGGACTAGTGAATGTAAATTGTTCATGAGTATCCTCAAGTATACTATTATAAGGTAGGTGGTCAGTTGTCCTTATGTGTGCATTCCATATCCACAGATCAAACAACCGTAGATTGAAAAGGTTTGAAAAAACAGGAAAAAATGCATTTTCATTAAACATGTATAGATTTTTTTCTTTTCATTGTGTCCTAAACAAAACTGTCTAACAACTATTTACATAGCATTTACACAGTATCAGGTATTATTAGTAATCCAGAGATGATTTAAAATATACATAAAGATATGTGCAGTTGATAAGCAAATACTATTTACTTGGCATAAATTTCCTGGGCATCAGTGGATTTTATCTGTCAGGGAGGGGAGTCCTGAAACCAACTCCCCAAGAATACTGAAGAACACCTAATTCTCAAGCACATTTATTCACAAGTATCATAGTTTCTATTAATATCATTTGGTTCTAATGAAGAACATATTCTTATATCAAGGACAGTAATATATACACATTTACACATACCTATACATATATTCATACATATTTATAATTAAAAACAGGTTTTAGATTTATTGACAGACAGTACTTATAAGCTGTGTTAAAGAAAATTATGAACTAAAAGACAGAATACATTTGCTCTATTGCCCCATAGCTTTGGAATTTGTTTTTCAACTCATATGATTACAATAGTCATTATATAACACAATGGAGGCAATGAAATATTATCCATAGTTAAGAATCTACATTAATCATATTTTTAACAGTACCAAATATTAATATTATTAGAATTGAAAGTTAGGACTTTTTAAAGTACGTTTGGAAACCACCTTAAAATGTGTGGCTGCTGCTCTTTGTCTTAGAAAATAAAATCTATTTACTGTCCTTAAAATTTGTGTGAGGTGATAAGGCTGCAATGATGTTAAAGAGAAATGTGTGACAATACCTGTATTAATACTTAGAATCGCAGCGTACACAAATCAAAGAAATTATTCTAAAAGAAAATTGTCACAGGCTGTTTGTTTTCTCTGTTTCAATCCTGTCATGTACCACTTAAATTTATCTTGTTTTATGAATGCATTCACTTTTTGCCTATTGAACAAGGACTTCAGAGTAGGTTTTTCAAGCTGAGATTTTATACTATACCTTTTTCTCTATGAGATAAAAGCTATAAATAATTTCCTTTTCTCTTTTTGATCTTATAGCCTGTTTACATTCATCTGTTGTCTAACACAGAATGGCAAACAGAAACCTCAATATGTTTGCTTGATATTTTCTTTCATTTAGGAATATGGAAAATGGCAACTTTTTAAATATAAGATTTTGATTAAAGAATGCTACTGTAGGACCAGGCTTGTGACTCAGGGCTGGAGTGCTTGCCTGCCTGCCATGCATTAGACCCTGGATTTGATCCCAGGAACAGAAAAAAAATGTTCTATGTAAATCAAATGCCAGCAAAATTTATGCATATTGCTTGGGACAGAATCCCTCATCTTTCAATTTTATAAAATGTCTCTCAACACAGTTCTGAGAATTTTTGAGAACATCTATTATAGAAATCAGCATAAAAATTGGTCTTCATGACACACATTCATCATATTGTGTAATGAAAAGAAAAGTGTGTATCACAGTTACAAAGACTTCATTATATGCCTCTAAATATTTTTGTGTGTTTTGCTTAACCTATATACAATTCTAATTTATAAATTCATTAAAAAATCACCCTTTTAAGATATTCATTTTTAAATAATCAAGAGGATACAACTTCTCACTCTCTAGATATTTTTATCTGTAAACACAAAATAATAACACATTCCTAAAATAAAATATTCCTGAAAGTATGTTTAACTTGTAATAATCTATAGTATGTCAATAGAAGCACAATGAAGAATTTTTACAATGGTGGTTAAAGTTGATGTAAACACAGGTAACAAAAAAGTCTAATTCTAGACTTTTAAGAAAGTTTTATATGTTAACATGCATTCTGAATTTATAGAGGAAGGAATTATAGATGGTTTCTCCAATGTGATTTGTTACAAGAACTCAGTGAGATTCTCTGATTTCACTTTGAAGAAAACTTTTCTACCATTTATTTAGTTTCTTTTTTTCAGTGTCTCCTTTGAACATTCATTTGAGGATATAAAAGGTTATCCAAGAAAAAATTCATTCATCTAATATGTTTTAATATTATACCTGTTCTGGTCATGCATGGAGCACATTTCTGAAAATATTAACATGAATTAGATTTCCTGCTCCTGAGAACTTATTTTTCAGTGGAGGATAGAAGAAACTAGCAGACAACCATAAAATACTTTGGTATGTGTTATATTAGAGCTGGAATACACATGGGCTTCCCAGAACACAGGGGAAAGTGCTTCACCCAGACTGGTATGTGCTGTTCAATAGGTCCCCTCTGAGAAGTGGCATGGGAGTGAACATGATAGGATAGGTAGTGGTTAGCTATGCAGTGTGGAAGAAGTGACAGCATAGAAATAAGCAATTCCTAGGCTAAGGGTTTAGCACTAACTGATCCCTTGGGTGAGCTAGTTTGCCATGGATAAGAAGCAAGTCTCACCTGAAGTAGCTCAGGAAGGCAGGAATTAACAAGGAAGAAATAGTAATTTTGGAAATAGAAGCTAGAGCCTGATCATAAGGAGTGCAATGCACCAATTTAAGTATTTATCTGGTGGGATGTGGGAGCACAAGCCTGTAATCCCAGAGGCTGGGAGGATGAGGGAGGAGAATATTGAGTTAAAAGCCAGCCTCAGCAATTTATCGGGGTCCTGAGCAACTTGGCAAGGCTCTCAAAATAAAATATCAAAAAGGGCTGGAGATGTGGCTCAGTTGTTAAGTGCCCCTGAGTTCAATTGCAGGTACAAAAAAAAAAAAAAAAATCTGAAAGCTGTGGGGAACCAGTGAAGGCATTTTAGGAAAGTCACTCTAAAAGTCTAGAAAATGCACTATAAGATCCAGGCTGAGGTATGGCAGGACAGGAGATACAAACAAGAGAGAAGAGGGATCTACTTGATAAGGAGACGCAATGTGTTCAAACCTAAGGCTACAAAAACCCCTGAATATTGCTTACCAATCTCAAAGAAAGAATATGGGTGAATCAGTGGAGAGTGTTTGAACATTTTATTACTCACTTATTCCTCTGCAGGGCAGGCCAGGATATTATGGAGGGTCATACCTTGCCTACAAGAAGGGGTAATGCATGCAGGACAGGTTGTGTGTCTTCCACACAGATGGATTTCTTCAGATGTTTGGGGAGTGTATCCCTTTACTTTATTACCAAGATCTTTCTGTTTTGATCCTGACCTAAAGATTGGAGACAAGAGAAGTTGTCAGTTTCCCTTCTCCTGACTGGTTATCTTATTCTTTGAAGTCCTTATCTCACTTCCAGGAACAACAAAACAATACAAAATTTTTAATAAAAGAGAGAGCATGCTAAATAGAAATATAACGCAGAGCTCTGTGGTAGGCTGATTGCCTAGCAAGTGCAAGGCCCAAGGTTTGATCCCCAACGTCAAAAAAAAAAAGTAATGCTCTATGCAAATGCAATAATGCCATGGCATTATAATTAAAATATCCAATTGAAATATTGCTCCATCTAAATCAAAATTAACACAACAAAGCACATTCTTTGCGTGGCAGCTATTAAATTATATCCTTCTATATTAATCTTGTTAAATATTCCTTTGTAAGGTAGTTAAGAATATTTTCAAGTATACAATGAAATTGCATTATACAAATTTGGCTCCTGTTATTTTTATTTAAGACTCTAAAATACAAAATGGATTCTAGACTTTTTAGAAACAATAGATTTAATTATAAGAAAGTTACTATATTTGTGTGTGTGAGTGTGTGTGTGTATGTGTGTATCAATAAAACTCCACTGATTAGGCGAAAAGTGATTCATTGAACCAGTTCTGTACAGCTTGAAATTTTGCTTTCAATAAACTGCACATTCTCATATGCATTTGTATGCATATGGGATTATATCTACAGGACATGTATGGACGTGGAATGACTGAATCGAGTAATTTTTTTTATATTTAAATTTTGATAGTTATTACCACAAATCTTTTCATTTTCAACAACCTACCCTTACCATCTACCCAAGCAACCTTCCCAATACTCAGAAGTATCAAGTATCTGTGTCTTCAGAAGGATTGCTGACAAATATCTTGCTTGGATGGGCATTGTTGATTGTGAAAGAAGTTGGACATCTGCTTATTCATTGCCCAAGGACCCCCAACTGAGGGGATGTTGGAGCCCAAATCCATTCGACAGCTTCTCAAATATGCATTGTGGTGTGAAGGGGTTTTAGCTGTTGAGGAAGGAGAACTTTGTTTGAATTCACAGAAAACCTAAGAAAGATAGCTTAGGTAATCTTTGTATATTATCTATGAAATTTATCAAGTATATGTTATTGATGTGATTTTTTTATTTTTTGTTTGTTTGTTTTTTGCGGTGCTGGGGATTGAACCCAGGGCCTTGTGCTTTCGAGACAAGCACTCTACTGAGCTATATCCCCAACCCAGATGTGATTTTTTTAAATATTATTAAGTTTATTTCTTCTCCTATGAGTTGCAAAAAATTCAGTTTCTCTCTTCTTAAAAATTTTTGTCTGTCTTATTTTTAACTATAACACCATACACTGTATGTATAGTTTATGTTTTTCACCATATGAAAAGTTATAAATTTTTACATAGTAAGGTTTTTTATATGTATGTGTATAAATATGTACATTTATTATTATTATTACTATTTAGTATTGGAGATTAAATCCAGGGCCTTGCATATTCTAGGCAAGCACTCTGCTACTGAGTATAGACCCAGTCTTTTTTTAAAACTTTATTTTGAAATAGGGTCTACCTAAATTGCCCAGGTTGGCCTTGAACTTTTCATAGTCCTGCCTCAGCCTCCTGAGCATCTGGGATTACACTGCACAGCACCCCCACAGAAGTTTTCCTTTTAGACTGCTATTATGCTCACGAAGACATTGTTCTCTCTAACATCAAATGTATAGAAGTCCTCCTACTATACATTTTGGTATCGGAGTGAGCTAGAAGCCAATTTTATTTTATCTCCAAATGACTAATCATTTCCCTCCTCACAGAATTGTCACTTTGAACATTACTTGAAATACATATTTAAATCTATTTCTGGATATTTTCTCTGCTCTGTTTATTTGTCCAGGTATATGGAACTGTTTTTATCACTTCAGGCTTGTAATATGGTTTAAAGTACAGGAGAATGAATTTTATCTTTTTTTTTCCAGAATTGACCACCTGAACTTAAATGTTTACTGTCAGAAAGTGCTTATTGACAGAAATGTAGCTGTTATTATAATTGGTACGATATTTAAACTTGGAGATTTTGAAAATTGATTTTCATGTGAGTGGAAGAAAGAAGAAACTAGAAGGCAAAGGGAATACTCATGTGAAAATTAATTGTGAAAAACAGGAGCAGGAATTCAGAGGTAGAGGGAGTTTGTAGTATATGAGGTCATGCTGAAGGAGTCCCGCTCATAAGGGGTGCATTGCAGCAGCTTCACTCTTTATCAGTTGATCTTGCTGCATAGCCGGCCTCTACTGGCTTAACTGTACCTCCTCCTCAAAGTTTTCAAAAGATCACCCTGATGCTTTGCAAAAAAATGTAGCATTCTGGTGACAATAGACTGGACTGTTGAAGTCAGACTCCTTTTATCCTCTTAGCTTGATTTATTTGTAGCAGACTAATTTCACACATCCATACCCCACAGGCCTGTCACTTACTACATATGCCATGGCTATATGAGGGTATTTAGACTCACAAATTCTATCTCACCCTGCATATTATCCTAGATCACATTCTCCATATTTTCCTGGCAATACCAACTCTGCTGCTAAACTGAGCCTTACAAATTATAAATTTAAAACATGCTAGATGCTGAACAAGATAGAATAAAGGCAAAGTATAACCCTCATAAGCAATTACTTGAAAAACTTGCAGAGAAGCAGTTTTTGTTTTTGCGAAATCACTAATTTCTAGCACCTCTATACCCACACAGCAATTCAGCTAAATTTACCAAAAATTAAAAAGAAAGAAAGAAAGAAAAATCTTTATAACACTGAAAATAAATCATATTCCTGGTATTTGGGCAAACAAATTTTTGTTAAAAAACACAAAGAGAAAGATATCTGAAATTAAACATCTAATTATACCAATTTTAAAACAAAAATTATTATCAGCACCTCCCAATCATCCTCCCCTGCCCTCAACATCTAATCATCATGAATCCCTATTTCTGGATTCATTTCCTATTCGCCACTAACTCCTAAAACCTTTTCACTGGAGTCTATAAAACTCATGAGTCATTTCCTCAACCTCACTTTTAGACATTTCTTTTAGCTTCTGAACTAAAAGACTGATTGAAATCAGACGTTCCTTGATGGCAACAACCCGTAAAACCTTTTTTCACCTACAGTTTCCTCTAGTTTTTGTATTATTTCTTTGCTTCCCTTTATAGTAAAACTTCTTGAAGGAGTTGTTTGTAGAATTTCAGCTTTTATCCCCTCTCATTTTCTCTTAAACTAATTTCTTTAAGGCTTTTCATGGAAAATCCCTTAGAACCTCACAGAAAACTATCAATGTAAACACTTGACCTGTTCTTACTATTTGGCAAAGCTGATTTTCTCATCCTGCTTTACCGATTTTGTCTAAATTTGATGGCAAGTCTTTTTGAACAAGTCTCTTCTACTAGTTTCACTTTATTTTTCTAATTTTAAAAGCTTGACATGCCCAAAGTTTTGTATGTGGAATGATTATGCATTGAGTTGCTTCTTTTTTGGTCTATCTGTAATATCCCAATGATCTTATCTGGTAATAGTTTTCCTATATACAAATATGACTTTCATAGATTTGAATTTCTAATTCAAACCTCCCTTCCCCACTCCATGGATAAATCCAAAATATTCTTCTATACCCATTATACTACTAAGTCATATTTTAAAAAGTAGTTTCAAAGTTGTATGCCCTAATGGAGCTCCCAGTGGCATCAATGAGCTGCTCTTCCTGGTTTCTCCATATCAGTAAGCTACAAGACTGCTCTCATGTTTACTTGCACAAAAGGTTCTGCTATCACAAGGTACTGATATCACACTGCTATCTCTCAAGTCCAAGTCGTGTCATTGTTTACCTGGTAGATTGATATACATCTGCCATTGTTTATCCTGTTTCTTGTTTTGTTGACTTGTTTCACTCTTTTATTTATTTTTTTTACTCATTTTGGTATTGGTGATGAACCCAGGGGTGCTCTACCATTGAACTATATCTCCAGCCTTCTTCATTTTTTTGTTTTGTTTTGTTTTGAGACAGGATCTCCCTAAGTTGCCTAGACTGACCTTGAACTTGCAATCCTCTTGCTTCAGCCTACTTAGTAACTGGGATAACAGGCATGTGCCACAGTGTCCTGCTGTTCCCTCTCATAAGAGGAGCCAGAATGATCTTTTAAATATCTCAAGTGTTGTGGTAGTTACAAGAATCTTTAACTTTCACAATTCATAAAATTACAAAACAAAAAATAACATCCACTTACTTGTGAAATAATTTAATATATATGCATATAAAATGCATGCAAATGAATAGAAAGATTGATAGATAAATACATAGAGTAATGGAGATTTAGTTTATCTACAACACACAGATGCCATAAATCAAATTGTCACATTTATGCTCGCAAGTGAGTAATGGCTCCACATGTCTCTCAGACTAAGGCTTTCGAATGACTTAAAATTCAACTTCATGAGGGTTGACTCCATTATTCTGAGCCCATTGCTGTCTTATCTATCCACATTTTTCACTATTGTCTACCTCATTTATAAATATATAATCGCAGTGGCTTAGCACCTACACCTCAATCACACCAGAAATGCTCCTAGCTTGTGAGTCCTGTATTCCAGAACATTCTTTCCCCAGATATCAACATGTCCATCTCCCTTCCTTTAAGTCTTTGATCAAATTCCAAATGATGTGTCTCCTGACTAATGTTCATAACAAAACACCATTTCCTTTTTTCCTTTTTTCCTCATAGCACTTTTACACTTTCTTACTTAGTCTACTTATTTTCCTTTCCACATTATTTCTCCATTATGTAGGCTTCAGGTATTTCAATTCTTTTGTTACTGGTAGTTACTTGACCCTAGAACAAAGTCTAAGTGGTAAATACTTAAGAATATTTAGTGAACAAATATACAGAAAATGGTGTGCCTTTGGAATGTTGAATGATAAATTCATTTTAAATTTTAAATTTTTTGTAATATTCCTAATGTTAAATGTTAGAATTTTTATTAAAATAAAAATTAGTGCTACACAGTGATGGATAATATGAGGGTGAGAACACATATGAGTAAGTTTTCTTCTTCTGTTTTGCAATACTGGGAATTGAAACCAGGGCCTCCTGAATGCTAGGCAAAAACTCTATCACAGAGCTACACCCCCAAGCTTGCTTATTTATTTATTTTAAAATTTTGGAACAGAGTCTCACTAAGTTGCTCAGACTGACCTGAAACTTAGGATCTTCTTGCCTTATCTAGCCTAGTGACTAGAATTACAGGCATGTTCTACCACACCCAGCAGTAAAGTTTGCTTTATAGCACCTGAACTACGTTAGAACAAAAGCAGCAGTTATTTTATAAAAACACATTTCTTATTAAACATCTTTAATTTTTTTTATGTAACAACAATTCAGAGGTCAAACTGAACTCAGTGCTCTGGCTGCTGAAGTTATCTCATTGAATAGAGACATGGTTGAGATCTGCAGACAGCCACATTCGATGACAGTGGAGAAGGGAATCACCATCTATTTCAAATTGTCTCCAGTTTCACACATACAAAAATGTGTTTCAAAAGACCAAGGAATTCAAAATATACTCAAGGTGAAATCAATCAAAATTGAAATAGCATTTGATCTAAGTTGGACTAAATAGAAGTGATCTGAATCTTGACAGTGAAAATATGAAGCCAAGTCACAAGAAACTGAACAGAATTTTAGTTTGTCTTATGAGAATTTTATATAAATCCATAAGTAGAGAAATAATAAATTGTAATAAGTGAAGAAAATCAAATGACATACCATACATATTTTTAAAAACATGGTATCAATCTCCTTATTTTCAGGACAATCATGACTCTTGATTGGTGCATTTTACTAATTTGATGACTGCAAAGTAGTTATCATCTGGCCAAAAGGCTAATTTAATCATTTGGATCTGAATGTCCCCATGGTGACAGCTATTTCAATATTGGCACATTTTTGGTTCTCTACTCATAATTAATCTTATGCAGACCATTTTTACATAATGTAAATCTATTTCTTGCTTCTAGTAATTGCATATCTAATTTACTGTGAAAAGAATAAGCCAATATTGCATCTGCTAAAGTGACTAAAAAGCAAAACTCAAAACATCATCCACTCATGATTTTTATCACTTAGTTTTACTTTGTTAACTTTTAGAACTTTGCAAATTATAATCACTTATATCCAGAACTTTGAATTGCATTCTCAGTTTAGTTGAGGAATTATGCCTTGGCATGAACAAGTATTTCATTTTAAATATAAGTTTCTTATTGATAGTTATGTAAAAGAAGTAATCTAACAATCACCACTCATAGAAACCGTTACACTTAAGTAAAGCTGATTTTCTTTTTTCTTTCTATTTTTTTTCCAGTTGAAGCCCAAGGGACATATATGGAGTAGTGGAAAATATTTTGAACTGCAGTGCAGTTGTAAAATATGCTTGAAGAAGTGCTTACTTCATTATAGTTATTTTCTCCTTTAGTTGAAAGCCAACCTACTTCATGGAAAATTATATTGAGAATAATGCTGACTTTTGGTTAAGTCAGCATAACATTCCATAGATTTGCTCTGTTGAAGTAAGGGATCACTGGGACACTCACAGGAACTCATGGAAAGGTAAAATTCAGTTCATTTTAATAAAAACATCTTGGTATTGCCCAATACTTTTGACTCTTCAGAGTATTTTTTGTTAACTTTAATCTGCCTTTCTTAAGTCTTGTGTACCACCATGTAGTAAAATTAAAAACAAACACATACAAATTAACCCAGTTTCCTGGATTAATGGGTTATCTTGAAAATAAATCTGCTATAAAATCTGATTTGGCTATGTCTCTTTTGCTCCTTGTCTCTTGCAGTGTGATGTCCTGGGCTGTGTGGAGGCCCTGCTAGGATAAAGGCCATCATCAAATGGGGAACCTCCACCTCAGACCAAAATGTGAGTCAAAATAAATCCTCTTTTCTGTATAACTTACCAATCTGTGGTATTATATCAACAACTGAAAATGAACTTAGTCTTCCTCTAATTTACATCTTGTATTGATTTTGATGTGGCTACTTTTCTTTTTTCAAAGCATTGTTGTTAATAGATTAGAATGTCTCCCTGTACAAAAGAGAATTGTTTCTTGATGAAGACTGTTATATTACTGTAATGCCCTGCTTGAATTGAGATAAATTTCCAGGGTGCATGTGTAGTCTCAATAGCTCTGACATTAAGTGTCACCAAGGAATAGTTAGAATTCTCCCAACAGTTACTACTCAAAGTTACCATATTTCAAAACATTAATCTATTTATATTGGATAAAAATCTATATTTTTCCCAGTGTTTTTTAAAAATTAATTATTTTATTTTTAATTTTTATAGACTTCATTTTGGTTCATTATACAACTTTTCATTTCTTTGGTTGTGCATGATGTAGATTCATACTATTCATGTAAGCATACATGTACATAGGGTAATGATGTCTTTCTCATTCCATCATTTATCATAACCCCGCCCCCTCCTTCCTCTCATTTCCCTCTACATAATTTAAAGTTCCTCCATTCTTCTCTCACCCTACCCTGAACAAAACTCAACTCAAAATGGATCAAGGACATAGGAATTAGACCAGAGACCCTGCACCAAATAGAAGACAAAGTAGGCCCGAATCGTCATCAAGTTGACTTTGAATCCATTCCATTTATTGATTCTTGCTTTGATTTCTTGGGCTTTGGAAGTCTTTTTCTCAGCAAAGGATACAATCAATAATGTGAAAAGAGAGCCTACAGAGTGGGAGAAAATCTTTTCCACATGCACTTCAAATAGAGCACTAATCTCCAAAATTTATGAAGAATTTACAAAACTTTACACCAAAAATACAAAGAATCCAATCAATAAATTGGCCAAGGAACTGGACACTTTACAGAAGAAGATGTACAGGCAATTAATAAATATATGAAAAAGTGTTCAACATGTCTAGTAATTAGAGAAATGCAAATTAAAACAACTCTAAGATTTCATCTTACTCCAATTAGAATGGCTATTATCAAGAATCCAGTGTTTTAATAAGACTAAATTTTAATGATTTTTGAACTCCAGCATATTTTTCTTTTATGTGGTGCTGGGGATTGAACCCAGGGCCTTGTGCATGCAAAGCAAGCATTCTACCAACTGAGATATATATTCAGCCTTGGTTTCTTCTTCTTAAATTTGTACTTCACTAAATTTCATATGGGATTCCATGAACTTATTAGAACCTTATTATGTATTTTCTATTGATCGTAATTTTCAACTATTACTTAAAAGTGAATCCATTTCTTCAATTTAACAAAATTTTCTTGACTTTAGTTACATGGAAGAAGCTTTATGAAGATCTAAATTCAAGGGAAGTGTGCTGTTCTAAATTAATTCCACTTCAAGATCAGATGCGAGACCTACCTGTCATGTAACTCTTTTTTTTTTTAAGTCTAAAGTCAAACTAATACATCATAAATTTTCTTGTTTCATGAAAGGGTTTAGCAAGAGTAGAGATTAAAATATCATACCAAATTCACTATATTCTTACTTGAAGTGTTTGCAGGTAAACTGAAAGGAGTATATTTTAAAAATTCATGTGAAAGCATTTATTCCACTATTTGGTCAAGTCTTTGTTTTGATCTTTTATTTCTATGTGGAACTCAGCCAACATCTTTTGCAAGTCAGCAACTTACAATTTTACAAGACATTTTGAGGTTTATTCATGAAATGTAAAGATGGATTTCTGAGTGAGGAATTAAGATAATCAATGTGAAAATTGATTATATTCCTTTGGATCATGAACCATTTTCTGAATTATGTTTAATTATTTTACCATTAGAAGGAGCTATTATATTATAACACAAAGTTGCAAGACAGAAAAATCACAAACCACAGATTTTTGTTTCTTCTACTGTAATAAAAATGAAAAATATGCACTAAACATACATGGTTTTTAACAAATATAAATTATCTAAGCAGCATAAATCCTATGGATAAAATGTATAATTGCAGAAAGCTATTTAAATTTATTGTTCACATTTTAATTTTCACATTTCCAGCATTAGTGTAATTTTAAAAAATTAATTTAGTTGAGCTCATTAAGCCTATACTGTCCATTGAGCAGACTCATATAAAATTACATTAGAATAGTAGAATAAAAAGGTCCTACTTGCATATTGGATACTTTTAAGTATTGTGAATCTTAAAGTATCTCAAACTATAAAATTGTCATATATTCCTACTTAATTAAAAGTATGTACTAATCTTCTGGTTCCCAAGTTACATGATCACTTTCTGTCACTAGAACTCTTAAGTTTTTATCTTGGTGGACTGCTCTACAGTGGCTGTTTCACAATAAAATGTCACATATGCTAATGTACATAATCAAAGAAAAGGTCACAACTCTACTAATTACAGACACGACAATTTTAAACAAACGTCTTCTCGATTTATTATAAGAATTAAGAACTCCATAAAAGAACTGTTGTTAACTTCCAAGCATTTCATTACTCTTCGGACTTTACATTTCTCAGTGTGGACCCATAGTTTTACCATTTTTTAAAATGTTATTAGAGCATATTATCCAAAGTAAATACATGCATTTACAATTTCCATTAAAGATAAAACAGAACCATAATTAAGTTGTTGGTATTAAAATAAGGACAATAATCAAGACATTAGATTTTAGTCTAATGTTGCTCATATTACATCTACTATTAATGACATAATTACATGATAAATACTTTATCATTTTCTTAAATCAGTTTTTCTATCCTAACATAATTATCATTTTAGAAAATACAGAAACATAGTAGTTTAAAAGTTTTCTTGATCATTTAAGTGATGATATCACTATTACAAAACAAATGTCATAATGCAAATGCCATCTAACATTATTTTTAAATTTTATCCATAAATTAAATGATTTATATACCCAAATCAACTAGGCTGACACAGGGTAAACATCCACTCCTTATGGTAAGAATTGTTTCATAATAAATCATGTGTTTTTTTACCTTGTAAATCGTGACTCACTGAATTGTTTTTCACCTATTATCCAAATATAATTTGTGAAAATACTAAGGCATATCTCCCTGGCATATAATACATGTCAGAGATTTCAACAGGAACTTTAAATTGTCCCTGTTCATGAATGTGAGTATGAGACTTAGTTTCACTTTGCAACAGTGGCTGGTGTTTTGAAGCTGTCTGCTCTGTGGAGAAGATGTGCAACTATATGCTCATACTTTTCATTAGGTGCTCTTGGTTCTGCCTTATTCACCTCCCTTCTTCATTTTAATATATGGTTTTCTGTTTCTGCACCAGCAGAGGCCTCTCCATTTGTCATTTGATTAAATTCCAATTCTCCTGAAGCCTCATGTTGATAACAGTAATTTCAAATTCAGTTAGCAGATTTCCTTTCTCAATGGCCAACTACAATCTGTGACATGTTGTTTATTTAATCTACCTGTCAACATAGAATGCTCAGTGATAAATCACTGGTGCATTTTGAGTCTATGCAATGTCATATCATATTCCAATTGGTTGGCCTCAAAAGAGCTCATATTGAATTCTTCATTTTTTTCAAATATATTATAAACTTTCAGGGTTTATAATATTGTAGCCTGGCTATTTCACTGGTTTATGTCCACTAAAACAATTTGTATTCCTACATATTGGTAATTTGACTATCACATTAGTTTGTGGTTTATAATAATTGGAACCTGGTAGTTATTCCATTTTCTAGACATGAGTTTCACCTTTGGTGAAAGTATCATCTTTTTTGTTTGTTTGTTTGTTTTATTATTTCTTTGTTATAACAATAAATAAATTCAGAACAAGATGACAGTGAATTGAGTGGGAATTAAAGTTAGTTGTGGTTACCAGTTTTGTTTGAAGATGTGTGCATTACGCATGGGTGATTTAAAATGTTACTTTAACTTACAGTTTTACTTTCCAGTGTCTAGTATTCAATCTATACCTCTATAACTTATTGCTAATAAAGTTCACTTGACACATAAGACATGTACAATATGCTTCATTTTATCTTTAGATACCCTAACTTATTTCCTCATGGCATCTAAATGACAAAAATTTTAGGACACAGTATACAATTTTTAGAATTGAATTATTTACTTAAATTATTTTTTAGAGTAGAGCAGACACCAGATTCCAAGATGGTGTCAGTTATGCCAGCGAAGAAGAAATGCATGGATATCAAACTAGGGGGTTTCAATGCTGGACTCTGCTGTAGAATTTCACCTGTAAAGGCATCGTTGGAGTATTTCAGAGAGGTTTTTACCAGTATGATAAGTATGTAAATGGAGAAAAGGGAAAGATTGCTGGATTTAGGATGGTGCCCACAGCAATTTGAGTGGTAAGGCAAGGAGCACTGATGAGGGCCCAGTGTGGAGGGCACTGCCCTGGAACATGATCATCTTGCCCAGCTCCCATATGAAGAGCTCAATCATGGCTGAATCCTTTCATATCCTGAGAATTAATTCATGATAAAAAGTGACTGGCAAAAAAAAAAAAATGCAAAATGGCTATCAAATATTTCTAGTGTACCAACAAACAAAACCATGACAGATGTGAGAAGAACTGACAGATGCTGAAGGACGTTATTTATTGTTTCTTAGGCTGTGTAGTGATGTTCCGTCTACTTCATTCTCACACCAAAAACATTTTTAAAAATTAACACTCGCTTATAACAAACATAGTGTGAAAATAGCCTTTTGTTTGACGTATAATCCTGTAACACAGTTCAACATATTTTTGTCATTGATGCCATTAATTCATTGGAACAATACCTGGAGTTGTATCTATATGTTTTAACATTTAAAAAGTCTTACTATATTTCACTTTCTTCCCCCTTAGAAATAAAAATGCCCTGAGGTTGTTTTGATTTATGTTGACCACTCTGAGCATGGGATTGAACCTCAGCACTTCTAAGATTGTATTGAGTTATTATAACCAAATCACTCGTATTTAGATGATGGGTCTAAAATCATCTGACAATTTCTAAATGATTAATACTTCCTCATCTCTTTTAAAATGGCAAGTGGACTTCATTAATTGGTGATGGGGTGAATTGCTGCAAAGAAGATTCATTGGCTTCTATTTCTAGCAGCAATACTTAGTTCTGAAAAAAAAAATAGATTTTCTCTATCATGAACATTCTTTTTTTTTTTTAAAGTAATGTGTCTTTAGTTTAGGCTTTGCTTGATTTTTCTCATTTTCCAATTATATTTTGCTTCCTGGTAAAGAAATGTAGACGTTTGTGCTCAGCTTAGCTACTTCCCAGGAGGCAGCCTGGGAGTTGCAGATCTCAGAGGCTAGGATAAGCCCTGAGTGCAGGATACAGCCCTCCCCAGCACACCTGGAAGGAGCTGCTTCTCCCTGAATGCCTGTCTCAAGGGTGTTTTGTATTCATGGAGTAGAGTTTGTGGGCTCTAAAATAAGCAAATAAATCAATAAATCAGAAACATCCTTCTATTTGCCTTGTTTTTACAGGTCATAGTGTAGTCTGCAGCTGAAAAATAAAAAGAAGTAGTAGGTATTTTATGTTCAGAATTGTTTAAAAATTACATATTAGGCATTTTTATGAATGTTTTAGGCCATAAACAATATGTCAATGCATTATTTTAATTTAAATGAAAACCACATATATAAACGAATGTATGTATTTATATAATTTTAAAATATGTATGTAATTTTTTAAAAATGCACAGTCTTACCAAATATTTACTGCTATTTACAATGATCTATACCATGCAATGTTCATCTATTTCACTTGATCTTAAGGGCAACATCCACTCTAACAATTTCTGCAGAAACTATTTAAGACATAATACTCTGCTTGACTTATAAGAAAAGTTATTCTGACTGATAATTTTTATCACTATTGTTATGAATTTTGTGAATTTAGCATATTATGGTGTATAAATGTATGTAAAAACTAGGATAAAATGGACAATTTTAATGACTCTATTGCCTTTAATTAGCTGTTTAAAGATTTGAAAAGCATTATTAATATAGCAATGTTTCCTAGGATATTTCAAATATCTTTCTGAACTCTAATTGTCTACCTATCCAAGTGTTTACAAGAACCAAAGTTAATATACACGAAAACTTATCAATAAATATTTGAAAACATGCTTATCTTATAAAAGATAAAGCCAAAGATTCAAGTATAATTAAGTGACTATTAATAATTTGTTTCTCATTCATAAAATTTCATGTTACATATCTACATATTTTAGCCTTTACACAATCTAGTGTATTTATTCCCTTCATTTATATTAAAAATACTCTTTGAGAAGATATTGTATGTTAGATGCAAAATACCAAAAACATAATGTATGGTTAGTGGCAAATGAACTTGTACTTAAAGATTTTGTAATTGTTTAAACAAAATAGGATGATATCATAGACAAAGGGAGATACTTACCTAGACCCACTGTAATTTTTAAGACAAGGCCTCTAAAATTTCTCAAGTTCTATTTGTAGTTGATTTCTTTCAGTAAATATTTGGGGAAATCCCTAACTTGATGTTCATTTCTGGCAGTCAGAACTCAAGAGACTCTTAGAGCCTCTTCCTATAATCCTGTTTAAGTGCTAAAAGAAGTGATGGCGTCAGAGAAGATTAAAGAGCAAGAGAAAGAGTCAAATAATGTCAAGCCTTGGAGAACACCACTGTCATGTTTAAAACAGGAGAATGAACTGAACACAGTGACATACCTCTGTAATCTCAGCAGCTCAGGAGACTGAGGCAGGAAGATCCCCAGTTCAAATCCAACTTTGGCAATTTAGTGAGACCCTAAGCAACATAGTGAGACCCTGTCTCAAAACTTTAAAAAATAAATAAAGGAAAGGGAGTGTTGCTCAGTGGTTAAGCAACCCTGGGTTCAATCCCTAGTACAAAAAAGAAAAAAAAAAAAAAAAAAAAAGCAAGAAAAGAAAAAAAGAGAGAGAGAGGGAGAGACTAGAACTAGGACCAGGATCCATTCTGGACACTGGAAGTCCAAGTGTGGACAGTTGTGAATTCTGATAAGGACTCGTTCCTTGGTTTGGGTATCATCTTGGTATGTCTCCACATGACTTTGTCCCTGCATGTCTATGCTCCATGTGTCTCTTCCTCTCCTTGTGAGCTCATTTTCTCTTAACTACCTTTTTCAAAGGCCTGATTTCCAAATAAAGTCATGCAGAGAATTAGGGCTCTTCAGCAGTCATGTTTATTCTCAGTAGAATCATTTTATCTCCCCCAGATTGAACCCAAGGGCACTTAACCACTGAGCCACATCCACAGCCCTTTTAAAAAATATTTTATTAGAGACATGAGGCTGACTTGAACTCATGATCTTCCTGCCTCAGCCTCCCTAGCCATTGGGATTACAGGTGTGTGCCACCCAGGGTCCTTAATAAGAATTGTGACACCAAACTGAAACCAAAAAAGCATACCTGCTACAAGAAGTGAAGTCAGCTGGCAAAGAGAACTGTGTGGCCAAGGGATATTGATCTTAAATCGCTGAATTAAAAGTATTCCTTCTATTTTTTTCAGGTAGTACTAATGATGAAAGACCTTTGTACTTCCCTTTACCCCAAGGGCCTGTATTAATCCTTTTAAATGAACAGATTAACTGTCCTTGTCAATGCAGCAACCTAATTCAGACAATGAAAACTTCCAGAAATTTGGCAAACAGAATGACCATTTTTATGAAAAATTACCAACAAAACAAAATATGTCTTAAATATCTTTGCTTTTGTTTGACATAAACCCAGTCTCACAATATCTTGTGAACACTTTAAAATCAAATAAATGTGGAAACATTTTTTTAAACTTGATTTTTGTTTTAGTAAGAATATTTGGCTTAACTGCAATTCATTTATCAGATTGATTTAAATATTAATGAATTGAAACACAGGTTAATTAGAAAGGAAGGACTAAGATAATCTTGTGTCTCCTTTTTTCCTTATGGCATCCCAAATTCTCAGTACAGCAACAAACTGGGCATTTGTAATTGATGGTGAATAAATGATTCGGGTTAAAATAGAAAATGTGAAAAAAAAATATTATTTATATGATGTGTTTACTTACTCAAAAAATGTTTACCAAACATCTTTTTTCAGCACTGAGGCTTAGACCTCATGCATGGGAGACAAGTGCTCTTCCTCTGAGCTCAAAAGTACCCATATTGTGAAGGTAGCTTCAAAAGGAGATGCCATCATTTTGGAATCATGCAAGAGATATAAAAAGACTGTTTCAAAATTTATTGGGCTTGCGACAAAGTTCATACCCACTTATCACATTTTGTCATTGCTAAACATGTCTATTAATATTGAGTGAAAAAGACATTAACATCTGAATGTGGATGATTTGGGTACAAATGACCATTATATTGGTCATGATCTTTGATGTACTCAAGTTCAATTCTATGCTCCCCTTTGGGGATATTTTCTAGTTTTCAAAAGCTATTATGGTCTGGATAATTTTTTTTTCTTTTCTACTTTATGGATGTGTCTTTATTTTGAGATTTGTTTATAAAGAATAGGAAGAAAAACATTGCAAGGAAGTGGCCTAAGAGGGAAATGCAAGGCATTTGTAGTTTTTTAGAGATATTTATTATAAAAATATCCTTGGAAACACTGTTCTGTTTGGATCTTAAGATCAGCTGCATATGAAGGCCCTCTAAGGAAGAACAGTAATGTACAGTTCAATTGAGGATGAGTATCTCTTTTCACGAATTAAAGAAAATAATGAGACAATCCAAACATGAGGTACTATATAAGAAAAAGAAAAAAAAAGGAATAAAGTAAAAGAGAAAAAAGAGCAAACTTGGAATTCTACACCAAGAGCTACAGGAATTTGAATATAGTATAATTCTAGGAGTTTGACATTTTTTCCACAATTCTTTATTATTTATGTAGATCTATATCTCCAAGCATAATTACAGAGAAAGGGTAAATGTGCTGCTTGTAGGAAAAAGCAAATATGTATTGTCTCTGCACTGTAGATAGTTGGCACTGTCCATTTGCATAATTTTAATAACTGTTCCTTAAGGCAAATCATATTCTTATAAATTTGTGTGGAATCATATCATAAAAACAGGAGTTAGTGGAAAACTTTGAAGTTTGTGCATTACCATCTAAATTAGGGAATCAAGTATGGGAGCCTTGAAGCAAGCAGAATAATCATCATCTATACTGAGCTTTAAAAATACAATAATGCAAGTGAACTGCTAATGGGTCAGTGGGAATGATAATGTTGCCTCCAAATTAGCATTAGTAATGTTTTATCACATTACTTCATATGCCAAGTGTGAAAGCCCAAAGTACCAGGGGACCTACCAATAATATCAAAATAGAGGGAAAATAATAGAATTATTTAAATATTATATAGAGAAATAATTCATATACAAGGTCTGAGAGATTGTTAAAATTGTGCAAAGTAATAATATGTATTGCAGTGAAATAAAATACACCTGTTCTGTAGTTTGAAAACTGAATGAACTATATATTTTTTGAAGTTGACTTGACTTTTTCAGTTACTTAAAATGAAGAGACAATAGAAAAAGTTACAGTGATAAAATGAGCCTTGCTAATGACTCCTTCCAGTCAATGACTCCAAATTATCTGCCTCCATTTCCTTAGAATGGATGGGTCAGTGGTTAGGAAATAAAAAATGATAAGTAAATGTTTAAATAATGAAATTGAACCAAATCCTAATGAGCATAATCATCAGATTCCGTTCAATTGTTGGAGCCATCACTTATAAGAGAGGTTGTACTACAAAAAGTTTTTTAAACTCCAAGACTTTTATTTTGTTTCTTTAAAAATAACTGCATGCATTCTATCAGGTTGTTATAAAGATTAAATGAGGATATGAAAATATGAGATAAGTGTGGCACACAAGAACAAGTGGTTAGTCCTCAGATAATAGCAACTGCTTTTAGTAATCCTGTTTATTTTTAGGGAACTACCAGTTTCCTGGACTACTACCTAAACCTCAGCTAAAATATACCTAATCCGGGAAGGTTAATGTGTGTATCCCCAGGGGACATCACTGTCCCCTCCAGTCACTTTCAGAGCATTCACATTGCTCATGTTAAATCTTATGATTGCATAATTCTTTAAAACAGCATATACATTTTTTCTCTCTTAAGAATTGCTTATTAATTGATACACAAAAATATTAAAAGTATTCATAATATGGAGATGGGGTATTATGTTATGTTTCAATACACATATGTATTGAATAATGTTTAACTCAGTTTAGTCATATTTATATTCTCACATATTTGTCATTTCTTTATGGTGAAAACTTCCAGAATCATTTCTCTCAGCTTTTACAAATCCATTGTACACTACTGTTATCTGTAGTCATCCTTCTGTGTAATCTCACATCAGAACTTCTTGTTGTTGTCTAAATGTAATTCAATGTCCATTAATAAAATTTTTCCCATCCCTCCCTCTCACCCCTCTCTCAGGTCTCTGGTAACCACCATTCTACTCAACTTTTAGGAGATCAACTGTTTTAAATTTCACATGTAAATGAGATCATGTGGTTTTTGCTTTTCTGTGCCTTGTTTTTCTTAATATAATTATCTCCAGTTCCGTTCATATTGCTGCAAATAACAGGTTTCATTATTTTATATGTTGAATGGTTTTGCATAGTGTATAAGTACCATATTTATTACTTAGTTAATGTACATTTTGATTGTTACTCATTATTGGGTATTGTGATTATAAAGCGGCAGTGAACATGGTTGGATATATATTCAGGTGTAGTACTGTTGGATCACTTGGCAGTTGTATTCTTAATTTTTTAAGAAAACTCCATACCGTTCTTCCCATGGCTGTGCTCATTTATAATCCCTTAAGAGTGTACAAGTTTTCCCTATCTCTGCATCCTCAGTGGCATTCCTTATCTTTAGTCTTTTTGAAAATAATAAACATTCTTTCTTGATATAAGGTGATATCTCACTGTGGTTTTGACTTGAATTTCCCTGATAATTACCAATGTTCGTGATTTTCTCATGGACCTTTTAGCCAATTTGTATTGCTTTTTTTGGGAAATATCTATTTAGATTTATTACCCATTTTTAATGCATTTACTTGTTTATTTATTTTTGCTATTAAGTTTTTATAGTTCTGTATATATTCTAGATGAATATACATTGTCAGATGAATAGTTTGCAACTGTTGTCTCCCATTCTTCAGGTTGCCTCTGTTTATCGTTTCCTTTGGTGTGTGGAAGCTTTTTAATTTTATGTAATCCCATCTGTCTACTAGATCCAAGAAAAGGAAAAATTAACATTGAGTCCTGAGTATGTGGGAGTTTAATCAATATATCACATGGGATCGACACATGCATTTCCTTTCATGGTATTATATTAGAATTTAGGAAAACATTTGGTGACACCAATTTAGAGGTTAATGAAAAGAAATGTTTATTTACTCTATGAGTCACAAGCTTCAATGCTTAAAAAGGTCACATGATCTCCTTATGAAAATGAACTTTAGAAGAAATTTGGAAAAGTTATGAATAACAGATCCATAGTAGAATACTAAAAAGAAACAAAATCAATAGGAAGGGGGTTATATTCCTCACGTCTGGAAGTTTTCATTTTGGAAGGTCATTTCTATGTAGTTCCAGAAAAATTTTTCAATGTCACTTTCAGTAAATTAAAAACAAAATTGCAACCAGTAATTCATTATTCCTCTCTTTACAATGAAGAAACTTGGAATGATTCTTACTCTGTTTTGACATTTTACAGGAAAAAAAATGACAGAACTTATGTCTGTGGGATACTTTTGAAGATTTTAGATATTTCTATCAGTCAAGTTCCTCAAAACGGAAACTTATGACAAGATAAAATAACTAAAGAAGGACGGCAAATAGGAGGAATGGATAAAACAGGGAAAGAAAAAGAAGGAAGGAAGGAAGGAAGGAAGGAAGGAAGGAAGGAA
>JAJEJO010048918.1:148356-207869 GCA_020662805.1 Glaucomys volans | reverse complement strand
AAGAAAGAAAGAAAGAAAGAAAGAAAGAAAGAAAGAAAGAAAGAAAGGGAGAGAGAAAAAGAGAGAAAGAGAAGGAAGGAAGGGAAGGGAAGGAGGGAGGGAGGAAAAGAAAGAAAAGAAAGAAATCAAGAAAGAGAAAGAAAGAAAAGAGTGAGAAAGGAATGAAAGAGAAGAAATAGAAATAAAGTGAAATCTCTTAGAACATGTTGAAGAACTTTTTTATAGATGGGTTGTGGAAATTACATTATATTAAAACAATGCTTTCTCTAAGGCATGCTTCCAGGAGTAATCAGACCAATTTGGTAGGAAAATCTCAAAGGAATTATTGCTCAAATTTGATATGCTAGGAGTACGGTCATTGAAGGAATTATTCCAGTAACTTCAACAATTTGAGCCTATTTAACATAGCATCTCCAGTTACACATACTCTACATTTCAAAAGCATGTGAAAATACATTTCTCAAATTATTCCAATGTCCATCTTACATACATATTACTGAATGCTGAAATTTTATTCAATTCATAAAATAAGAGACTCAGCAGGATAACAACATATGATTCTAAACAAATTAAATAACCAGATATATACACAATTATACTAGAGAACAGTCCAAGATATTGTATTACCCAATTATTTATAATCTCTGTAGAAAATAAAGCAGTTATTATACCTTATAATTTTCAGAAGAATTAACTTATGAGATAACAAAATGTCAGCATCTCAAGTGAATTTGTGGTTATTTCTACATACTATAGCATGATATTTGATGTCTCATTATTTGTTTTATCCCACAATTTAGATAACATTTTGTGTATACCAGTTAAGGAAAATGAAATAACTTAAGATGGCTCTCAATCATTAGACTCAAGGATAGGCAAGAAAAAAATTGCATGGATAGAAAACATTAAACTATTCCAAGGATTTTAAAAATAGAGAAGTTGTATTAATGTATTAACGTTGGAGAGAAGAAGAATATAGACGTATGGGAGAAAGAGGCTGACCAAAAAAAATCACTCTTCACTTTCAACTCTAAAGAAACTTATAAAGTGCCTGTTAAGTGGGGAGAATTTTTACTTTCAAGTAGAGTGAAAAATTTCCAATTAATACTGAATAATCACAGAGACTCTCAGATAAGAGAAGACAGGGGCATGCCACTCATCTCTCATAGGAGGAAACACAGTATGATTTATAACTCATTCCTGAATGTCACAGAAGTGGTGTAACACACTGGGTGACGGGATGCTGTTTCTGGAATGTGTTGCACTGCCGAACAGGCTTGGGCTACTATGCATTTTATATATATATATATTTTTTTTTTTATTTACTTATTGATTCATTGAACACAAATGGAGTACAGCTATTATTTCTCTGGTTGTACACAAAGTAGAGTCACACCATCTGTGCGTTCATGCATGTACACAGGGCAATGATGTCTGTCGAACATTCTGTTATTATTCTTATCCCTCACCCCGACCCCACCCCTCCCTTCCCTCTATGCTATCTATCCTTCCTCCATTCTTGCCACCCTTCCCCCCGCATTATGCATCATCATTCGTTTATCAGAGAGACCATTCGGCCTTTGGATTTTGGGGATTGGCTGATCTCACTTAGCATAACAGTCTCCAACATCATCCATTTACCTACAAATGCCATAATAGCTCAGTTGGTAGAGTGCTTGCCTCACAAGCACAAAGCCCTGGGTTCAATCCCCAGCACTGCAGAAAAAAAAAAAAAAAAAAAAGAAGAATATGCATTATATTTTGAGTCAAATCACAGAAGGAGTTTGCAGAGACAAAAATTCAACTTCAATTATAACCCCACAAGTTATTCACCATCATGAGTGTTTCCTCTGCTCATCTCTTAACAGTAATTTTCCTCAAGACTTGTAGCTAACACAACTAAAAAATGTTGAAATTTCCTCTATTAGTTCATTCTCAGAAATGTTTTCTCCTGAATGCACCTCTTTTTTTCTTTATTTCATTTTCCTTCAAGCCACTTCAGACTCTTAGAAAATGCTTCTATTTTTAATGGAATATCTGCATTTTCTCACCTTAGGTGCCTGAAGCACTTTCACTAATGATTCAGGATTCTTTGGATATTGTACAAAAGAGACGGAATCCTTCCTGTCAGGAGCAGTGTGGTAGGTGGGCATCCTACTCTTCACCTATGCTGTGTCCATATTCATGTTATTTGTCCCCATCTTCTTCTCATTCCTGTTATCCTTATTATATGCCTCTTTCAACTGCATTCCTAAAGAACTTCTGTATTTGCTTCATAATCTTTATTCATAGGATTTCTAGTTTCATAATCAATATTTAAAATATATATACACACACACACATATATTTTGAGGTACTGGAAATCAAACACAAGGCTCTGTGCATACTAGTAAAGTGTTACCACTGAGCTATGCCTCCAGCTCCTATAATCAATACTATTTTCTTAACCTTGAATTGCCAATTAGGCAATCAGGAGTCTTAAAAAGAGAGAAGCAGCTGCCAGAGTTACTTTGTGCCCTCTTCTCTTATATGATAGTCATATGAGGATTTTAGAAATGATACATCTAGAAACAAAGTACACCTACTAAAAACAACTAACAATTCCAGAGCAATCCATTTGATATTTAGTAGTATTAATAGACTTCAATTAAATGAGGACAGGCTTTGCTCCTATCCTGCTTATCACTGATAATCAATACTTAGTACAATTTCTATCACCACATGGTGGGCACTTATTAAATTTTTGTGAATAAATGAGTGAATGATTAATTCATGAGACAAAATTAATTTTCAAGCATAGTATGCACAAATTTAGTTCAGTATTTGAAATGGTTTCATAAAAAAGTTTGTGAGCCAGCAAAATGATAACCTCTGTTCTTTCAGACAGACAAATCTAGAATTGTCCAAAATAGTGCCTACTTAGTTTTACTTTACTTGGTTAGCATATGAACTAGACTACTATTGAGGTGTTTAGACATCCAAACATTCTGAACTTCAATGAAACTTTAAAAATACATTATCCAAAACTAAAAAAAAAAAAAAAAAAAAAAAAAAATTGGGTGAGATTAATATTATTAATTTATGAATATATGGTTAATCTTCCCTTTGGATAAAGAAAATGTAAGAGAGTCTTATTTTTAATAATTCTTTGTCAGTATTGCCTTTATACCAGAGCAGATACTTAATATATTTTTAAAATTTTCTTTTAACAATGTATTTGCACTTTTAGAATTTTGCTGAGAGGAAAACAAAAACATTGCTTCCCTGCCAAACCCTGGGGATAGATATGATGTTTTTGAGCATTAACTAGAGTAGAAATGTCAACTCGAGGATACTGGGAACTATGTTCCTTGTTAAATCAAGAAATAAAAAGAAAACCTATAAGATTGGCATATTTTATCATTATTTGAATATTCTTATTGAATATATTAACTTTATTAAAATATTTAATATTCTAAATTATTGAGAATGCATCTCTAAATTCACGTGTCATGTTTTAAAGTGGGAAGTTTATTTTATTTTGCTCTTTTTTTTTTTTTTTTTGGTACTGGGAATTGAACCCAGGGGCACTCCACCACTGAGCCACATCCCCAGCCCTATTTTGTATTTTATTTAGAGTGAGAAAGGGTCTCACTGAGTTGCTTAGGGCCTCGCTAAGTTGCTGAGGCTGGCTTTGAACTTGTGATCCTCCTGCCTCAGCTTCCCCAGTGCTGGGATTACAGGTGTGCGCCACCACGCCCGGCTTATTTTGCTCTTTTTTATTTGACTGTAGAGGTCATAGATTGTAAGTAGATTACCTATTTTTTAAAAATTATGATTAAAGTAAAATAAAATCAATATATCTTAATGGCACACTGAGAACAATTTTTCTGGTAGGTAAAATATTTTCATTATGCTTTTTCAGGGGTAAACAAAAAATACATTATTTGAGATTATTCTTAGGAGATACACATATTTTTAACTCCACAGGGAAAAAATATCAAGTACATTTTATTTCTCTTTAGTGACTTAAAAATATCATGAAGGCTATTATAAAAATTGAAACTTCTGAAATCACGGAACAAGCTGAAATTTCCCCATTATGTTCTTATTTATATGTCTGACACGGTTTTAAGAAAAGTAACAAATTTCAAAGAAATATAATTTTTTAAAATTTTTTTTATTTATTTATTTTTTATTTAATTTTGATTCATTGAACACAGATGGACTACAGCTATTGTTTCTCTGGTTGTGAACAAAGTAGAGTCACACCATCTGTGCATTCATACATGTATACAGGGCAATGATGTCTGTCACATATTCTGTTATTATTACCCCCCACCCCAACCCCACCCCTCCCTTCCCTCTATGCTATCTATCCTTCCTCCATTCTTGCCACACTTCCACCCCGCATTATGCATCATCATTCACTTATCAGAGAGATCATTCAGCCCTTGGATTTTTGGGACTGGCTAATCTCACTTAGCATAACAGTCTCCAGCATCATTCATTTACTTGCAAATGCCATAATTTTATTCTTCTTTATGGCTGAGTAATATTCCATTGTGTATAAGTACCACAGTTTCTTTATCCATTCATCTATTGAAGGGCACCTAGGTTGGTTCCACAATCTAGCTATTGTGAATTGGGGAGCTATGAACATTGATGTGGCTGCATCACTGTAGTAATCTGATTTTCAGTACTTTGGGTATAGGCCAAGGAGTGGGATAGCAGGGTCAAATGGTGGGTCCATTCCAAGTTTTCTAAGGAATCTCCACACTACTTTCCAGAGTGGCTGCACCAACTTGCAATCCCACCAGCAATGTATGAGTGTATCCTTTTCCCCACATCCTCGCCAACACCAGTTGTTGCCTGTATTCTTAATAAAAGACATTCTAATTGGGGTAAGATGAAATCTTAAGGTAGTTTTGATTTGCATTTCTCTTATAACTAGGGATGTTGAACATTTTTTCATAAATCTGTTGATTACTTGAAGATCGTCCTCTGTAAAGTGCCTGTTCATTTATTTGGCCCATTTATTGATTGGGTTATTAGTGTTCTTGGTGTAGAGATTTTTGAGTACTTTGTAGATTCTGGAGATTAGTGCTCTATCTTAAGTGTGTGTGGCAAAGATTTTCTCCCACTCTGAAGGCTCTCTCTTCACATTGCTGATTGTTTCCTTTGCTGAGGAAAAGCTTTTTAGTTTGACTCTATCTCAATCATTGATTCCTGCTTTTATTTCTTGTGCTTTGGGAGTCATGTTAAGGAAATCTGGTCCTTGACCAACATGATGAAAATATGGACCTATTTTCTTTTCTATTAGGTGCAGGGTCTCTGGTCTAATTTCTAGGTCCTTGATCCATTTTGAATTGAGTTTTGTACAAGGTGAGAGATATGGGTTTAGTTTCATTTTGCTGCTTATGGATTTCCAATTTTCTCAGCACCATTTGTTGAAGAGGCTATCTTTCTCCATTGTATGTTTTTGGCTCCTTTGTCAAGAATGAGATACCTGTATTTATGTGGGTTTGTCTCTGTGTCCTCTATTCTGTACCATTGATCTACCTGTCTATTTTGGTGCCAATACCATGCTGTTTTTGTCATTATTGCTCTGTAGTATAGTTGAAGGCCTGGTATTGTGATACCCCCTGCTTTGCTCTTCCTGCTAAGAATTGTTTTGGCTATTCTGGGTCTCTTATTCCTCCAAATGAATTTCATGATTGCTTGCTCTATTTCTATGAGGTCCATCATTGGGATTTTAATTGGAATTGCATTGAATTTGTATAGTGCTTTTGGTAGTATGGCCATTTTGACTATATTAATTCTGCCTATCCAAGAACATGGGAGATCTTTCCATCTTCTCAGACTTTCTTTAATTTCATTCTTTTGTGTTCAGCAGTTCTCATTGTAGAGGTCTTTCACTTCTTTTGTTAGATTGATTCCCAAGTATTTTATTTTTCTTGAGGCTATTGAATGGTATAGTTTTCCTAATTTCTCTCTCAGAGGATGCATCACTTATGAATAAAAATGCATTAGATTTATGAGCATTAATTTGGTACCCTGCTACTCTACCAAATTCATTTATGAGTTCCAGAAGTTTTCTGGTTGAATTTTTAGGGTCTTCTAAATAGAGAATCATGTCATCAGCAAATAGAAATAGTTTGAGTTCTTCTTTTCCTATTTGTACTCCTCTAATTTCTTTGGTCTGTCTAATTGCTCTGGATAGAGTTTCTAGAACAATGTTGAACAGAAATGGAGAAAGAGGACATCCCTGCCTTGTTCCAGTTCTCAGGGGGAATGCTTTCAATTTTTCTCCATTTAGAATGATGTTAGCTCTGGGCTTAGCATAGATGGCCTTTACAATGTTAAGGAACTTTCCTACTATCCCTATTTTTTCTCGTGTTTTGAGCATGAAGGGGTGCTGTATTTTATCAAATGCTTTCTCTGCATCTATTGAAATAATCATGTGGTTCTTGACTTTAAGTCTGTTGTGGTGAATTACATTTATTGATTTCCGGATGTTGAACCAACCTTGCATCCCCAGGATGAAACGCACTTGATCATGGTGCACTATCTTTTTAATATGCTTTTGTATGCGATTTGCTAAAGTTTTGTTAAGAATTTTTGCATCTATGTTCATTAGGGATATTGGTCTGAAATTTTCTTTCCTCGATGTCTCCTTCTCTGGGTTTGGTATTAGGGTGATATTAGCTTCATAGAATGAGTTTGGAAGGGTTCCCTCCTCCTCTATTTCATGAAATACTTTGAGGAGTATTGGAATGAGCTCTTCTTTCAAGATCTTGTAGAACTCGGCTGTGAATCCTGGACTTTTCTTTGTTGGTAGGCTTTTGATGACTTCTTCTATTTCCTTGCTTGAAATTGATCTATTTAAGTTGTTATGTCCTCCAGATTCAGTTTGGGTGGCTCATATGCCTCTAAGAACCTGTTGATGTCTTCTTCCATGTTTTCTATTTTGTTGGAGTATAGATTTTCAAAATAGCTTCTAATTATGTTTTGTATTTCAATTGTCTCTGTTGTAATATTTCCATTTCTATCACGAATATTTGTAATTTGGATTTTCTCTCTCTTTCTCTTTGTTAGTGTGACTAAGGGTTTATCAATTTTGTTTATATTTTCAAAGAACCAACTTTTTGTTTTGTCAATTTTTTGAATTGTTTCTTTTGTTTCTATTTCGTCGATTTCAGCTCTGATTTTGATTATTTCCTGTCTTCTACTACTTTTGGTGATGATCTGTTCCTCTTTTTCTAGGGCTTTGAGCTGTAATGTGAGGTAATTGATTTGTTGACTTTTCATTCTTTTATTGAATGCACTCCATGCAATGAATTTATCTCTTAGCACTGCTTTCCTAGTATCCCAGAGATTCTGATATGTTGTATCTTTGTTCTCGTTGACCTCTAAAATTTTTTTTATTTCCCCCCTAATGTCTTCTCTTATCCATGCATCATTCAATAGCATATTATTTAATTTCCAGGTATTGGAATAGTTTCTGTTTTTATCATTGATTTCTAATTTTATTCCATTATGCTCTGATAGAATACAAGGTAGTATCTCTATGATTTTGTATTTGCTAAGAGTAGTTTTGTGGCATAACATATGGTCTATTTTAGAAAAGGATCCATGAGCTGCTGAGAAGAAAGTGTATTCGCTTTTTGATGGATGGAATATTGTATATATGTCTGTTAAATTAGCGATTCTGTCATTGCATTCTATGGTTTCTTTGTTCAATTTTTGCTTGGAAGATTTGTCCAATGGTGAGAGAGGGGTGTTAATGTCCCCCAGTATTGTGTTTTGGTCTATTTGGTTCCTGGAATTGAGAAGGATCTGATTGACGTACATGGATGTGCCATTGTTTGTTGCATAAATATTTATGATTGTTATGTCTTGGTGATTTATGCTTCCCTTAAGTAGTATGAAATGCCCTTCTTTATCCCTTCTGACTAACTTTGGCTTGAATTCTGCTTTATCTGAAACAAGGATGGAAACTCCTGCTTTTTTTGTAAGTCCATATGCATGGTATGTTTTTTCCCAACCTTTCACCTTAAGTCTGTGGACATGTTTTGCTGTGAGATGCATCTCTTGAAGGCAGCATATTGTTGGGTCTTTCTTTTTAATCCAATCTGCCAGTCTACATCTTTTGATTGATGAGTTTAGGCCATTTACATTTAGGGTTAGTATTGAGATATGACTTGCATTCCCGGTCATTTTGACTTATTTTTGGATTTTAATCTTACTTGATTTTTCCTTTAATTGGCTGTTCCTTTAGGGTAGTTCCTCCCTTTGCTGACTTACATTGTTGTTTCTCAGATCTTCTTCTTGGAATATTTTGCTGAGGATTTTCTGTAGGGCAGGCTTTCTATTTGTGAATTCTTTTAGCTTGTGTTTATCATGGAAGGATTTTATTTCATCTTCAAATCTGAAGGTAAGTTTTGCTGGGTTATAAGATTCTTGGTTGGCATCCATTTTCCTTCAGAGCTTGGAATATGTTATTCCAGGCCCTTCTTGCTTTTAGGGTCTGGGCTGAGAAATCTGCTGATATTTGTATTAGTTTCCCTCTATATGTAATCTGATGTTTGTCTCTTGCAGCCTTTAAAATTATCTTTGTTTTGTATGTTAGGTATTTTCATTATAATGTGCTAGGGTGTGGATCTGTTGTGATTTTGTGCATTTGGTGTCCTATAAGCCTCTCGAATTTGATTTTCCATTTCATTCATCAGATTTAGGAAATTTTCTGATATTATTTCATTGAACAGATTATTCATTCCTTTGGTTTGTGTCTCTGTGCCTTCCTCAAACTCAATAACTCTTAAATTTGGTCCTTTCATGATATCCCATAACTCTTGGAGTTTCTATTCATGATTTTTTTCCATCTTCTCTGTCTGGTTGAGTCTGTTTTCAAGATTAAATATTTTGTCTTCATTGTCTGAGGTTCTGTCTTCCAAGTGATTTAATCTGTTGGTTAAGTTTTCTATTGAGTTTTTAATTTGGTTTATTGTAACCTTCATTTCAAGGATTTCTGTTTGTTTTTGTTTTTTTTTTTCCGAATCTCTATCTCTTTCTTGAAATGATCTTTTACTTCCTGTAGTTGCTCTTTTAGCATTGCCTGCATTTGCCCTCTCGATTCCTCGTTCACTTCTCAGATCATTTTAATTATGTACAACTCTCTTTCTGACAATGCTTCTGCCATGTTGTCGCTGGGTACTCTTGGTATAGTATCTGGGTTTGTTTGGGATGTTTTCTTCCCATGTTTTCTCATGTTGCTAGTGTATCTTCCCCTTCCACCTAAAGACTTATAGGGGTCCTACCTATTTTCAATAACTACCCCTTGAATTAAGAGATCAATATTGGCAGCACACCATATAAACAATATGTGTCCTTAATCTAAATAGTCCCTATTAAGATCTTAACAGTGTTGTCGTAATAAACAGAGATGAGTTCAAATTAGTATCTATAGCATAACCAGTAAGTTTGAAATAAGGACTGCAAATCCTAATGTTGGACAGGGAGAATGAGGAGGGGTATTGGACAAAACACTAATGAGATAAGGAGTGAGTCTATAGATATACTATGTCTTATGAATAGTGGAAGTGGAATTAAAAGGAACAGGTTGTTAGCATGAGGAGAAAGAGATTCTCAAGGAAACAGATATATAAGAGGGAGATAGTGTGATAAGCATAATAATAAAAGAAGAAGGTAGGAATATATTGGATATATGAGGAATAATCATAGTATTATAATTAATTTAGAAAATGTTCTGAGAAAAAAATATACTGTATAGTTCAAGCCTCTTATTTTTCAATGACCTGATGTTTGAGAGGTGCTTGATCAAGCGGTGACCCAAGAAGGGTGCTTCTGAATCCAGGTAGGGAATGATCAATGCCTCTGGGCATAGGCAGCCTGGTGTTGATAGATGATCAGATGAAGCACAGGTGCTAGACACTGGGCCAGGGTGTGGGCCTGGACACTAGACCTAACTGGGGTGGGGACACAGAACTGTGTTCAGTGATGGAGATACTGGACTTGATAGTCCAGGCAACCCTGAACTCCATGCTGCCGGCTCAGGCAGTGGCAGGTGACTACATTCTCCCGAGGAAGCTGTAGGATGGCACCGAGGGGCCTAAGAGCCCTGCTAGAGCTGGGGATTCCAGCCCCCACCTCCCCACCGGAGCTCTCCAGGAGTCACCGCAGAATGGTGCCAGAAGACCAGTGCTCCACTCTGAGGAATCAGGCAGCCGCAGATGGTCGCTTTCTCCCAGGGAAGCTTGAAATTTAATATTGATATACCAAACATACATAAAGTCTGATGATGTAACCTAATTAAATCACTGTGATAATTAAGATTAAAACCAATGAATAATATGTGAAATTCACATTTTAAAATAACACCAGCATACTAACTAGATTTAAAATAAGCTATTTAAAATAACTTTGAGGAAACTCAAAAACTTCTGCTATACTACTGAGTAAAAGATATCTGACTTTTGGAACTAAAATCAAGTTACCATGCCTTTACTCTGTCAATCTTATTCATTGTTTGCTTGCACTGAGAGGGGAATCACATATCATTCCTTTACTTGAGTGTTTCTGAGAATTTACAAATGAACCTCCTAATAACAACTGTAGTGTCACATTGTTTTGTCATCAGAGAAAAACCATTTTAAGAAGCAAGTTTTTTAGATAATGAAATTGACTGTTTGAGCAGGGAAGATCAAACTCAGGTCTTTGCACATGCTAAACCCACATTTTATCACTGATCTTTACCTCTGGCCTAAATTGAATAATTTTAACCACTGAAGCCCCAAATTGATATCTACTCTTTCATGACAATCTTTCAAAAATGAGAATTATTTATACAATTTTTTTCAAAAGTACTTTAAATGTGCAATTAATTTCTGATTGATGGCTTTATTATTTTAATGATTGGTAATGTTTTATTGGAATATGTTTGTGTGTCTGTTTGCTAAAAGACTCAATTTTGCCTCATAAATTTTGTCCTTCTATAATTCCTGAACGTGCTTTCTTTTTCAATATATCACTAAGTATTGTGTGAACATCTGCGTAGGATATATTTGTTTATATCTAATTAGATATAAACAAATATCTAATTATATCTAATTAGATATAATTAGCTTTTTCATAATATTCTGTTTCTATAAAGTCCATACTTGGAAATTAAACTTATTATTTTATATTATGCATATATTGACTTAGAATCCATGAATAAGCATTAATGGAAATTTCTTTGACCACAAATAATATTTGTGTGTGTGTGTGTGTGTGTGTGTGTGTGAATAGGTTCACTTTTAGGGGAATAAAAATCCTTCATTTAGAGGTTTTATAATCCTAAAAAGATAGTACCCTTGGGGGAAAAATAATAAAAATCTATAAATTGAAATATATATTGAAAATGCAAATTGATGTTATAGAAAACAGACTTTAACCATAGCTGGTGGTCATTTGACTCAGTTTTGGTCAATGAAAAAAAAAACGGGCTACCTACTTTTTTTTTTTGTATTGACATGGAGGCGTGAGAAAAAGAATTCTGAAAATTTTTGTATTAAGTCCCCCAAATTAATTCTATCTCCTAAACTTATCACAACTGCCAACTCTTCTCCATCTCCATTTTCGGAGCATCAGTTTTGTTCTAAATTATCTCATTTCTCAAGTTGATTATTAAATCCTCCATAGGAATATCTCTTGTTTCCTTGCCAGATTAAGTTTTTGCATGCAAAATGTGAAAATATGGCTATGTCATTTGATGATCAAATCTATGTTTTTGGCAGTAGTCTCCTCTTTCTCAAAATAATCATGTGTGGCGATCTATTTTTGGATTCCTGTGTGTGTGTGTGTGTGTGTGTGTGTGTGTTTTGCCAGAAAAAAAAAATTAGCAGTTGATTCAATTAAGGAGTAAATTCTAAAATGAACCTGTCTGTCATTTTTCTCTTGCAGTTTTGAAACCCTGAGAGCTTTCTGTGGAATAACTGGACTCTGGAATGTAATTTGATAATCACTGATTTGAAATCTAAGCTTCAAGAGTTATACAAGGATTTCTATAATTTGATGCCAAGAATATGTTCTATTTCATCCTTGCCTCTTCTCTTCATAAGCTTGTGTTACAACCATGTGTAAACTACTTTATTTTCCAAAACATGCTCCAGTGTTGGACATCACTATAACATTATGTGATTTTCCTCTGCCAAAAATGTCATTTTCTCCCTTTCCCTTCATTCTACACTAATCAGTACAAGTAGCTAATGGGCTTTCTCTGACATATGTAAGAACTTAAATACATCCCCCTCTTTAGTTGTTCCATGGCTAGTTCAGATTTCTGTATTTATAATGTTTTCAATTTTATCTTCCCTGCTACCCCATATCTCCTGAAAAAAATATGCTTTATCTATCTCTGTGTTTTTAGATACCAGTGGAGTTTCAGATATTTATTAAGAAGTTAATAAATAACTCAATAATTAAGGAAACTTTGATTTTTAGGGACAGAATGATTTGCTTTCAATAAATTCTCTTTACTTTTAAATGTTTCAATCTTATATAATCTATAAAATAATTGATACAAATAATTAAAAATCTCCTATTAATTTAAAATATTAAGAATCAGGTCAGGCGTGGTGGCTCACACTTGTAATCCCACCAGCTCTGGAGGCTGAGGCAAGAGGATGGAGAGTTCAAAGCCAGCCTCAAAGATGCAAGAATGGAGGAAAGATAGCTAGCATAGAGGGAAGGGAGGGGTGGGGGTGGGTGGGGGGTAAAATTAATAACAATGTGTGACAGATACCATTGCCCTGTGTACATGCATGAATGCACAGATGGTGTGACTCTACTTTGTGTACAACCAGTGAAACAATAGCTGTACTCCATTTGTGTTCAATGAATCAATAAGTAAATAAAAGAAAAAAAAAAAAGAAAAAAAAAATAAAAGACTTATAAATATGAAAAAAAAAAAAAAAAAAGCCAGCCTCATTGAAAACAGGTGCTAAGCAACTTAGAGAAACTCTGTCTCTAAATAAAATGCAAAATAGGGCTGGGGATGTGGGTCAGTGGTCGAGTGTCCCTGAGTTCAATCCCTGGTATCAAAAAAAAGAGAATCAACTGGACACTCTTTCACTAAATCTGTTACCACATTTAATTGGGTCCATCATTATAAGATAGTAAAATTAATAACCACGAAGGAACCTAAAGCACATGTATCAATCTAACTTACCTTAGGACACATGGCTAGAAAGTGGTATTTTTGATATTTAAATATATGTTTTCAGACAACTTCACCTGTGTACCTTTATTTATTTATTTATTTTTGTGGTGCGGGGGATTGAACCCAGGGTCTTATGCTTGCGAGGCAGGCACTCTACCAACTGAGCTATATCCCCAACCCCAGGAAGGACTGATTTATGATATGTGTCAGATGCTTACCTACCATTTTATTTCCAGAATGATTCAAAACAAATTTGCCCAAATACAGGTTCATTTATTTTGAAGTTTTGTTCATTTTATCTGTTTTTAACAACTTCTAGCTGATGTTTGTATCCGTTAGGAACATTAATTGTAATAAGTCTGGGAGCATATTGTTACTCACCTGGTTTAGTTTATTGATTATGTCAATGACAGAATCTTGCCCATTCCGTTCAGTGTGTTTTTTACCTCTTGGTTACAAACTAATATTCTAACTTCATACATTAGGTCAATGCCCAAGTCAGAATGAAGGAAAAGGGACACTGATATTCAAGTCCATTACTTTTATCGGGACAGTAGAAAAATTTTGAAAATCAAAATTCTTTTTCTCATGCCTCCCAAAATAAATATTTTAATTTTTTTCATGTTATTATATTGATTTCTCACTTTTGTTTGAAGTTGTAATAATTTAAAAAAATAAACTATCCAACATATTTTTAAAATGACATTTTAAAAGAAACTATTGTTATAAAATATATCTGGTAAATTAAAAATTCCACAACAAATTGATCCTAATCATGATTCTCTTAAAATGCATTTAAAAACTGTTCTTTAACCATGGTAAATTTTAACTCACTATTTTTGCTATTTAAATCTATCCCAATAAAAATAGAAATATTTGAAGTCTTTTATTGGCCATTAGGTCATGCTTCTTTCTAATTTTGAAATTTAAATTGAAATTTTTAAAATTTTCTATATTTGGTGGTCAAAAGAGTCTCAGTGTTAGAAATAAAATTTTGTCAGAAATAGGTGACAATATTTCAATACCCATATAAATTAAATATGTGTTGGTATTTGCATCACTACAGAATTAATTAGCATTTGAATATTTACCTAGGAAGTCAAATTTTTTCTAAACTTTCTCTAACTGCATATTATTTTGTTACTAGGGAAATAGAATATTGCAATGTTGATATAAGACAACTGTCATTTTTAGAGATAAAAAAATTTAACATTCCACCATTTCCTTAAACTCCAGATCATCTGGTTATGGAGTAAAATATTTCTTCCTTAAAATGAGTGAACACAGGTCTGGGGACATAGCTTACTGGTAGAACACTTGCCCTAGCATGTGTGGGGTCCTGGGTTCAGTCTCTAGCCAGCCCCACAAAACAAACAAACAAACAAACAAAAACAGTAAATACATACGCAATATATTTGAATTACTTAACATTTGTTTAATAAGTTTTGGTAATAAAAAACTTTGATGTAACAAAGTGACACACAATTGTCAACTGGCACCATAATTGCTGTAAATAACAAATAAGATACCTACTTTTTTTTTTCTTTTATTCTTTTGATACCAGGGATTGAACCCAGGAGTGCATAACCACTGAGACACATTGCCAGCCCTCTTTATGTTTTATTTTGTGACAAGGTCTTGCTAAATTGCTGAGACTGGCTTTGAACTTGAGATCTTCTTGCTTAAATTTCTTGGAGCTGCTATGATTACAGTGTTGTGTCAACATGCCTGGAAAGACACCCACTTTTAAGTAAAAAGAAAAGAAAAGAAAAATTTGCATGTTCTTTCTCTTTTTTTATGTTTTGTTTTTGTTTTTCCCTAAGGGTTAGAGTTGCCTATAGTGAACTTTCAGGCAGAGGGATAAACTAATTCTGCACAGGTCATAACTTTTTGATTACAAGTGAGCATAGGGGATTGAATGAAAGAAGGAGCTTCACTGCCATCACTGCAGGGGAAATAGTGGAGGAAAACAGAACTTTCTAAAACCAGCTGAAAGTCTACAGTGAATTGTTTCTTGGGAAATTCATTGCCTTGAGAAGAAAGGAACAAAAAGGAATTTTTCTTGATAGCCTTCTTTCTGAGTATTAGCAGAAAGCTGTTTAAACCTAAATAAAACTCACAAAAGCAGAAGTATATATTTTATTGGAGAGCAAAACTGTAATTAGCTATAGGAACTTGAGAGCAAACTGTGAGTACTTTCTGGGTGGTTGTGTTGTATATTGCCATCACTCATTCAAAACCAAAACCAAAAAAATCATAGAAGCAATCTAATGTAATTGAAGATTGCTCTTTGAACAGAATAAATTGAATTCTTAACAGATAGTTAAAGTCCTTAGGGTTATTGTCTTATTTCATAAATTTAATTTGAGCAAACTATTCTTATTGGTGAAATTGATTTAATATGCATGGATATAGCCTGTGGTGAAAGGTAGGTGCACATAACAAAATCTAAAACCAGCAATATAGGAAGGAATGTTTAAATAAATACTGACAGTTGTGAACATTCAAAATACAATAGGATTTAGTAGGATTTTATACATGGTGTTTTAGCTACAGGTGCAAATGCCTCAGAATAACAATTTAGAGCACTAGGATAGAATGTGGACCACATGTAATATTTTATACACTTTGTTCAAGTCCTGCATTGAATTCCCAAATCATCTCAATCTGAAATGACTCTGTTAAAGGCATTTTCAGCAAAATTACCTAGATTTACATGTATGTTACCTATAAATTTAAATTAAAATGTATATCCCTCATTATATCTGTAGTGTGACGTGAAGTATAATGCAATGTTATATTTGGATTCTATAAATTGTTGCTACTCTGAACATTCATGTCTGAACCGTTTTGAAATTAAGGGAGATATTCCATCATAAAATATTTTTACCATTTTGGGGGAGTCTGCTTATTCAATCCAAGGGTGCTTTACTACTAAGCCACATCCCCAGAACTTTTAATTTTTTAGTTTTGAAACAAGGTCTTGTTAACTTGCTGAGGGTCTCATGAAGTTTCTGAGGCTAACCTTAAATTTGTGATCCTCCTGCCTCAGCCTCTGGAGTCACTGGAATTACAGTTGCGCACCACCACACCTGGCTTGATTACAATTTTAACAGTGGCTTCATTTGGTTATCAGGGATTCTTCTATATTGGATATCCTTTTTGTCTTTCTCCTCCTCCTTTCATTTTTTTTAAGAAAATATTGTTGATGTATGAAAAAGATTAATGAAATTCATCTTCCCAGATTAAAGGACACATAAATCTAAAGGTTGAATTTTGCAAACAATCCTTCTAAGATTAGGATAATATCTTAAAAGTCCATTTGGATTTAAAAAATCAGTCAGTCAGTAAGTGCATAAAAATTTAGAGCACTAGCTTTAGAATCAAATTGCCTATATTAATTTTAGGACTTTCAATGATTTTTGCAAGTCTTTGGTTGAGATATTGAGTATTTCTTAGTCTCATTTCTTCAATTACAATAGGAATAATAGCAGTATTATTGTTTAAAATTAGAGCATACTTAAATAATTTTGATGACTTGTTGGATAAAAATAGCAGATACCCTTGTGCAGTGCCTAAGCATTACATGGAAATGTCATGATATATGTCATCACATGGAAAAATATAGTCTTACTCTACAAAATTATTAAGATTGCAAAACATAAAATAGATTTTCAGGAAAGATCAAACTGATTGGTCAAAATGTGTTTTACTAAATTAACAAATATCAACAAATATAATAGCTGTCTATTTCATATTAATCTATATTAGGATTTTTAATTAATTTGTGAGTATGCAGAGGTAAATATAGCAATTATGAACACTTAGGTAGTTTTCATCCAAAATGAAATATCAAATTGCACTCCTACCCAGAATAAAATCAATGCCTGAGTCATTTTTAAATAGGCTACTCAATATTCTTGATTGTCTCTGAAAACAACAGATGCATGGAATTCACAAGGCTATAGACTACTGTGTTCATCCAAGTGGCCCTTTGTTTTCATGTGTAAGGGTGTGCTGTTTAGGTTCCCTGGAAGTTGAATTTTACATAACCATGTAAAACAGTTCATAGACAGTAAGTAACCATAAATGTTGGGAAGGAAAATATGTAGATTAACAAGGACATTTTTCCTACCACTCACTAGCTTACCATGTATATTAAGTGGAAGATATTAATCAATTGATCAGCACTAAAAAATTGATTTAAAGAAAAACAAAAGATAAAATGAGATCATAAGCAACTTTTGGTCAGAGGAAGAGAAAAATTAAAGGACAAGAGAAAATAAATCATTTTAAAAATAACTAATGACTCAGCACCACAAAATAAATAAATAACTATTGAAATTCACATTATAATATTAGACACTAACCAGAGACTTTCATGCCACATTCAAAAAGTAAAATCAACTAGATCAGTTTATTAAGACTTTCAAATAAACAGATTTCTCTAGTTTTTCTTAGTATTACTTTATACAAAACTTGCCAAGCTCTTATAGGGTATTGAAATTTTTGAATTCTTTAGTGCTTGTTAACATACATCTTACCTTTTTCAGAGTTCCTTATTTCATATCTATACATAGACCACTTAAATCTATATAATGGACAATTATGTTCTAGAATTAATCATTAGACTTATTTTGAAAGGCAGAAAAATGATTTCTGCTAAATTGTTTCTCTGAACTATGTTTGCTTTTACACTTTAATGTTAGAAATCATGAAAGAAAATGAGAAGGTTATCCGAATCAAAATGGAATCACTTGGGTCAAGACTAATTTTTTAAAAAGTAAATGAATCCTGGAGGTTATAAAGAAAGGTGTCTTAGAACTGATTGCCTGATAATAACTATTCCCATTGCAAGGTGTATTAACCTAAATAAACAACTAGAGAAAGATTCTACAAGGAATGCTAATATTTATTAGAGATAACCTTGTAGAGCCATAGAAATATGCATGCCACCATAAATGATTGGTGTACTCAACGAGATGGAGTCAAGGAGGCTTTAAAGAGAAAAAGAGGAGGATTACATCAGATATTTTGTTTTTATTTTGATACCGGGGATTGAATTCAGGGACACTCAACCACTGAGCCACATCCCTGGTCCTATTTTTGTCTGAGCTGCTTAGTGCCTTGCTTTCGCTGAGGCTAACTTTGAACTCAAAGTCCTCCTGCCTCTGCCTCCCAAGCCTCTGGGGTTAGATGTGTGGGCCAACTGTATTAGATATTTAGAAGCAATAATCACTGGAAATCATGATCGAGATAAGAGTGGTGTCAGTCTGAGAATGGCAGACCATTGCTGGGCAGATTTCCTCATAGAAGTACTTTTTTGTAAAATGTTGTGATGGCCTTTGTGCATGTCTGTGATTCTGGCAGTCCTTTGTGATAGTTATTATCAGGCAATCATGCGTAAGCACCTCTTCTTCAAAACCTCCCAATTTTATTTACTTTTTTGTTATTTTTATTTTAAGGACACAAGCAACTTAATTTTGATTCTGACAACTCTCAAGTTTTTTCACACCCCTTTCCCCTTTTTTTGGTGGTGCTGACAATTGAACCCAGGGCCTTACTTGTACTAAGCACTGAGTTGTATCCTCAGGCTTAAACATCCCCCTCTCTTGTTAAGGATTTTTTTTTTTTCTGGAATCATCACTGATCAAACATCCAATAGTTAGCTTTTGATGGCCCCTCATTGCCAGGAGGGATGTGTCCTGTGTGTTGGTCTGAGGTGGTCCAACATTACAAGGTAAGTGATTGATAAATGGAGTCAGAGTCAAAACCTGTTTTTGCCACACTTGACAAACAAAGAGGTTTAGAAAGAGTGGTTCTCAGGCTAGGTTTACAAGGAACCCAATATTAAATTTAATTTTACCTGTTGTTGGCCATGGCTATCATTTCAAATTGCTGAATCAGATTCTTTTGTTAGGAGTTGCACTTTTGCAGAATTCCAATAGGTAGCAAGTACAAAGTTTGGAAAGGAAAATATAAAGCAAAAACCAGAAAGGAGAAAACAAATTCAGTTTAGAAATATTCTTGAACCAAGAAACACATTTTTCCTATAGTCGCACCAATTTTTATCAGATAATCAAAAAAGCATTTGTTAGTAAAATGGGTCTAGTTTTATTAAAAAAAAAAAAAACTTCAGGAGTGCTTGTTAGAGTCTTTATGGAATTAATCTAATGGCAAATACTTAAATAAGAATTAAATCTGGGAATGACAAAAAGAATAGCTGTGTTAAAAATTTTATTGAGAATTTAGCAATTGACAATAAAATTTAGCTATTTTTATTCTATACAGTGTTTTTTTTTCCTTTGCTTGCTGGGGATCATTTATATAGCATTTGACTCAAGATGACAGTCATGACTGACAGCATTATAACAGGACTAGCAGGCATTTATAAATTTTACGTTATCTTTAGAACACTTAATAACATATGTATCATCGTAAAATAATATTCATTTATTTAACCAGAGTTATAAACCAGATTTACCTGGAGTTATAAGATGATCATTCAAAAGTCTTAAAACAAATACATGTCTTTAAAATCTTAATTCTTTTAATACTTGGTTTCTCCAAGTATTCAAAAACCTAATAAAGGCAGCAGAAAACATTTCATAACAAAAGACAAAATATTTTGTTTCCTAACTTGTTCTTATAAGTTTTACTTTGAACATATCAGTAATTTAGGAAGACTTTGTTGTTTAAAACACAGAAAGTGTCTGGCATTACATCAGTTTATCAATATTAAATATTTAGAAAATCCTATAACATTTTTTTAAAACTATAGAAAACTTAATGACACATAATTATCTTTTCATGGTATTCATTCTTCACAAACCTTTCAGGGCTTGCTAAAATCCTCTGTGACTTGCTTAAACCTTTAGTTCTACACATTGTAAAATAACTCATTCTACCATAGAACAAAAATTTTTTTGAGGGGGGGTACCAGGGACTGAACCCAGGGACAACTAACTACTGAGCCACATCCCCAGCACCACCCCGCCCCACCTTTTATTTTGTTTTTAATTTTAGTTACAGACAGGGTCTTGCTAAATTGCTGAGGTGGCTTTGAACTCCTGATCCTCCTGCCTTAGCCTCCCAAATCTCTGGTATTACAGGCTTGTGCCACTATACCTAGCTGAATAAAACTTTTTTTTTTCATACAAAATATTTTCTCATAAAAATGTTTTGTCTTGTTATTAATATTCCTATTAATATTCCAAAAATGCATCCTTATGCTGCTTCTTTCAAATCTTTCCACTTATCAGTTCCTTTCTGCATTGTTTTCTTCCTTAAATTTATATTTTGAAATAATCCTTTTGCAAATTTTGTTATTTTTCTCAAAAGAAAGGATACTTTATATATTTTTTAGTATCATCAAACAAAACAATTTGTTTTTACATGTTAATTTGAATCATTCTTATTAACCTTATTAATCTTTTAGTAAAGACCCAGAATGGATGCAATTTTGAAATTTTTACACAGAATAATAATCTATGAAACTAGATTTATTGTTAGATCTAAATATATATATCATCTTCTATAGGGTTTCAGAAGCTATAAGCTGAATTTATATATTGCAATTAGCATTTTAATATTTCAATTTCTTTATAAACAACTCAGATATTTACTTCTATTACTTAATATAATATTTTCGGGTTTTTGTTTTCTTTGTTTGTTTGCTTGCTTTTTGCTGCTGTGATTAAAAGAACTGACAAGAACAATTTTAGAGGAGGAAAAGTTTATTTTGGGGCTCACGGTTTCAAAGGTCTCAGTCTACAGACAGCTAGCTGCACTCCTCCAGGGCTCCCTATGAGGCCGAACACCATGGCAGAAGAGTATGCTGGAGGAATGTGGCGTAAGACATCACACCAGGAAGCAGAGGGAGAGCTCTGCTCAACAAGGACAGAATTATGCATGCCAAAGGCACATCCCCAGGGACCCACCTCCTCCAGCCACACCTTACCTGCCTACAGTTAGCACTCAGTTGATCCTTATCAGAGTATTAATTCACTGATTGGAATAAGGCTCTACTAACCCAATCATTTTGCCTCTGAACGTTCTTGCATTGTTTTGCAGGTGAACTTTTGGGGGACACATATCTAAACCATAACAATAACTCTAAGATTTTAAATCTTGTGAAAACTTAACTTATAAACAATTTTTATTCACCTAGTTTATTTATTGTTAATGGCTAGACTTAGGTTATTTCCAAGATATTAAAAAAAGAGTCATTACTTAAGTTATTGTTCTTTTCAAAGAACCCTAAATGTGAAAATAATGTAAAAATCAATTAACATTGCACTCTACTTTCATTTGCATGTTTGTTCTCAGATTAAACTTTAAATGACTGATGGAGATAAATATAACCTTCCCTAACCAATAAATCCAGACAAAATGTATGCTAAGATTTTTGAAGATATCTTAGTTTTGCTTTACCAACAAATTGAAATGAACTAATTTGTCAAAGATTTACTTACAGTCATGTGAACTAAAAGACATTTGGTTTAGTTCAACAGTTTTAATGCATGTGAATGAGACTGACATACTAATGAAAGAATACTAATTTATAAAAGTTCATTTAATCCGATGCATATTTTTGACAAAATGGAATAAATTAAAGTCACTTGTTCAGATGATAAAACTTTAAAATTTTTATTTGTAATTTTAAGAAGTTCAAATATTTTTCAGGTAAAGCAGTTCCCATGATACTTCCTTTAAAAAAAGTCTCTTTTACTATCTTTTCTTCCCCCTTTCTCAGTCTCAAATGATTTTCGGAATTAGCCCTAAGATATTTACATTGTAGCTTGACATAACAAAATTCAAGAAATACTGAATAACAAAATAATCTTAATATAAGCAAAAAACAAAAAAACAAACAAAAAAAAAACCCCGCAGATTTAAAATAGAGGGAAGAAAATAGAGAAATAGAGCCCTTTATATACTAACCCTACAATTGTAGTTTAAGAAATATCCTAAAGGTGGGCAAAACATTTTTCAATTTGTTGTGAGGATCCAACAAAAATATTAAGGCAGGCATATAGAACCAAAAGTGAATTCGCCAGAGAAAGTTCACACGATGTTAAAATGAGCTAAATTATATTAAAGCTTACAGGAGAAAATGCTACCAAACAAGAATGGAACACCTGCAGAACACCCACTCCCAAAGCTGCGCCCATGAATTCTGGGGTCAGTTACAACTTGATGATGCTGTCTACAAAACTCAAGTAAAGTGAGCATTATCTTTACATAGCCTCTCAGTCAGGGAACAAATGATGCCAAGAAAAAGAGAACCTTAACTGGAGAGCTCACACAAGAGATTTCTTTAAGAGATACTCCTTTACCCTTCATGAGGAAATCTTTCCAAAACATTGGCAAAGTCAGTAGGAAATCTCTACCCAAATTAGGGATGGGAGATTGACATATCTAAGACTACAAAAGGACCTGAAGAATGAGGCAGTGGCACAATTTGAAGAGATACAATCTAAGAATTTTTAAAACTGCAGAAGATATCAATCCACTAATTGGGGTTGCTATAAACACCAAAAGGTGTTTAATTTTAATTTTAAAAATTAAAAGTACTGGGAATATTATGGTAGAACCCCCAAGAGAAGAAAGAACATGTTCAAAGGAACAACAATGACAGCAAAAAGGCACCCCTCTTTGAAAGGATCTGTGATAGTCTGAAAATTGACTTCTCAGCACAAGCAATGACACTAGAACAGCATCTATAAAGTATGGAATAAAAATAACTGTCAACCTAGATAGAATTCAATACACAGTGAAAATAGCCTTTGTGTTAGTTAGTATTGAGTTGTTGTGGCCAAAATACCTGACAGGAACAACTTAGAGGAGGGGAAGTTAATTTGGGCTCACTGTTCCAGAGGTTAGTTCATGCCAGTTGGTTTCAGTACCCTGGGCCCAAGATGAGGCAGAACATCATGGTGTAAAGGCATGGTGAATGAATGGTGCTTCTTTCTTGGAAGCCAGAAGAGAGAGAGAGAGAGAGAGAGAGAGAGAGAGAGACATGTAAAGGACTGCAGGAAAGATGAACCTTTCCAGGGGACACTCCAGTTACCCAACTCTTCCAGTTACCACCCAGTTCAGTCCATTCAAACTAGGATGGACTGATTAGGTTGCTGCTCTCATAAGCCACATCCAAACATTCTTCATAAAAGCAGGAGTTTGGGGGGATGTCTCATATCCAAACCATAACACCCTTTAAAGTGAACAATAAATATATTTATGGATAAAAATAAATATAATTCATCCAATAGGAAAAATGATAACATTCTAAAGGTGTTTCCCTTTAATACAGTATACTTAGGATATATGAAAATGAAATCTGGCACAACTAAATAGAGGAAGAGTTTCAATTATAATTAAAGACAAATATCTTAAAATGTGAACCTTCATAACTGATAGAAAAAGTTCATAATAAATGAGAAAACAAGAAGTTTGAACCATGTAACCAATAAAATTTACCTGTGTTACATAGAACATTTTACTCAACAACTGCAGAATATTTTTCAGAGTTTATGTAAAGAACTCTTGCAAATAAGCCAGAAAAAAAGACAACCATTTTTCCAAAATGGGAAAATACCTGAAGAGATACTTCACAGAAAGGAGAAACATAGGGCCAATTAGCATACCAAAGCATAAACAAATTAGTCAATAGGAAAATACAAATAAAAATCCACAAAAAAAATTTCCTTACACATCTCCTTGAATGGCTGAAGTTAAAAAAACAGTCATTTAAAAAGAGAAAAGACAAGCATTAGGTAGAATGTGCAACATGTAGAAAATTACCAGTGGGAGGTTAAAACTGGAAAAACAATTTCTGAAAAGTGACATTTCCTATTAAGACTGTACATAAGGACACTGTAAGATTTGGTGGTTCTATCTATCCATGTTATATATTCAACATAAGTATATCTATGTACATTAAATTTTTTTAGTTAAATTTTTTATTTTAGCTCATTGTGCAAAACTGGAGTACAACTATCATTTTTCTGGTTGTACACAAAGTAGAATCATACAATTTGCATATTTAAACATATACATAGGGTATAGATGTTTGTCTCATTCTATTATCTTTACTTCCCCACCCCCTACCCACCCCTCATTTTCCTCTATATAATCCATCCCCTCTCCATTCTTCTGGTGCCTACCCACACCCCCATTATGTGTCATCAACCACTTATAAGAGAAATCATTCAGCCTTTGGTTTTTGGGATTGGCTTATTTCAGTTAACATAATCTTCTCCAATTCCATCCATTTACCTGAAAATGTCAATTTTATTATTCTTTATGGGTGAATAATATTCCATTGTGTATATATACCCCAGTTTCTTTATCCATTCATCTACTGAAGGGCATCTAGGTTGGTTCCACAACCTAGCTATAGTGAATTGGGCTGCTATAAACATTGATGTGGCTGCATCATTGTACTATGCTGATTTTAAGTCCTTTGGTACAGGCCAAGGAGTGGGATAGCTGGGTCAAATGGTGGTTCCATTCCGAGTTTTCAAAGGAATCTCCATACTGCTTTCCAGAATGGCTGCAACAATTTGCAACCCCACCACCAATGTATGAGTGTACCTTTTCCCCCCATCCTTGCCAACACCTATTGTTGCTTGTATTCTTGATAACAGACATTCTAACTGGGGTGATATGATATCTTAGGGTAGTTTTGGTTTGCATTGTACATTAAAACATGTATGAATTTGTAAAAAAAAGTTATCAATAACTCTAAATGGGAAAGAACTCAGTTCATCAAAAGTAGAATTGAAAAGTACAATTCATACATTTGAACACAACTATACATATAATGTATTGCACAACATACAATAATGAAAGGAACAAACCACACATGGGTGGAACTCAAAGATACATTGCATGAAAAAAGTCAGAGTGAAGGAAAACAGACTATTTCATTTTTTTTAAATTTAGCACAGACAAAAGCCATATATATTTTTGAACTGCATTTAATCTATACGTTAGGCTTAAGGGTTAGTGGAGTTTATCATTTGAAGGATTATAATGAGTTGGTCACCTGAAGGAAGCTTAAGGTATGTGGATAATAGCCTGTATTTTGAATAGGCATTATTGCATAGACACATTCACGTGGTAAAAATGTATCAACTTAAAGGATCAAGATTTGTTCATTTAGGCACCATATATATTTTTCAATAAAATGATTACCAATGAAATCTCTTAAATTTTCTATAATCTGTCTTCTTAACTTTCCAGTGTATGGATGAAATAAAATTTTAGTAGCATTGCTACAATGTGCAATGTGGAATCTTGAAAATCAAATTGGCATGGGAATAACATAGCCATGTCTTTGTTTGAGAAAGCTGATCAAATCTTTGGTGTGTAGAATGGATTATGCAGTGTGGTTTGTTGGCAGAAGGATTACTTTCAAATTGAGCTCATTGTAAGCTCAAATATTCACTTGTAAAGTTGGCAATTAGTTCCTCTCAGCTGCCAAAAATACAATGTTGTATTCCAATATACAATGCTGCATATATTGTCAATGCCTTTTATCAGAGAACCATCTAGGCATTCCTATAGTTGAACAAATTGGATTTAATCCTGTCAGAAGTGAGGGAAAATCAACATACACTATAGGGAAACTTGGGCATCACAGAGAGAGGCTGAGGAAAAGAACTGATACAGGATTTATTATTTGATTGCTATTTTTGTTAGGTTACTCTGAAGGAGTCATAGTAATTTTTTGATTGATTTTTTTGATTGATTACTTCAACAAATCTTATAGGTAGGGACAGTTAGAAGAAGGAAGATGTCAATACATAAGAAGGAACAATCACTTTTTTAGTGAGAGGAATGTAGGGACATTTTATGGGTTATAATGGTCTCAGAATGAGCTTGTTTAATATAGATGCAATATGATTGTTAATATCCAACAGGAGGGGAATGTGATACAGTTGTAAGCCTATCAATTTGGAATAACACTGAGTCCTGGCTGAGAATGCCAGATCTTTTCCTAATAAGGTTTTAATATTAAGATCTCACTGTGAGGTCAGCTCATTTCATTGACATTAGGTGTTCTTATTCTTCTCTCAGAATCAGAGCTAAATAATACAGGATTCTGGTTAGCATCACTAATGATTCACCTGATTCACTAGAGAGTAGCAATACATTCATAGGACTGCCAACACAGGGAACAGGGAAATATTTCAGGAAGAGATCTGTTGGAAGAAAATAGACATGTATATATCAGGTTATTAACATGACATGGATATATGCAAGGGTCATAGAGATAATAAGATTTAATAAGAAAAACAATGATGTCCATCTTATGTCCTCCATAAAATAAAACCAATGTTTTCCTTCTAAAGCACAAATTAAGTAAATATATTATTTCCACAGAAAACTGGAGTGGAGGAAAACGTGTAGATGAATGCAGAGGCAATAAGCCAGGGGAAAGGAAGATCTTCTCAAGATAGTTGCTTACCTAGAGAACCTTACTTTGGAAATCAGGGCTTCCAACCTTTTTCCAGTTGAGCATAATAACATTGATCCAATAAGATTTGTAAGATTATGTGGAGTTAGCTAAACAGATACAGAAATGACCTTCTGGATTAAAGAGTTCAGGTATCTTCGACCCATTTGAATCTTTTAAATCTGTGATCTTCACAAAAATAATACAAGTCACAAGGATATTGAATTGATATTTTCACCATAGAAGTGGCATCTTAAAGTTGGATGAAGTCTAATTTAGAAAAGTGGGGTCATACTTATGGGGAAAGATATTGTTTGTTTTAAAACTCTAGTTAACAACAAATAAAAATCAGAAACCTATAAAGTCTTATCACTTCTAAGGACAGAAATACCCCAAATGTGTAAAGCTTGAATGTTCTGTCACTAAGCGATCCATGAGAGACACTATTAAACTCGCTGCCCTCTTTCATTAGGATTTGCATAAAATTACGGCCTTTTTGATATCATGAGTTGCCACATTATATATATTGAATTTAACATGTCATGGCAGAAGACCATTGATTGGTGGTATGAAGCATATATTAAAAGAGTAGTTTTCCAGGAATTATAATTGTGAGTGGGTACAACTGATTTTAAATCTAGGTTACTAATGGTGGCCTTGCTGGCAAAATGTGTGAGGCGTACATAGAAAAATGCCAATACAAGACTGAGAAAAGATTAATGTATTCAAAGTACAAGTCCTTAAAACCGATAATTTGAGGATTCTCTTGCTCATAGAAGTCTTTTAGCACTATTGTCATGGGAATGGAACCTGTTAGAGAAAGTCTGTGAATAAAATGAGCTTCACAGATTAGAATGTTTGATACTTCACAGTTGTTTTTCAAATACGTGAACCAAAAAGAGAGTAAAATGGAAATGTTAGGTATATCATTTTTGTTTTTAATTAGACTAATTTTGGGTGAAAAGGGTTTGATCATGGTGAAGAAACACTGATTCCAAAATAAAACAACTTGAAAAACTAATGTGTATTGGTTAGAAAACTGTTCCTCAAAAAGATCCATTCATCTGGGACCTCAGAATATGACTTCGAATAAGGGTCTTTGCAGATGTAATTAGGTAAGAGTCTTGAGTGTGATCACCCTTGATTAGGCAGGGCTCTAAATCCAATGGTGTTCTTAGGAGAGATAGAGAAAGAGAGAGAAAGAAAGAGAGAGAGAGGGAGAAAGAGAGGAGAAGGCCATTTAAGGACAGCCAGAGGTTAGTTAGGCTACCACAAGCCAACCAGAATGTGAGAATACCAGAAGCCACCAGGAGCCGAAAAGAAAGGATTCAGTCCTGGAGTATCCAAAAGGACACAACCCCGATGGCACAGGAATTTTGGACTGTGAACAATAGGAAAATGAATTTCTGATACTTTAAACCACTAGGTCTGGTGCAATTTTTAGCAGCAGCCCTAGGAAACTAAAAGACAATGTAAAATATCTCCGAATGACAGTTAACAATGAAAGGCAATAAATTATGTTAGCTATAAGATATTGAAAAAAAGAACTTGTAAGTAAAGATTTTAAAAAATTGCAGACGATTTTGTATTAAAATTCTTTCTATTTATAAAGACAGTTAATGATTACCAGGTTGAAAGGCAAAGGCAAATGACCACACCAAGGACCACAACTCAGCCAAGAAATCTTTATCAAAAAGCAACCACTGCCTCTAGTTGGAGAAGAGTCGGGTAGCAGTAGCAGGGGAGGCTTGGGGTAGCTGGCTTAAGTACACCCAAAGGGGTGCTTGGTGCAATTGGATTGGCTATGCCTGAGGGAAGTTAGTAGTCCTTGAGCTCATTCCTTAGAATTTTGCATGCACATTAAGGATTGGTCAGAGGCAGCAGGTTGAGGACTATAAACAAAAAGTTTAAGGCTAGCGCCAGGCTGGGTGAGCCTTCTAGGCAATAGAAACTTAAAATGAGCCAAGGTCAAAGGGCAGGCTGGCCAGCCTTGGGGAAATAGAAATCTAACAGCCCGCCTAACACAGGTATCTAATATCAATATACTCTGCGCGATCCTGGATAAGAGGCTTTCCTACAGATTGATACAGATTGATAGAAGTTTAGAAGTTATTATTATTATTTTTTTTAAAGATTTGATCTCCTTGAAACATTCAGAGGAAAAACTAGGAAAACCGTCTCTCTTATTTAGTGTTCATAATACACCAATGTTTCTTTTCAATCTCTTCGACCATACTCTATATTTTAAATGCCTAATAACCTCACCCTGCATAATATTACATAATCACCCCTATTGATGCTCCTTCTCTGGTCTCTCAATCATTCTCCCCACCCTCCCTCAATTTCTCTCTTTCTCTCCTCCTAAAGCAATGTTTTTTTGTTTTTGTTTTTGTGTTGTTCCTTCTTAATAAAGAAACAACCACATCTTAGACTTCTTGCTAGGCAACATTAATAAACTATGTGATGAACTTAAACTTTTCTCCTCTGGATGATTAAGCCCCATGGCATCTTTCATGCTACATTACATACTTAATTTACCTCTCTTCTTTTGCTCCCCCTCTCTCCACCCCACCCAAGGAACATTGGTGTCCTCACTGTGTGTTAAGCAAGACAAGCTAATTCTCCTGCACCTTCCTTTGTCCTAAGTTTGTCTGAGTAGTCTCATTGCCCTTTAGTCTACCTCATTTAAAATCCTAAGTAACTTTTGTCTGTTTCAAATTCCAAAACCCTTCACCTCTGCATCTCTGCATTATTGCTTATTTCATCTCCACTCTACTTAAACCTTTCTGTTAATTACACATAGTTCACTTATGAAGTGATTGTTGCATGTATCCCTGCCCTCACATAATACTAAAATGTAACCAGCCCCAGAGCTGGAACTTCTGTTTCATTAACTGCAGCATTTCAGTGCTTAGAGCAGTACTCAGTAAGATGTCGTTCATCACATTTATTGATTTGCGCATGTTGATCTGTCTTTTCACACCTGGAATGAATTACAGCGGATCCTGGTGAATAATATTTTCAATGTGCTGTTACACCTAGTTTGCATAGATTTTTGCATCTGTATCATGAAAAATTTTTGCCTCTAGTTTTATTTTGTTGTTGCAATTTTATCCTTATGTGGTTTAGGTATCCGGGTAATGATGGCCTGCTAGAATATATTTGGAAGAATTCCTTCTCTTTGTACTTTTTGTAAGAATTTGAAGAGAATTAGTACTAATTCTTCAAATATTTTTTAGAACTCAGCAGTGAAACTTGCTGGTCCTGTGCTTTGCTTCCATAATTGCTTTAATTATTACTAATTAAATTTCATTGTTTGTTTCCAGTCTTTTCTGATTTTTCTTTCTTCATGATTAGCTCTTGGTAAAGCATATGCTTACACTAACTTTCCATGTCATCTGGGTTGTCAGATTTCATGGCATATAGTTGTCCATGTTGACCTCTAATCATCCTTTGCATTTAGGGGACGTCAGTTGTATTGTTCACCTTTTCACCTTTTACTTAATTTATTTTCATTTTTGCTTTCTCTGTTTGGATAAAGGATTGACAATTCTGTTTATGTTTTCTAAGTTCTGGCTGCTTTTTGGCATTCATCTTTTTTCCTTTCTTTGTGTTTCTATTTCATTAATTCCTGCTCTGACCTTCACAATTTCTTTTCTTTCACTAATTTTGAGATTTTGATATTGGTTTGTTCTTCATTCTTTACTTCTATGAAAAACAGTAATAGGTTGTAAATAAATGTTTTTGAGATGTTTTTGCCCTTTCTTATGTAGGTGTTGATTCCTACAAATTTCCCTCTTTTATTCTCATAAATGTCTCCTTTTGTGGTATCCCATAGGTTTAGATATTTTGCATCTCCATTTTTATTTATTTCAAAAAATTTAAAATTTTCTTTTTGATTTTTTTCTTGACATATTAGTTTTCCAAAAAGTTTTATTTTCATATATTTGTGGAGTTTTCAAAGTTTTTCTTCTTGTCGATTTGTGAAAAGTTACTGTATATGACATCAATTTTTAGAGATGTGTTAGCACTTGTTTTGTGGACTATTATATGATCCATACCAGAATATGTTGCAGGTGCTGTGGGAAAAAAACGTGTATTCTGAAGTTTTTGAATGGAATGACATGCAGATGTCTGTTTGGCTAAGGTGCAATTTAACTCTACTGTTTCTTTGTTGATTTCCTGTGTGAATCAACCATTATTGTATTGGAGTCTGTCTTCTTTTATTTCTAAATTTTTGCTTTATATATTTGGGTGCTCCAAAATTGGGTAAATATACATTCAGAATTATTTCCTCTTGACCTGTCTGTCATTATATGATGGCCTTGTCTCTTTTTACTGGTTTAATCTGGAGTGCATGCTGTCTGATATAAATATGACCACGCCTCACTTTCTTTTGAATGTGATATTCTTTTGGATGTGATTTGCAAGCAGTATCTTATTCAATGCCCTCACCTGCAGTACATATACATCCTTAGAGATAAAGTGAGTTTCTTCTAAGAAAAATGCAGTTGGGTATTGATTTTTTTTCTCTTCTGTTACTTGATGTGTTTTAATTGAATTATTTAACCCATTAACTTTCAAGGCAATTATCAATAAATAAGGTCTGACTATGGCTACTTTGTAACTTATTTTCTTGTCCTTCTTGTCTTTTCTTTTCCCTCTCCTACAGTTTTCCTTTGTTATTAAGTGATTTACTCCAGTAGTAGGTTTTGATGCTTGGCTTATTGTTTTGGTTTGTCTATTACAAGTTTTTGCTTTGTGGTTACCATGAGGCTTAAAAAAATACATTTTGATTATAAGTAACTGTTTTGTAATGATACTACATGAGCATGAATATGAAGATAAGATAAAAATAAGAATTAAAAGAAAAAATAAAATATAAACTATTAAGAAAATTATACTCATATTCCATTTTTTTCTTGTATTTAAAATTTTTGGTTTATCACTTTATATTGATATTGTCTATTTTATCTCTCCTTTTCTAAGGATAGCTTTGCTATATTCTTTGTTGGCAGTCTATGTATTTATTTTTCTTTCAGTCTTTAGAAATACCTTATATCACTCTGTCCTGGCATGTAGGTATCTGCTGAGATGTCTGCTGTTACACAAATTGGAACACTCTAGGTATCGGTTTTCTCTTGCAGCTATGGGTATCTTCTCTTTATCTTGCACCTTTGGGAGATAAATCATATCTCTGGGTAGACTTATTTGAATTCAGTCTGATTGGTGACCTTTAACCTTCCTGTATCTGGATATTCTCATCCTTCTTTAGTTGTGGGAAGCTTTCTGTTATTGTTTCTTTAATAACCTTACTACCCTGCTGACTTTCTTGAGTTACTTTTGAATAGCAGTAATTCAGACTTTTGCTCTTTTCCTATTGTCCAAAATTTCCTGTCAGCTTTCTTTATTCCTCTTCATTCTCTTTTTTCTTTCCAAAGTACATATTTTCAAATTACCTGTCTCCAAGCTCACTAATTCTTTAATTTGATCTAGCCTGTTATTTTTCCTCGTATCACAAGTTTAATTTCACATAGTTTATTTTTCATCACATAACTTCTGCTAGAATTTTTATTTCTTCCATATTTTCAATTCTGTTAAGCAATTGAACAATTTTCCATATTTCCTCCAATGTTGTTAAGTTTCCTTAAAATAGTGTTTTAAGTTGTCCATCTGAGAACCCTCCCATAGTAATTACTTATCTGATGTTAAGTTGGCTCCTAAGTCAACTTCTGGCACCTTATTTTGAGTATTAAGTGATGACACGACACAATTCCTTTTAAGTTCCTGGTGCTCATTGGTACACAGTGTAATCTGGGCAATGAAAGATTGGTATTTATTCCAGTCTTCCTAATAGGATTTATTGGTGCCTGTCTCTCCAGAAATGCTAAGCGATCTCCTTATTTCCTCTGAGTTTGTAGTCACTTGAACTACTCAGTAAGGATTGACACCTGAGTTCAGGTTTTTCTGTTCTTGGTGTATTGTCTTTGTTTCAGCACTACGGGCTGCAAAGCTGTGTCACAGTCAGAGCCCATGATCCATATCCAAGACCAACACAGAACTGTGATCCTGTTATGGGCCAGGCTATATGGGCAATCACCAGACTCCATTTTACCCTGAGATTCCTTGTCATGTAGGAAATGCTTCTCCCATGAGAAAACTCTGCCTCTGCCATCCTGATCCTGCTTAGAACACCTTGCTTAGAAAGGCACATGTTTCTGTTCTTCTTATACAATGTAAAATTGTTCTCTTTTTGGTCCCATTTTCTTGGATAGAGTACCCTGTCAGAGAATGATTGTCTAGATGTTGGTAACCATTCCTTAACTGTACTCAACTAGGGTCATTTTGACCCACTTCCCCTCTGCTTATGATTTTAGATCTCATGATGTTTGCTTACGGTTTTGAATCATAGCAACATTCACTTATGATTAATGTGGTTTTGACTACAAAGGTGTACTGTAACCCTTGGAGGGGGTTGAGGAGTGTAGACTTGCAGTCTGCCCTTGTCCTGCCCTCTGGTGAATAAAGATGGTTTCGTCTCCTGCTTTAAGATGGACTCGGTGATTTATGGCCATCCCGCCATAACAGTGAGACCAAGATTCACACTACTATGGGCCTCCTAATGTTGAGATGGATCATGTCTGGAGACCACTGTGACCAGCCCACAAGAGTTCTGATTAGCTGAGTTGTATGTCTCCCCTGGCACTAAGGCTGTTTCAAAGACACTGTCCATAGACAGGTTTAATGATGCATGCCCTTAGGATCTGTTCAGTGTTACCTTTCATGAGGCTAGTGCTAAGAACCAGGCCAGAGTCCTATGCATACAACCCTGTCCTACTTTTAGCAAATGGGATCTTGCTCCAACCTATGCTGCCTAAGATTGGAACAGCATTTATGAAAGCATATTGGGGTCTATCTAGACTGATGTTAATCTGGGAGTTTCCAGAATTTTATAGTCAAAAGACCCTGCACAGTCTCAGGGTCACATTAAGGCTTGGAGTTGGTGGTAATACAAAATGAAACACAAGTCATTCCACTAGGGCATAAGTCTCTGCTTAGTATATTAGCCAGTTTGAAGATCTGTCTGTGAACATGCGCTGGGTACAAGTGTGCTGCCCAAGACGGGGAAACGGGTGGTAGAACCAGTTCCTTAGCCACCACAGCTGATGTTAAGGTGGCATCCATGTCTTAAAACTGCTGGAACTTTTAGTCTTGGGAGGGGATATATGCTTCAGGTCTACTCCAAGGCTGACGATGATGTAGGCCAAAACTGTAGTCTGTCCCTCCAGTGTGCAGGTCTCTGCCTAATGTCAGAACAAACCCAGAGGAACCATTTGTGAATCCTGGCCTAAGTTTGGATCCTTTGATTTCTATCTGGTGCTGGTTTTCACTGAAGCAGACCAGCTATTTGAGATCTAAAACAATTTTGAGTAAGATATCTTGCTCTGCTCCCCAGCAATTGAACACTATTTCTTCTAGTACCAGAGGTTGAAGGACTGGTAGAGGAAATTATCATTTTCACCTGGTTAATAGAGTTCACTTGCTCAGTCCATGGGTGTCGTGCAGCCCTATGGTTTGGGGTATCTACCTGGCACTAATTTTCACCTTGGCAGGACCGGTCCTGGGTTTGAAGTTCCAGATCTGAACTTAATTCCCTCTCTTTTGTGCAAGTGGAAGGTGTCTTTCTTAGTTTCGTGATACTTGAATCTGGAGAAGGGTTGATCCAGGCAACCTTTTCCTGCCTTTTTCAATGAATCTTTTCTTTTTGTTTTACAAAAAGTGGGCACTGCAGTCTGTCGTGTGTTTTCCCTAGCTCTTGTGAAGGCGCATGAGTAGCCGAGGAGACAAAATAGTCAGAAGACTATATTCTGTCACCACCTTGCTCTGCATCTTTATACATTTTCACTTGTTTTATTTTACCAAAATTTTGTTAACATATAAACATTGTTGTTTCATCCCTTTTGAAAAGTCTTCTCTGTCCTACTATATTTTTACATATAACCAGATATCTTCGGTTTTCTATCAAGACTAGAAATAAAAGCATCTCCCTGAAGAAGTTCTTCACTCTGGATTCTTCAATTTGTGCTTCTAAAATTTTCTCCTAAACATATTTCAATCATATTTCTGTACCCCACATTTAAGAACAGTTACTGTAGTTCAAGTAGCCATGACATCCACATTGCTAAATCAAGTGGTCAATTTTCTGTCCTTACCTTGTTTAACTATCTGAGCATTTTAAAGACACATTTTTCACTCTTTCTTTCTCAATGGAAAAATAGATGTAGAGGTAGATAGGTAAGTAGGTAGGTAGATTATCTAAGAAACCAACCTTCTGGCTTTTCTCTTCCAAGATTACTCTTTCAGAGTCTCCTTTGCTGACTCATTTACTTCTGTATGTACCAAAGTTCAAAAATTCTGGGGAAAAATCTTGTAACTGTTTTTTAAAGAATATTTCCCATTGCTCTATTTATAATATGCTCCCTATGGATTTTATAATTTTGTTTCTGGCCAGGAATTTTCACCCATATCCACTTATATTTTCAAATGACAACTTAATAAATTCACCCTACAAATAGACATCTCAATGTCAAATGTCCAAAACTGAATGACCAATAGTCCTACACAAACAAAATCCATACATAGTTCTTTCTACCCCAATCTATGGCAACTCTCTTTCTAGACATCATTGTTTGTGTTATCCTTAAATATTCCCTTTTTCTCAAAATGAGTCCCCCCCAAAATCCTTTAGGTTCTACTTTCCTGTTCAGGAATCCAACTACATTTTATCCTTTTTATTCTGATCCACACAATTGTCTGTATTGTTATCATAGCCTCCTAGTCCACCCTTCCTCTCTGATCCTATACCCACAATATACCTCAAATAAAGCAACTAACATGCTATATTTAAACTTTAGGTCATGTCAAATTTTTGCAGCACTGAATGGTTAGAAATTTAACTTGAAAAGCAATCCAAACTCCTTAATATTTTCTAAACTCCCTTCATTCTACAAGCATAATTTTCAGACTTTAAATATTTCCTTTCCCATACACACTGATTTCTTTCTGTTGTTGCTTGGCTCAGATATTCCTAGATCTTCGAGAATCTAATCAACTATTCTGTCCACACTTTTCCCAATAGTTCCGAGGCCAAGTTCCTCATTCCCTTCAAAGTTCACGCTATATTCTCAGGAAGGGACATCTGATTAGTATAATCAGATCATACTGATTATACTGCAATATTAATAATGCAAATAATACTGCAACATGCCCTTGTTTCTTTATTTGGCTCTAATATATTTTGTAGCACCAATTGCCTTTAACATACATCATAATTCAATTATAGAGCATGTACATTAATCAGGGTTTTCCACAGGAAAGACACAAACAAATATGATCTGCTACATGCAAACTGGAAGTACTGGAAAACTTGTAGTATATAGTTCCAACCCAAACCCAAACACTGGAGAAGCCAAATGTACAAGTCTCAGTGTGAGTCTGAAGAACCTTCAAACCAAGAATGCTAATGTTCTAGGGCAGAGGGTGGGTATCCTAGTTTGCATGTATAAAGTAAATTCACATTTTTTTTTTTTTTACATTTTTGTTTCATTCGAGTTCTTAGTGGATTGAATAATGCCTACCTACATTGGTGAAGACAATCCCTTTTTCTCTATTTACCTGTTCAAATGCAAATCTCTTCCAGAAGAATGTTGATGGACACATACAGAAATAATGTTAACCATCTGTCTTGATATCCCTTAGTCCAGTCAAGTTGTACTACAAAATTAACCATCACACCTATTTATCTGTGTCACCTGCTAGAAAGTTGACTCCAAAATTACAGGAAAATTTATGTTGTAGTGTGTGCAAAGATATAAATTGACACCTGAAACACTATAGCTACTCAACATTTTTGAATCAGTAAAAAATAACTTAATTCCTTATTCCCCCAAAAGACTTAGAATGCTAGCTCATAAGTTATAAATGGAGCATTTTTCTATACACTAGCTTCTTAAATAGCAATAGTGCAAGAACAATCAGTAGTTTGCCTCCCAATTGATGATATAATAATATCCATATCTATAAAATTAAAATTTTAATTCAAGGAAAAATGCTGAAAATAGTTAACAGAGCTTAAAAATCTTGGTTAACAATGAAACCAAGGTTTTTTCCATGCCAAGGTAAGGTAAAAAAATGCCAACCTGGTTGATGGATTTATCAAGATCATTAATATTTTTAGCACATTTTTTAAAATATGTACAGTGAGATGCAAATTGTGCTGAATTCTGGAGATGCAAGATGAATATAACTGAATTACTGTTTTTAATATTTCTGCAACATTTTGCCTGGCATCCTAAGTAGTTACAAAGGATGGTTTGGTTCTCTTTAAATGTCATGTTCTACAATCATGAATATAAAGACTTTCAGTAAGGCTATAATGTCAAACTTAAGTTTTAGAGGCACAGAGCAGATACACCCAAGATGTTATTTCTCAGAATAAATCATCCACGTGTTTATTTTTTTGTACATTTTGGACAACTGATAAAGACAAATGCAGCAATATATTGTTATATAGCAGTTTGCAAGTCTTCAATATCGATGGATTGGATTTGCCCTGTTCAAGAGGCCCACAAAGAGGATGCACTCAAGAACAGCAGACCATTTCATACACAACTTCCCTGTCTACATAAGGCATAGCAGAACCATACAGATTGGTCCCAGCTTAGACTTGAGGAGAATATATTAGGGATATTGTGACTGTGACAATGACTTTCTACAATTTGGGTAAGAAAAGAAAATACTGATTGAGTCAGCACTCTATACAATTCCAATTACCATTTGGTATTGTTGTATGCATAACCCATGTTCTATGCTCTGCCTCTTCCAAAGCAAATTAATAGATTACAATGAATAGGAACTGAATATTATTGATTACTAAAAAAATGGGTGCAACACAACTAATAAAATATGCAGTAAAATCATAAGAAATCGTAAATTAATACACCAAAAGAGTAGGTCACTTTACTTATATGTATAAATGACATTATTGAAAACCTGGATAAAAGGAAGTCATGTAATATTATATATATATATATATATATATATATATATAGATAGATAGATATATATTTATTTATCAAATATAAAGTAGCATCCCTGGTCCTGAAGAGTAAGATAATAAGAATATTATCTTATCTCCAATAAGAAATACTCTTAATCTTCCTGTTGCCATCTCCATTCTTATATCAGCTTTACAGATCTTTCAGAGCATATATGAGGTTTTTACAAATGTGTACAAGACACAGCAAGTAACATAAAGGGAGTTGTATGGGGATATCTCTGTAGGGGGAACTGAAAAACTGGAAACTCCCTTGTTCCCTATAAGGAGGATTGCTACTCTTCAGCTCTAGCTACAGGTTCATGGTGAAGACAGCATTTCAATGTTGTCAGCTTTTTGTATTTTTGTAAATAAGTGCACAAAGTCAAGTCTTCAAGTGTAACATTTGTAAGTTAAATCTTAGCAATTTTTTTAATAAAGATGAATCAAATATATGATCAGCTGGCTTTTTAGGTTACACTTTTGGTCTTGCAAATGACTTTTTAAAGTTGAATCTATTTCCTGGCATAGAGAGGTATTAATACCCACCAATCGAATTAACAGCTGTGAATACAGCACACGTGATCTGTATAACCGTAGCACCACCACTGTCACCACCAGCAGAGGGAACAGCAGCCTTGGAAACAGTTTTTTTTCCCCCATCACAATCATCATCACATTTTCAATATATATTATGTAGCTCTGCAAATGTTTATCAGCTAAATTTCTCAAGTAGTATTTAATTTGATATTGAGAATAACACATAAGTTAATATAATATAGTAATTATTTTTCTTTCAAGGTTGTACAGATTTTAAAAAATACGGTGGTCATAGAATTAGTATCATTCAAGACCACAACAGGACTACTTAGATTAAGTTTTATACTTTTTCTTCTAGGAACACATGCTTTAGGAAATCAAAAAGCAAAAATATTTTAAATTATTACAAACAAAGTAACATGCAAGGTGAGTTTATTTACTAGATTCTTAGCCATTGTAAATAAACCGTGTTTTATCTAATTTGAATAACATTATATGAAATATTAAAAGGGAGCTCTGCATATAATCTGTTTAAATACCTTCAACAATGCTGAGGAAACAGAAGTCATTGTAAATGATTTGCTTGTTGCCATCAATCCAGATTAACTCTTACAGATTTGTATAACAAAAATTAGAAAACACCTGGATGTTAATAGTGTTGCTAGAAAAATAAGTATAATATGGATCATTTTTTCTACATCTGCATGCAACCTTCAAACTCTGAAATAAATGACAAATCCATAGTTGTCTCCTCCTATTAATTGGCAGAGAATGGGAACTCAGTAAAAGAGCAAGTTAGTGACAGTGTGTTTTTACTGCTCAAATTGACAATGCTAATGAAAAAACATACTTGTTTCCTGAAAACATGTTGCCACTATTTGGATTTTACACCTCAATAGTCTGGACATTGAGAAATGCTCTATTAAAACACATATTTAGCATTATACATAGTCATTAAAATATTTGATGATAGTTTTCATATCTGTTACTTTATTGGTTTAACAGGAATTGCTTTTCATTTTAAAACTCATGTTACAGCTATAGAATTTAAATGATTAGCATTTAAATGATTACAAATCTTGTACTCAAAATTCTTAGCTATCGAACAGATGTATTATTGCAACTCAAATTAAAAACAGTGGAAGCAACACTGTTACCACACATCTTCCAAATCTATTTAGTCTTAACATGTAGGGAAAAATTTCTTAATCCTTTAGGATTATTCTATGTTATTCTTTATATTTTTCACACAGTAGTAATCCATATATTTTTATTATATGATTTAATACTTTTTTGAGATATTGGTTATATAGTTCAAATAATGCATCATTCCTGGTCACAGATCTTGGTTAGGATCCTTATAACATCTGATTTCTGAGGAATTTACTATTACTTTTAGCTTTTCCAGTTGGACAATATTTGTACATGCCCATATTTGTTTCAGACACTTAAATCACACAAGAATTGCTTTCTAAAGTAAACCATAAAATGTTTTTGTACTAATACTCTAATTATTCTAAAAAATTATCTATCACGTGAGAGATGATTCATCAATCAGGAAATTAAAAATAGATGATTAACTATTGAACCACATCCTCAGTTCTTTTTATTTTTTGTTTTGTGGTAAGGTCTCACTAAGTTGCTGAGGCCTCACTAAGTTGCTGGGGCTAGCTTTGAACTTGTGATCCTCCCAGCCTTCCAAGCTTCTGGGATTATATATGTGCTCCATGCACCTGGCAATTTTTATTTATTTATTTTTTTACTAAGAACACATAGTACTATTACTATGTGCCAATCCATGTGTGGCAATCAGCATAATTTACTTTCAAAGGTTTAATTTTTTCCTCATCTTTCATGTCTTTCACCTTCAAACATTATGCTATGCCATCATTTCAGCCACCAAAGGATATCAACTAAACTGCATGTATGCAGGCGCCTGCACACATGCATGGACTTGTGGTTTATTATCTCTTCTAGAGCAAAACAAGGCTGGTACTTGATACAGAACTTTTTGATGTTGATTTACACTTAACCCAAAATGGAGTAATGGAGATTGAGGAACAAAAGGTTGTGCTCATTCACTGATCAATTCCACAAATATTGTTTGAGCACCTTCTCTGGATCAGCTCTGAGAGATATACCCAAGCTGGAACAGTGACCAAAATGGATAGCAATTTCAGGAATGATGATAATTACTTTCTCATGTGGGGAGGCAGGTAATAAATAATGACTATGAAACTAGCTAACTTACAAAATATATTAAATTAAATAAATCATATAGTATGACTGAACATTGTGATAGACAATATATCTTATTATATTGGAAGTTTTTATATTTTTAAATTTGGGTAAAGGATTAGCAATTGCCAGAATGAATGAAAAGGGCAAAAAAGAAGAAGAAAGAAATGATTAGTCATAATCCCAATAATACAAATAGGTGAGGGAGTATCAAGAGTAAAAGTAATTTCATGAGGACTAATTGTTTGACTTGCTATATCAGAGAGATATGCTATGTAATAAATAAAACTAGGTCAAAGAAAAAAAGTGGTCTTAAGAAATGAAGCTAGAATTCAAAGTTAGAAAGCATTTGTTCTCAGACAAAAAATAAATTCAAGATTTCCCTTAGCAGACATGTGGGGAATGCCACACATTGTGAGAGACATTTGTTCAGATTAATATTAAAATGTGCCATTCACTAGAAACATTACTGCCATCATGATTCCTCCATAACTGGATGAAGCTAATGGGTATCCTTGGTTTCTGTCTGCCACTGCAAAGCTTCATGCCCTGTCAATCTTTCAGAATCACTAGTAGGTCATAAAAATCACATTAAATTATGATGAAATCTAGGAGTAAATGCCATTCCTACACTTAAGAACTAATATTTCCTATCTGATTTCCTCTTGACTTCCTTCCAACATTGCTTTTTTATTTGTTTAGTGACTCATGTGACCAGTTTCTATCTTAGAGGCTTTTTTACAGAGTTTTCTCCCAACAAAGCAGATATTCTAGGTATAAAATGACCTTTAAAATAATAATAAACTATTGTACTTTTTATTAAAAGAGCTACCTTGAGCTTACGAATAAGTTATAGACTCATGATACTGTGACAGTTTACTATTGCTTGCCTTTTAAAAAATCCTTACCTGCAAATTACCAACTTACATATAAATGCTGTATTTCTGATTCTACCTAAAATGTTTCCTTTGAGGAAAAATGGGCAATGTGGCTCATGGAAGGAAAAACCACAAGATGGAAATGTCAGGTCTCAGAGTGGTAATCTGGGCTTCCTCTGCTGCTTGGCTGCCACATGACCTTGAACAATACCTGGCTTTTCTGGACCTTAATTTATCCATTTCTAAGTGAGCATAACACCACAAGACAAAGCTCATGAGACTATGGTGAGGAGACTCTAATAAAAATGCACTTTTCAAAAATGCTGCATAAATGCTAACTAGAGTAAAATATGTCTCACTCCCAATATATTTATGGGAGTTTTATGCGTGGTTCTCCTTTAATGATGAGCACCTCACTGAGTTTCAGCAACCTTTTAAAATACCAAAAAGGCAATCCTTTACTTATGTGAATGCAAGGGACATTTAGATATGTCTGAATATCACACAGAGAAGCAAATTGATCATTCAATATATATTCTGCTATACATATAAATATATGAATTTTCAAAACTGATATTAATAGTAAAGATAAACATTGTGTTTTGCAGTAGATAAAATACTGTATTTCTTATTTGGGTGTAAATGGAAGCTTGGCAGATTCATTATTTAAGTTTGAATTCATTAAACATTTTAGGGGGATTTTAGAGCAAATACAATATGGTGAATGCACTCGTAGCCCCTTTGTAATGGACTCAAGTGAAAACAGATGTCGATGATGTAGATAGGGAACTTGTGCTTTAGATTAGATTAGTTACATGTTTCTTTTGATAATATGTGCATATATGTATGCAGGTATAGATAAATGAATTTGTTGTGGGGGTGGGAGGTGAGAGAAGAATGGAGGAACTTTAGATTATGTAGAGGGAAACGACAAATGGTGGAATGAGACAGACATCATTACCCAATGTACATGTATGATTACATGAATGGTATGAATCTACATCGTGCACAACCATAGAAATGAAAAGTTGTGCCCCATTTGTGTACAATGAATCAAAATGCAGTCTGTAAAAACAAAAAATAAATAAATAAAATTATAAATATTAGAATTTTTATTAGATTAGGCTTGTTGAATTGGTATAATTTACTCAGGTGTGAGTTTTTGTACTGAGTTCATTAATATAAAATTAATGAAGTAAAATTATAAAAGTATGACTTTGAAATCTCAAAATATTATTGGATGAAAGTAGATAGGTATTGCAAAGCATAGAGTTCTCAATTTGTATACCCTTTTTATCTTAGAATAATTGGTGTAAATCAGTTTGTACGTAGAACATTCAACTTTCTTATCATTATTTTCATTCCAAAAGCTAAAAGAAAACTATTGTGATCCCATGGAAACCAAGGATGTAAAGCATGTGACTTTACCTTATGACAATATACTGTTTTCTTGTGTTTCTTGACTCCCGAGGGTTGGGAACTAAAGAGAAATTTGGAGTAATCCAGTCCAGTGATTTTCAAAATGGGTGGCCCATTTCAACTACCTTTGGATTTTAAAATAATAATGAAAAAAAATCAGTTCACTTGACGCTATCTGATTCATTAGATGAGAGTCTGGGTCTGAAATTTTAAAAATCGGCCTCAGCGATTCTGCTGTGTAACCAATGTTAGAAGACATTGATCCAGTCAACATGCTATTTCAAAAAGGAGAAAACAATCCCTGAAAGGTTGGGTAATTTAGAAAGAACATATATTTAAATGACAAAATCAAGTCTAAATATAAGTTGAATTTTTAAGGACAGAGACAGAATTATAGCATTCTTTGCTAAAAGATAGACTTTAGACTAAAAATTCTTTAAAATGTCTATTTTAGAAGCAACTTGGAATTTGGTCTTTTTCAATTCCATTAATGTTAACATGGGTACACATTTTATCCCTCATCTTGCAGCCATGAGATTGCTTCCCTCAATAAACAAATTGCACATGTATAATATAGTTTGTATAGAATTGATTTTTTTAATTATAAAAGTTATCATCATTTCTTCAGGAGTCTTATAATAGTTAAAAAAACCTTTGAATTTTAAAATAATAATGAAAATTAAACAATTCACTTGACCCTGCTGATTGAGCCTGTCCTTGCTTATATTGCAAGGACTGGTAAACCAGAAGACATGATCCATGCAATATAAGCAAGGGCAGAAGGGCCAGGTCTGAAAAATATTCAGATACACATCTCCAGACAGCCACAATAGTATCAGAAATGGCTCGAGGTAGGAATATGCTAACTTGTATTTGAACTTTGATATTTATGTATTCATCATAGCATTAATTACTTATCATTACTTATTCTTACCTATAATATGGGGTTGGTTGTTCATAAGGTTGGTTGTCATATTCAACAACAACCAGTCTGTGCTTCAAAGATCAGATATTCAGTAAAATCAATCCCATGAATATGGAAATAACCATCACTTTCAAAGCTTCTCTTATGTTGTTCTGAACACTGAAAGGACTTTGATTCTTCATTAGTCTTGTTAAAGATGTATGCTATGGTATCTGATATATTTGTCAATGAAATGTCACAGCCATTTATGTGGAAATATACATATTGACTATATAAATATGTAATCAAGAATAACAGTGATTTAAGTCTAGGTAAAGGCAGCATCAATAGAGATATTCTATATACAGTCCAAAGCCACTTCTCCGACCACCTTATTGATATATTTAATTGCATATTTTCCATATTCACTCAAATGTATAAAGGTGCATGCTTTAAAATAATTTGAACATTTTAATTTTTCTAAAATTCACATAATATCAATAATTTTGATATATAGTTCAGTGGTATTAAATATATTTATAATTTTCTACAATCATCACTAACATATATCTTCATAACTCTTTTCTCATTAAGAAAATGAAACTCTACATTTAGTAAATGATAACCTAGCCCCTAGCCTCTAGCAAGTGCTTTTCTAATTTCTGTCTTTACATTTTTGATTCCTCTAAGTACCATATATAAATGAAATTATAAAGTACTTGTCCTTTTGTGAATTGCATATTTCAATTAGCATAATGTCCTCAAGGTTCATCCATATTGCAACATCTATCAGAATGTCCTTAATTTTAAGGGTGAATAATACTCTATTATACATATATACCACATTTTACTTATCCATTCATCTATTATTAGACACTTGGATTGTTTCTATGTTTTCACTATTGTGAGGAATGCTTGTATAAACATGGGTGTATAGATATCTCTTTGAGGCCCTAATATCAATTTTTGGTATATACCCATAAGTGAAATTGTTGGATTGTATTGACCTGCCTTTTTAATTTTTTTGAGGAGCTTCCATAATATTTTCCACAATGGTTGTACTATTTCACACTGCAACAATTTCTCCAAATTTTTGACATCACTCGTGTGTATACATATGTGTATATGTAGATATGCTTATTTATGTACACATGTATAAATATACACACATGTACATAAACACATGCATGTGTATACATACAGACAAATGTGTGTATGTATATATACAAGAGCCATTCTGACGGATGTAGGATGGTATTTCATTGTGATTTAGATTTGCATTTCCCTAATTCCTAGAGATGTTGAGTTTCTGTTCATGTGCTTATTGATTATTTATGTCTTCTTTGGAAGAATGTCTATAAATAAATGCTATTTAGTTGTTCTGTACAATCATTTAATGTGCTGCTAAATTTATTTTACTAACATTTTGTTGATTATTTTTGCATTAATGTTCATAGGAGGTACTTGTCTGTAGTTTTTATTTGTAATGGTGGCTTTACTTAACTAGGAAATACTGGCCTTATAGAATGAATTAGAAATGTTTCCTTATCTTCTATTTTTTTTTTTTTTTTGAAAATTAGAGAAGGATGGGTATTTGTTAAATATTTGGAAAAATTCAAACATTTAAAAACTAAAATTTGAGACTTCCAGGTCTGGGAGGCAGGCACAGAGACAGACATCAGGCTCAGCCCAGTGCAGAGGTCCAAGACCTCTGCACCTGGTCCCTGGGCCCTGAGCGCTCCTGTGGGATTTCCATGTGGGGAGCAGGGCGGGCAGCTGGCACAGTGCAGAGGTGGGAGACTTTAGCATGGGGTAAACAGGCACAGTGGACACTTGAGTTTCCCACTCAGGTAGGCTCAGCTCAGAGGTTTGGGTTTTGCCAACCCATGTCCAGCAAGACTTCAAGGTCGGGGAGATAGGCAGAGAGACAGTCATCAGACTTAGCCCAGCACAGAGGCCTGAGAACTCTGCACCTGGTATGTCAGCCCTAAGTGTTGCCTTGGGATTTTGGCACAGGGGCAGCCACCAGGAGGACCAGCCCAGAGGCCCAGACATACCCTAGACTGGTTCCAGTTGGTGACCTAGTGTTACTGAAGACTAGGAGGTTAAGTATTGGAAACCTGCAGGGACGCCACAAGTCTATAGGGGGGAAGCTGCAATACCTCCGATTCTCACAGATAGAGGGGAAGATACATGAAAAACATGAGAAAACAGGTGAAGAAAGTGTCTCAAATAAACCTAGATGCTGCATCAACAGAATCCAATGATAGCAGGGCAGAAGAAATGTCAGAAAGGGAGTTCAGAGTGTACATAATTAAAGTGATCAGAGAAGCAAATGATGTGATGAGAGAGCAAATGCAGGCATTGAATGATTGCACCAATCAACAGTTAAAGGAACAGTTACAGGAAGCTAAAGATCATTTCAATAAAGAGATAGAGATTCTGAAAAAAAAACTGAACTCCTGGAAATGAAGGAAATGATAAAGCAAATTAAAAACTCAATACACAGCATAAACAAAAGGATAGATCACATGGAAGACAGAACCTCAGACATTGAAGACAAAATATTTAATCTTGAAAACAAAGTTGACCAAACAGAGAAAATGGTAAGAAATCACGAACAAAGTCTGTAAGAATTATGAGATATCATGAAAAGACCAAATTTGAGAGTTATTGGGATTGAGGGAGGCACAGAGATACAAACCAAAGGAATGAATAATCTATTCAATGAAATAAAGTCAGAAAATTTCCCACATCTGAAGAATGAAATGGAAAATCGAATACAAGAGGCTTACAGGACAACAAACATACAAAATTACAATCGATCAACACCAACACACATTATAATGAAAGTACCTAACATACAAAATAAAGATAGAATTTTAAAGGCTGTGAGAGAAAAAAATCAGATTACATTCAGGGGGAAACGAATACGGTTAGCAGGAGATTTCTCAACACAGACCCTAAAAGCAAGAAGGGCCTGGAACAACACATTCCAAGCTCTGAAGGAAAATGGATGCCAACCAAGAATCTTATACCCAGCAAAACTCACCTTCATATTTGAAGATGAAATAAAATCCTTCCATGATAAACAAAAGCTAAAAGAATTTACAAGTAGAAAGCCAGCACTACAGAACATTTTAAACAAAATCCATGAGGAAGAAATGAAAAACAACAATGTAAGTCAGCATAGGGAGGAACTATTCACAAGGAAAAGCCAAATAAAGGAGAAACCAAGTCAAGTTAAAAACCAAAAACAACTCAAAATTACTGGGAATACAAATCATATCTCAATAATAACCCTGAATGTTAATGGCCTGAACGCATCAGTCAAAAGACATAGACTGGCAGATTGGATTAAAAAGAAAGACCCAACAATATGCTGCCTCTAAGAGATGCATCTCATAGAAAAAGATACCCACAGACTAACGGTGAAAGGATGGGAAAAAACATAACATGCACATGGACTCAGTAAAAAAGCAGGTGCTTCCATTCTCATATCAGATAAAGTGGACTTAATGCCAAAATTAGATAGAAGGGATAAAGAAGGGCATTTCATACTGCTTAAGGGAAGCATAAATCAGCAAGACATAGCAATCATAAATATTTATACCTCAAACAATGGCACATCCATGATGTCAATCAAATCCTTCTTAATTCCAGGAACCAAATACACCAAAACACAATAATACTGGGTGACTTTAACACACCTCTCTCACCATTGGACACATCTTCCAAGCAGAAATTGAACAAAGAAAATAGAACTCACTAACACAATTGCTAATTTAGACATAACAGACATATATAGAATATTCAATCCATCAATAAGGGAATACACTTTTTTCTGAGCAGCTCATGGATCCTTCTCTAAATTAGACCATATGTTATGCCACAAAGCTACTCTTAGCAAATACAAAAAGATAGAGATACTACCTTGTATTCTATCAGATCATAATGGAATGAAATTAAAAATCAATGATAAACTAAAAAACAGAAAGTACTCCAATACCTGGAGATTAAATAATATGCTATTGAATGATGCATGGATAACAGAAGACATTAGGGGGGAAATAAAAAAATTCTTAGAGGTCAATGAGAACAAAGATACGACATATCAAAATCTCTGGGATACTAAGAAAGCAATGCTAAGGGGAAAATTCATTGCATGGAGCGCATCCAATAAAAGAATGAAAAGTGAAAAAATAAATGACCTCACATTACAGCTCAAAGACCTAGAAGAAGAGAAACAGTTCATCACTAAAAGTAATAGAAGAGAGGAAATAATTAAAATCAGAGCGGAAATCAATGAATTGAAACAACAGAGACAATTCAAGAAATTGACAAAACAAAAAGTTGGTTCTTTGAAAAAATAAACAAAATTGATAAACCCTTAGCCACACTAACAAAGAGAAGGAGAGAGAAAATCCAAATTACAAAAATTCGTGATGGAAATGGAAATATCACAACAGACACTATAGAAATACAAAACATAATTACAAGCTACTTTGAAAATTTATACTCCAACAAAATCGAAAATCTCGAAGACATCATCAGGTTCCTAGAGGCATATGAGTCACCCAAACTGAATCTAGAGGACATACACAATTTAAACAGATCAATTTCAACCAATGAAATAGAAGAAGTCATCAAAAGCCTACCAACAAAGAATCCAAGACCAGATGGATTCACAGCTGAGTTCCTCAAGGCCTTCAAAGAAGAGCTCATTTCAATACTCCTCAAAGTATTCTGTGAAATAAAGGAGGAGGGAATGCTTACAAACTCATTCTGTGAAGCCAATATCACCCTGATATCAAAACCAGACAAAGACACATCAAGGAAAGAAAAATATCAGACCAATATCTCTAATGAACATAGATGCAAAAATTCCGAACAAAATTTTAGCAAATCACATACAAAAGCATATTAAAAAGATAGTGCACCATGATCAAGTGGGTTTCATCCCAGGGATGCAAGGTTGGTTCAACATCCAGAAATCAATAAATGTAATTCATCACAACAACAGACTTAAAGTTAAGAACCACATGATTATTTCAATAGATGCAGAAAAAGCATTTGATATAATATAGCACTGCCTCATGCTCACAACACTAGAAAAAATAGGGATAGTAGGAACGTTCCTAAACATTGTAAAGGCTATCTATGCTAAGCCTACAGCCATCATTCTAAATGGAGAAAAATTGAAAGCATTCCCCCTGAAAACTGGAACAAGGCAGGGATGCCCTCATTCACCACTTCTATTCAACATCATCCTTGAAACTCTAGCCAGAGCAATTAGACAGACCAAAGAAATTAAAGGGACACAAATAGGAAAAGAAGAGCTCAAGTTATCCCTATTTGCTGATGACATGATTCTCTATTTAGAGGATCCTAAAAATTCCACCAGAAAACTTCTGTAACTCATAAATGAATTCAGTAAAGTAGCAGGATATAAAATTAATGCTCATAAATCTAACGTATTTTTATTCATTAGTGATGAATCCTCTGAAAGAGAAGTCAGGAAAACTACCCCATTCACAATAGCCTCAAAAAAATAATATATTGGGAATCAGTCTAACAAATGAGGTGAAAGACACCTACAATGTGTCTACAATGTGTCACCTACAAGGTGAAAGTTCTACAATGAGAACTACAGAACATTAAAGAAAGAAATTAAAGAAAATCTTAGAAGATGGAAAGATTTCCCGTGTTCTTGGATAGGCAGAATTAACATCGTTAAGATGGCCATACTACTAAAAGCACTATACAAATTCAATGCAATTCCAATTAAAATCCCAATAACGGACCTCAGAGAAATAGAGCAAGCAATCATGAAATTCATTTGGAGGAATAAGAGACCCAGAATAGCTAAAGCAATTCTTAGCAGAAGAGCGAAGCAGGAGGTATCACAATATCAGATCTTCAACTATACTACAAAGTAATACTAACAAAAATGACATGGTATTGGCACCAAAATAGGCAGGTAGATCAATGGTATGGAATAGAGGACACAGAGACAAACCCCATAAATACAGTTTTCTCATACTAGACAAAGGCTCCAAAAATATACAATGGAGAAAAGATAGCCTCTTCAACAAATGGTGCTGGGAAAACTGGAAATACATATGTAGTAAAATGAAATTAAGCCCCTATCTCTCACCCAGCACATAACTCAATTCAAAATGGATCAAGGACCTAGGAATTAGACCAGAGACCCTGCACCTAATAGAAGAAAAAGTAGGTCCAAATCTTCATCATATCAGCCTAGGACCAGACTTCCTTAACATGACTCCCAAAGCACAATAAATAAAAGCAGGATTCAATAATTGGGATAGATTCAAAATGAAAAGCTTTTTCTCAGCAAAGGAATCAATCAGCAATGTGAAGGGAGAGCCTATAGAGTGGGAGAAAATCTTTGCCAAATGCACATCACAGCACTAATCTCCACAATATATAAAGAACTCAAAAAACTTGACCCCAAGAATACAAGTAACCCAATCAATAAATGGGCTAAGGAAATGAGCAGACTCTTCAAAGAAGAGGATCTATAAGCAATCAACAGGTAGATGAAAAAATGTTCAACATCCCTAGTAATAAGAGAAATGCAAATCAAAACCACCTTGAGATTCCATCTTGCCCCAATTAGAATGTCTATTATCAAGAATACAAGCAACAATAGGTGTTGGCGAAGATGTGGGGGAAAAGGCACACTCATACATTGCTTGTGGGGTTGCAAATTGGTGCAACCACTCTGGAAAGCAGTATGAAGATTCCCTCAAAACTTGGAATGGATCCACCATTTGACCCAGCTAGCCCACTTCTTGGCCTATACCCAAGGGACTTAAAATCAGCATACTACAGTGATGCAGCCACATCAATGTATATAGCAGCCCAATTCACTATAGCTAGATTGTGGAACCAACCTAGATGCCCTTCAATAGATGAATGGGTAAAGAAACCGTGGTATATATACACAATGGAATATTATTCAGCCATAAAGAATAATAAAATTATGACATTTTCAGGTAAATGGATGGAATTGGAGAAGATCATGTTAAGTGAAATAAGCCAATCCCAAAAACCAAAGGCTGAATGATTTCTCTTATAAGTGGTTGTTGACACATAGTGGGGGTGTGGGTAGGCACAGGAAGAATGGAGAAGGGATGGATTGTATAGAGGAAAATGAGGGGTGGGTAGGGGACAGGGAAGGAAATATAATAGAATGAGACAAACATCTATACCCTATCTATATGTATAAATATGCAAATTGTATGATTCTACTTTGTGTACAACCAGAAAAATGATAGTTGTACTCCAGTTGTACACAATGAACAAAAATAAAAAATTTAATTAGAAAAAATAAATAAATAAATAAATAAATAAATAAATAAATAAATACCAAAATTTAAATCAGTGAAGCCGTCAGGTAAAGTTGTGTGTGTGTGTGCATGTGTGTGTGTGTGTTTGATTACTGATTTAATATTCGTTCTAAGTTATTCAGATTTTCTATTTCCTCATGATTTAATCATAATAGATTTTTTGTATCTAGGAAGGTGTCCATTCTATAGAGTTCATTTATCTAATTTGTTGGATTGCAGTTATTAGCAGCACTGTCTTACAATATTTTATTTCTATAATATTGAGGCAGTAGTATAGTATTAATAGATGCTAATTGTTAACGGAAATGTTCTATGCTCAAGACAAATGCAAGGGACAGAAGTATGGAGTTAAAGTATAAGTTGGAAACAGAAGATCTGCTAGCATTTATGCCTGAGACAAATGGTAAAATGGTCTCTCCAACCACATCCATTGTTCAAGACAAGTAGCAAGAAAATATCAAACAGATGCAAGCAAATGGGATTACGACCTTTGACCAAAGGTAACTTTGGATCCTCATTTAGATGTATTTCCATTGGAAAAATGTTCTGGGGTTGGGTGAACTTTTACAATTTTAGACACTTTTGAAACATATGCAGACATTTTTAACAGTGAGCAAATCTCTCAATGGGTTCGTTCCTAACCCCAAAATGAATATGAACTATTCTCCCCTTGACTTACTACTCTGCCTGTGGGGTAACCATCTTGTTACACTAATCAACACATTGAAGGACTCATTTTAGCCCTTTCTTTGTCACCTGTGTTTGATTTCTTTCTTGCTTGCAACAAAGGGCCCACTGAGCTGGTCATAGGATTGATGATGATATCCCATATACATTTCTGATTTGACAGTAGATCTTCTTTTTCTCTTCAACCATCTAGGTAGAAGTCTGTCAATTTTGTTGATCTTTTCAACAAGAAATGGAAAATATTTTTGATACAAACTTTTGTTTAATTGATTTGTCTCTGTTTTCTTTATTTCATTTGCTTTTCTTTAATCATGATTATTTTCTTTCTTATGCTTTATTATATATGCTTTATTATTATTTGTGTTTATTATTATTTTTCTAGCTCCTTAATTGCAAAATTATGTTGTTGATTTGAGACCTTTCTTGCTAATTTTGCTTTGTTTTTGGTGGAAGGGGGGTTTGGGTGTTGGGAATTGAACTCAGGGCCTCATGTTCTGCCCAGGTGCTACATCTCATCCTTTTCTTCTTGTTTAATGTAAGCATTTGAGTCAATAAGATTTTTCCCTAGAACTGCTTTTGTAGTTATCTCATAAATTTTTACAAATTCCAACCCTATGTATTTTCTGCTTTCCCTGTGATTTCTTATTTGAGCCACTGATTTTTTTCTTTGCTTTTTTATTTTTATTTTTTAATTTTTTATACTGGGGTTTAAACCCAGGGGTGAGTTCCACTGAGATATATCCCCAGTCCTTTTTTTATTATAGTTTTTATTTTGAGACAGGGCCTTGATAAGTTGCCCAGGCTGACTTTGAACATGCAATCCTTCTGCCTCCTCCCAAATTGCTGGGATAATAGGTATGTGCCACTGCTTCCAGTTGATTCGTTGATTAAAATGTTATTTAATTTCCACAAATTTAATAATCTTTTACTTTTATTTTTGTTATTTATTTCCAAGTTCATCCCATTGTAGCTGGAGAAAATACTTTATGTCATATATATATTTAAAATCAAATGGGGTTTAGCTGGATATAGTGGTACACGCCTATAATCACAGCTATCCAGGAGGCTGAATCAGGAGGATTGCAAATTGAAGGCCAGCCTAAAAATTTAGTGAAGCCCTCTCTCAAAATGAAAAAAATAGGAACAGCTGGGGGTATAGTTTTGTGGTAGATGTGTTCAATCCTCAGTATCATACAAAAAAATTAAAATTAAATGGGTGTTATTTTGTGACCTCAAATGGCCACAAAATATGGTCCACGCTGAAAAATTCTTCATGTGGATTTGAGAAGAATGTGTATGCTGCTGTTGGTAAGAAGAGTGTTCTGTGTACATCTATTATATTGAGTCTTATTATTGTGTTGTTCAAATCTTCTATTTCATATCTATCTTTTGTCTGATGTTCTATTGCTTAGGATACAGAAGTCTCCAATTATCAGAAAGATCTATTTCTCCTTCAGTTTTACTTACTATTTACATGGAATATTTTCTTCATCCTTTCATTTGCAACCTATTTGTGTCTTTAAATCTGCAGTAGATGTAAGTGGGGTGGAGCAAGATGATGGTTAAGTAAGGCTTTCCTTACTGTCACTCCCCTCAGACATATAAATTTGAATAGCTCTTCATTCATCAAGCTATCTCCTTTAAGAGCTAAGGAAGCCAGGTGAGAGAACATAGTGCCTAGTTTTAGTATAATAAAAAAATACATTGAAGGAGACAAAAGGAAAATAGTTTCTAGCTACCCACTCTTCCAACTTCAAAGCAGCCTGGAAAAAGAAGCTTCTTGCTTGGGGGATGGGAAGGAATAAAAAGGAATTAAGGCTGGGTCATTGTCTTTAAACCTGGTAATAGGCCTGTCAAACTACTAGTGTGCCCACCACTGGGCAGAGCTGTGAAACCCGTATCTCCAAACCTGCACATGAGGAATGATCTGCTGGAACAGCACTTGCCGGGTGGTTAAGTGAACACAGTCCACCACTCCTCTTCCAAACTTGGACAGAAGAGAAAGGAACAAGACTCTTCCCACTGGAAAGTAGGACACAAAGAATAGTATAGGGTTTTGTCTTGGAGTGTCAGGAATGCCAAGTGGAGAACCAGCACCAGGCAGAAACAAAAGACCCCATGCATAGCCAAAAGCTTGTGGACAGAGGCTTCAGACCTGCCAGCATCATGAGAAGACTCACATGCAGTGGGACAGATTAGAGTGTAAGCCTTAAACTAGAGTTTAAGCCAGTCTTGGAGTGAGCAGAGGTAGTATACCTCTTAGACTGTACAGGTTCCTGCTACCTTGAGACTTAAGTGTGACCCAAGTTAGACTCTGCCTCATCAGCCAAGAAATCATCTCTGCTACCCATCCCCCAAACTTAAGCAACCAGAAGTCCCTAGACCAGTACTTGCAGATGGAGATCTTAGACCAGTTCTGGCACTAGGCAGGGACCTGTATGTGCACAAGTGAGTTGGTCTTGTGTTTCAGCCTGCATCATAGTCAGCTTAAGTGTGGGCCTTGGTGTATCCCTCCAACTGTGCAGGTCCTTGTATCTGTAGGAATCATGTGCTAACCAGCTTGGCACCAGTCTTTTTGACCAAAGGTCTGTATCTACCACTACTATTCCAATTTCAGACACCACTGAATGAAGCAAAATTCCATTTTCTGTGGTCATGACTAAAGACTTAGCACAGGACTTTGCTTTAGAGCTCAGTGCAGGGCTGGTGAAAACTAACACTGGACAAATACTAATGGCCTCTAACCCAGGTCAGTACTTACAGATGGAGCATCTGGAACAAACCCGGTGCCAGGTGGAGACACCTGGTCCCAGTCTATCAGACATCAGACTTCTATTATCAACATCACCTGTGGCTGTTTGTGGCAGTCTGGGGACATAAGCTCATCTTAGCAATATTACACACATTTTATGGTGAATTTTCATCCACACAATCAGAAATCTTTAAGTATTTTTGATCATCTCATATTCCACATATATTATCAAGTCTTATTGATTTATCAATTAAAAGCCTCTTACGTTTATACTAACTCAAGTTTTATTACTTGTGGGCTCAACTACTCCAGTTGCTTCCAGTATATTTGTGATATTATAAGAGATGCCTATGAAAGGAGAACTGAATGAGATATTTTTATTGCTTTTTTTTCTCAGTGCCTCAGAGAATCTAGCCAATAAACCAATAATCTGTGAATATGCAAGATTTAATTGGGAAGTAACATGGTGACTGATGAAATGATCCTGGGGGACAAGTAATCCAGGTAATAATTGCAGTCTTGACATACCCGTTTTCATGATCCAAATGTATGAACCACACACACACACACACACACACACACACACACACTCACCTATTCAATGACTTTCTCTTGGTGTTACAATACAGTATGCAATCTGTACTACAATCTACAGAGTTTTTTATGGTCTTCTGAAAAAACACATCCACCCTCAATTTGTTTGCTTTGAATTCCTTGAATGTGCTATATTCTCCTGGTACAGGCTTTTGCATGTGCTAGTTTCTCTATCTAGATTCCTCTCTAGTCCATTTCAGATAATGACTCTTATTCATTTTCAGAACTTATCACTTCCTCATAAATATCCTCTGTTACATGTTTCTGTGCACTTTACTGTCTAGTAGTTGTGACATTAAAAATTCAAAATTTAGTTGAAGCATTTCGTGATTAATCCTTATTTAATCCCATGCTGTGAAAACTTTAAGAAAACAAAGACATTTTAATTGCTTGTTCCTTGCATAATGTGCAGTTAGTGCTCAGTAAATAATTGTTTGAAGAACAAAGAAATGAGAAAAAAGTCATTTTTGTCATCATAACTTACATTTATATTGTGTTTTAGAATTGTGGTGTGGATAGACCAAAGGTTTTAAGAGCACACCTATATATATAGAAAAATATCTTCTTTTTTCACTCATCAATCCGTAAAACAACGTATTTACTTCTACTTGATGATCTTAATTTTGTTTCAATCTGAGATATATTGATCTCAAAAAGTCAATCTCTTATATGTACTAGAAATAAAAAAAATAGGGCTCTGGGTGAGATTTGGCCGGGAGCGGAGCTGCTTGCCGGCTCCACTGGGGAATTTGGGCCCGTCGGTGCCATTCTACAGCTTCCCTGGCAGAGAGATGCCATCTTCAGCTGTCTGAGCCCTCAGACCTAAGCTCAGCCCTTCCCGTGGGGACACGGCACTGCGGCTCCAGGGCCACGGTGCTGCATCTCCTGGCTGCCTCTGCTCAGAAGCATTGATCATTCCCAACATGGAGGTTGTGAGACAGGAGCTATCTTGGGTCACCACTTGATCAAGCACCTCTCAAACATCTGGTGAGTTACTGGAAATCTGCATGGACGCAGAGTCTTTACAGGGAAATTGCAATCCCTCTGATTTGCACTACTAGAGGGGAAGATACATGAGCAGCATGAGAAAACACAGGAAGAAAGTGTCCCAAACAAACCTACATGATACATCAAGAGATCCCAAAGATCTACAGCATGGTAGAAGGAATGACAGAAATGGAGTTCAGAATGTTCATAATTAAAATGATCCGAGAAGAGAATGAGGTGACAAGAGTGCAGATTCAGGCTATGAATAACCAGCTAATAGAGCAATTTCAGGAAGCAAAAAATCATTTCAATAAAGAGATAGAAGTTCTGAGAAAAAAACAAACAGAAATCCTTGAAGGAAACAATCAACCAAGTTAAAAACTCAATAGAAAGCATAATTAACAGAATAGATCACTTGGAAGACAGAACCTCAGACAATGAAGACAAAATATTTAATCTTGAAAACAAAGTCGAACAAACAGAGAAGATGGTTAGGAATCATGAACGAACCCTCCAAGAAATATGGGACATCATGAAAAGACCAAATTTAAGAGTTATTGGGATTGAGGAAGGCACAGAGATACAAACCAAGGGTATGAACAATCTGTTCAATGAAATAAAATAATATCAGAAAATTTCCCAAATATGATGAATGAGATGAAAAATCAATTACAAGAGGCCTACAGGACACCAAACACACAGAATTTCAACAGATCCACACCAAGTCACATTATAATGAAAATACCTAACATACAAAACAAAGATAGAATTTTAAAGGCTGCGAGAGAAAAGCAGCAGATTACCTACAGGGGGAAACCAATACGGATATCAGCAGATTTCTCAGCCCAGAACCTAAAAGCAAGAAGGGCCTGGAACAACATATTTCAAGCTCTGAAAGAAAACAGATGCCAACCAAGAATCTTATACCCAGCAAAACTTACCTTCAGATTTGATGACGAAATAAAATACTTCCATGATAAACAAAAGCTTAAAGAATTCACAAAGAGAAAGCCTGCCCTACAGAACATTCTCAACAAAATATTCGAAGAGGAAGAAATGAAAAATAACAATCTCGGTCACCATGGGGAGGAACTACCCTAAAGAAAGAGTCAATCAAAGGAGAAACAAAGTTAAGCTAAAAACCCCAAAAAAGCTAAAATGACGGGAAATACAAGTCATATCTCAATAATAACTCTGAATGCAAATGGCCTAAACTCAACAATCAAAAGACATAGACTGGCAGACTGGATTAAAAAGAAAGACCCAACAATATGCTGCCTTCAAGAGACTCATCTCATAGAAAAACATGCCCACAGACTAAAGGTGAAAGGTTGGGAAAAAACATACCATGCACATGGACTGAGTAAAAAAGCTGGGGTTTCCATTCTCATTTCAGATAAAGCAGACTTCAAGCCAAAGTTAGTCAGAAGGGATAAAGAAGGACATTTCATACTGCTTAAAGGAAGCATAAATCACTAAGACATAGCAATCATAAATATTTATGCACCAAACAATGGTGCATCCATGTATGTCTATCAGATCCTTCTCAATTTCAGGAATCAAATAGACCAAAACACAATAATATTGGGAGATTTTAACACTCCTCTCTCACCGTTGGACAGATCTTTCAAGCAAAAATTGAACAAGGAAACTACAGGACTCAATGACACATCGCTAATTTGGACTTAACAGACATATATAGAATATTCCATCCATCAAAAAGCGAATACACTTTCTTCTCAGCAGCTCATGGGTCCTTCTCTAAAATAGACCATATGTTATGCCACAAAGCTACTCTTAGCAAATACAAAAACGTAGAGATACTACCTTATATACTATCAGATCATAATGGAATGAAATTAGATATCAATGATAAAGTTAGAAACAGAATCTACTCCAAGACCTGGAGATTAAATAATATGCTATTGAATGATACATTGATAACAGAAGACATTAGTGGAGAAATTAAAAGATTCTTAATTTTAGAGGTCAACGAGAACAAAGATACAACATATCGAAATCTCTGGGATACTATGAAAGCAGTGCTAAGAGGAAAGTTCATTGCAGAGAGTGCATTTAATAAAAGAATGAAAAGTCAACAAATCAATGACCTCACATTACAGCTCAAAGCCCTAGAAAAAGAGGAACAGATCATCACCAAAAGTAGTAGAAGACAGGAAATAATCAAAATCAGAGCTGAAATCAACGAAATTGAAACAAAAGAAACAATTCAAAAAATTGACGAAACAAAAAGTTGGTTCTTTGAAAAAATAAACAAAATTGATAAACCCTTAGCTACGCTAATGAAAAGAAGGAGAGAGAAACTCCAAATTACTAAAATTCATGTTGGGAATGGAAATATTACAACAGACACAATTGAAATACAAAACATAATAAGAAGCTACTTTGAAAATTTATACTCCAACAAAATAGAAAAAATGGAAAACATCAACAGGTTCCTAGAGGCATATGAGCCACCCAAACTGAATCTGGAGGACATAAACAACTTAAATAGATCAATTTCAAGCAATGAAAAAAAAAATAAAAGACTTGGGTATCAATCTAACAAAAGATGTGAAAGACCTCTACACTGAGAACTACAGAACACTAAAGAAAGAAGTTAAAGAGCATCTGAGAAGATGGAAAGATCTCCCATGTTCTTGGATAGGCAGAATTAATATTGTCAAAATGGCCATACTTCCAAAAATGCTATACAAATTCAATGCAATTCCAATTAAAATCCCAATGACGGACCTCATAGAAATAGAGCAAGCAATCATGAAATTCATTTGGAGGAATAAGAGACCCAGAATTGCTAAAGCAATCCTTAGCAAGAAGAGCGAAGCAGGGGGTTTCACAATACCAGACCTCCAACTATACTACAGAGCAATAGTGACAAAAACAGCATGGTATTGGTACCAAAATAGGCAGGTAGATCAATGGTACAGAATAGAGGACACAGAGACAAACCCAAATAAGTACAGGTATCTCATACTTGACAAAGGAGGCAAAAACATGCAATGGAGAAAAGACAGCCTCTTCAACAAATGGTGCTGGGAAAACTGGAAATCCATATGCAGCAAAATGAAACTAAACCCATATCTCTCACCCTGTACAAAACTCAACTCAAAGTGGATCAAGGACCTAGAAATCAGACCAGAGACTCTGCACCTAATAGAAGAGAAAATAGGTCCAAATCTTCATCATGTTGGCCTAGGACCAGATTTCCTTAACATGACTCCCAAAGCGCAAGAAATAAAAGCACGAATCAATGATTGGGATAGAGTGAAACTAAAAAGCTTCTTCTCAGCAAAGGAAACAATCAGCAATGTGAAGAGAGAGCCTTCAGAGTGGGAGAAAATCTTTGCCACACACACTTC
>JAJEJO010048918.1:126080-140935 GCA_020662805.1 Glaucomys volans | reverse complement strand
GACCTCTACACTGAGAACTACAGAACGCTAAAGAAAGAAGTTAAAGAGCATCTGAGAAGATGGAAAGATCTCCCATGTTCTTGGATAGGCAGAATTAATATTGTCAAAATGGCCATACTTCCAAAAATGCTATACAAATTCAATGCAATTCCAATTAAAATCCCAATGACGGACCTCATAGAAATAGAGCAAGCAATCATGAAATTCATTTGGAGGAATAAGAGACCCAGAATTGCTAAAGCAATCCTTAGCAAGAAGAGCGAAACAGGGGGTTTCACAATACCAGACCTTCAACTATACTACAGAGCAATAGTAACAAAAACAGCATGGTATTGGTACCAAAATAGGCAGGTAGATCAATGGTACAGAATAGAGGACACAGAGACAAACCCAAATATCTACTTTATCTCATACTTGACAAAGGAGGCAAAAGCATGCAATGGAGAAAAGTCAGCCTCTTCAACAAATGCTGCTGGGAAAACTGGAAATCCATATGCAGCAAAAATGAAACTAAACCCATATCTCTCACCCTGTACAAAACTCAACTCAAAGTGGATCAAGGACCTAGAAATTAGACCAGAGACTCTGCACCTAATAGAAGAGAAAATAGGTCCAAATCTTCATCATGTTGGCCTAGGACCAGATTTCCTTAACATGACTCCCAAAGCGCAAGAAATAAAAGCACGAATCAATGATTGGGATAGAGTCAAACTAAAAAGCTTTTTCTCAGCAAAGGAAACAATCAGGAATGTGAATAGAGAGCCTTCAGAGTGGGAGAAAATCTTTGCCACACACACTTCAGATAGAGCACTAATCTCCAGATTCTACCAAGTACTCAAATATCTTTACACCAAGAACACTAATAACCCAATCAATAAATGGGCCAAGGAAATGAACACTTTACAGAGGAAGATCTACAAGCAATCAACATATTTATGAAAAAATGTTCAACATCCCTCGTTGTAAGAGAAATGCAAATCAAAACCACCTTAAGATTTCATCTTACCCCAATTAGAATGTCTTTTCTTAAGAACAACGGCAACAACAGGTGTTGGCGAGGATGTGAGGAAAAGGGTACACTCATACATTGCTGGTGGGAGTGCAAGTTGGTGCAGCCACTCTGGAAAGCAGTGTTGTGGAGATTCCTTAGAAAACTTGGAATGGATCCACCATTTGACCCCGCTATCCCACTCCTTGGCCTATACCCAAAGGACTCAAAATCAGATTACTACAGTGATGCAGCCACATCAATGTTCATAGCTGCTCAATTCACAATAGCTAGTTTATGGAATCATCATAGATGCCCTTCAGTAGATGAATGGATAAAGAAACTGTGGTATATATACATAATGGAATATTACTCAGCCATAAAGAAGAATAAAATTATGGCATTTGTAGGTAAATAGATGATGTTGGAGACTGTTATGCTAAGTGAGATCAGCCAATCCCAAAAATCCAAAAGCCGAATGGTCTCACTGATAAATGAATGATGATGCATAATGGGGCGGGGAAGGGTGGCAAGAATGGAGGAAGGATAGATAGCATAGAGGGAAGGGAGGGGTGGGGGCGGGGTGGGGGGTAAAAATAATAACAGAATGTGTGACATATAACATTGCCCTGTGTACATGCATGAACGCACAGATGGTGTGACTCTATTTTGTGTACAACCAGTGAAACAATACCTGTACTCCATTTGTGTTCAATGAATCAATAAGTAAAAAAAAAAAAAAAAAAAAAAAATTGTCAAACTTTTCCACAGCAACCGCACCATTTAATATTCTCATCAGCAATGTACAAGGATTCTGTATTTTTTACATCTCTGTAACATTTATTTTCCATTTAAAAAATTATGATCACCTGCCACGCAGGCACACATCTGTGATCCCAGATATTCCAGAGTCTGAGTCAGGAAAATCACAGGTTAGAGGCCAATCTTTGCAACTTAGGGAGGCCCTAAGAAACTGAGCAAGACCCTGTCTCAAACTAAAATATAAAAAATAAAAAAATCACTGGGGATGTAGTTCCATGGTAAAGCACATTTTCCTCATGATTAACAATGTTGAACATCTTTTTATATGCTTACTGGTTATTTGTATATCCTTGAAAGATACCCAAATGGGCCATGGGTCTGTTGTTTAATTGAGTCATTTTCTTTTTGTTGTTGAGTCTGAAAGTTCTTTCCATTTCTGGATACTATAACAGATTATGATTTGCAAATATTTTCTTTCATTCACTGGGATATCTTTTCACTCCCTTGATAGTGTCCTTAATACCAAAAAGTTATGTATTAATGAAGTCCAGTTTATGTTTTTCTTTTGTTTCATGCTTTTATGTCTTACCTTAAAAAGAAATGCTAATTCAAAATCATGAAGGCAAACCTATGCCTATGTCTCTTTTATGAGTTTTCATTACTTCCTATGTTTAAATCTTTGAGTTAAATTTTGCATATGCTCTGAGTAGGAGTCCAAGTTCATTCTTTTGTACTTGGAGATCCAGCTGTCCTATCACCATTTGTTTATGAGATTATTCTTTTCCCTTAGAATGGTCTTGGCACCTTGATCAAAAATAAATTGAATATGGATGTGGGGGTATAATTTTAAACTCTTAATTGTATATTGCTCTGTCTATCCTTATGTCCCCACCACATCTTTTTTAATACTGAAGCTTTGTATTAAGTTTTTAATTTGGGATGTCTGAGTCCTCCAACAGATTGTTTTGACTATTCAACATCCTTTATCATTTGATAGGAATGTTAGGATCAGCTTTTTCGATTCAAACAAGGCCACTGGGATTTTGACAGGGATTGTATTGAATCTGTAGATAGCTTCAGAGTGTATTGTTGTTTTAATGATTTTAAGTTTTCAAATCCATCAATACATGATGTTTTCCCATTTAAAAAAAAAAGAAATAAAAAAAAATACAATGAAAGATAATAAGGCTGGTGACATAGCTCAGTGGTAGAGCATTTGCCTGGCATGCATGAGGTTCTGGGTACCCAGTAGAACAAAAAACTAACATACAAAAACTTTAAACATAATAAAGGAAGTTCAAAGACTTAATCATAAGTGAGGTATAATTTATGGTCTTAAAAACTTCTTCAGGATTACTAGGTTAACCTCCCCACCTAAAACCTAAACCTGTAAATTAGTAACTATCATTTCCAAATGGCCTGCCTATCAAATAAACATTCTTGTATTTTTTAATCTTCAGGGTTTATATTTTATCCCCTGTCTTTTAAGAAACTTATAATGTTTTTATAAAACAATTTGCACATACAATATCATTTCTATTTTCATATAGAAATGTTCATATAATTATTCTATGCAAAATACAGATGGTATATGTACATATGCTGTATTTTAAACATAGCCAACTAAAATTTAATGAGATGAAATATACAAAGGTGAATAAGAGGCATATGATAGATCTCAAGTTCAAACTAGTCTTGTGATTTAGAATATAGCTGTTTTATTTCAAGAGAGTTATTTCATAATTCATTCCTACAAAATACAATATACTAATTGTTAGAGCATTGTGTTTCTAGGAAGTATGTCTTATTAACCACCAGCTGATTATACAGCTATATTATCTGAAATTTTCTTGTTATAGGACCTCTATCAAACTTTGTGAATATTTGTATCTGTAAGTGATCACAATGTCAGACATGTTAGAGCTGGATTTTTACATAACCTAAATTAAACAAAATTTACTTCAAACTACTAACTTCAAGCATTAGGAAGCAGAGACCAAAGGAGAACTGACCATCATTCAGTCTCACACACCAATTTTGTGACTTGGCCATTATTAATATCTGTTGACAAACTTTCTATTCGTTATACAAATACTTAAGTAATTGTAGAACTATTAGAAAGGTCTAAAAGAGCAGTTTCCAACTCTGTTTATATATTTGCTTGTGCCTAGAAGTGTCTAATAAAGATCCTAGAATTAATGATTCAAAACGTCTGGTGTGAGATTTTGGCTTTGATATTCGTAGAAATTGGAACTGAATGTCTGGCAAAGGTTGACAACTAACTATTTCAAAACTATCAATTTGCCCAAGTTGTTTTGAGCATTTAAAATACACTTCAATAACCCAATTGTGTTCAAACACTTCTGTATAAAGGAAAGAATAAGTTACTTTTTGCTCATTCTGTGTATATGAATAATAGTAGTAATTTTTTCATTTAAGCATCTGTATGAATGAGTATGTGATGTATGTATATGTCCATTGATCTTCTGAAAATGAAATTAAACAGTACTGGAATTTAGCAGTTTTGTCATTTTTACCTGCAAAGCTTTACTTATCTTTACTATCAAATCTGTGTATTTTTAGGTAAAATAAGAGAAGATAAGAAGCTATTTTATTCTGATGTGCTTACTTTACTTTCCATTCTCTAACAAGTACTTTAATGTGTGAATTCAAATGCAATCTTAATTTTTAAATTTGAATTATCAGTTGCACAATCTTTTATATGAATCCTTTGGTATCTATCACTGAAATTTAACTTCTTTAAGATTGTCTGAAGGGAAACTGATTAACCAAATGAGTATTTATGCAAACTATCCCATGGTGTATACATTGTCTAGATGAGAAATAATAATAACCAAATAAAAGAATGCACTAGAATAGATAACACTGTGAATATGCAAGGGAGCCCATAGTTAATATGGTTTGAGTAAGTATATTTGATATAATTCATATAATGCCATTAAATAAATTTGTTCTGAGATGGCATATGATTGACATTTCAATATATTAAGTATATGTAATCAGATATTATCAAAAGCTCTTTGACTTTTAATATTGGTCTCTTGATGAATTTTGTGAGGTCAAACTCTAATTGCACATACATTGTGAAAATATATAAAGTGCAATTGTTAGATGAAAATTATGTATTTGACCAGCAGCATTTTTATTTCTTCAATGGGAAAGTGATCTTGCTTTCATAGAGTAAATGTTCTAAAATGTTCTAGTATTTCATTGGCTTAGAATTAAAATTAAAAGTCAGTAATGCGTTCAAGCCCATGGTTATGATTATGTATGACTTTGCGATATCAAAACAAGTATAATGACTTTCATATTTGGTTTTGTACTCTAGATTTAAGTTTCTGAAAATTGTTTTGTGAGGACCAGAAAAAAATGTTTACTAATTAAAAAAGATAAGTCTATAATACTTAGGGAACATTTAAGATAAATTTAATTTATAATCTCAGTTCTTTTTATCATTAGAGTGTAAGAATTCAAGAACCATCAATCTTGGGATGGAAATATTGATAAAATATCAAAACTCTCTTCATTCACCACAGGTTTCTGTTTTCTAACCTTTCTTCGACAATACATGTCATCTTGACAAGCCAGTTAGCATAAATGACTTACAACTCCCTGAACCCTGTATTTAACACAGTCAGGACACCACACTTCAAATTGTCATACAACATTATCATGTTTTCCGATGTCAGTCTCTTATCTGAAGGATATTACTTCCCTGAAATGTAAATTCTTCTGATACTTGTCTCTTGGTGTCAACATAAAAATATGTGATCACTGATCACTAATTTCATCCCTTATGGAGCTGTAAACTGACAATAGCAAAACAAGAATTTCATTTTGATTGACAGACTTTCATTTGTCAATTTGGAATTCATACAACAACTTTAGTGATTGCTTATGTTTCATAATATGTAGGATCAAAACCAAACATTTGTTTTTGCAAAATTTATATGGAAATACTTTACTTTTTCAGCTCTTAATGACATTCAGTAATTTTAAAATTTAATGTTAGGTGCATTTATTTTCCAAAGACACATTAAATTTATAAAATTTGAGTATTTTAGATACCTGGTATATAACAAATAAAAGAATCTAACATGACACATGCATATAAAGATCCAACAAATAATAGCTTGTAAAAATTATTAAAATTTTTTAGATTTTTTAGGACGTATGTTCATCTATGTACTAATAGGAATTTAATAAAACTAGACATTTAGTGACACTAACATCTTCTTATATATTGTCTGATAATGCTAATGACTGGAGAAATCTGGCATTGCTAATCAGCATAGCTAAACACTTATAAACACAGATGGTAATCACAAAATTATTTGTAACAGCATATTAGGCCATACCAATAGTTTCCATTTTATAAATAAGGTTATTTTATCTATTTATTGTGTTATTGAAGAGTTTGAGTTAATACCTCATCAGCCTAAAGAAAGGAAATCCATTCTAAGTAGAAATTAGTCAAACATTTAATCTAGCAAGTGAACTTACACATGAAAAAGAGAAAATACATGAGATCAAATAGACTTATAAAATATAAATCCCTTCCTTGCCTCAAAGGCTTTAAAGCATTTAAAATGAAGGCATATAAAGTACCCAGCTCCTTAAAAGAGATGAGTAATAAGACTGTACATACTTATTCCTCAGTCTGTCAATGTTTGTACCATTGAATACATTCTAGCTAACACAACCAGAAATCAGATGTTCAGAAGTTAGGTCTATGCCGTCATGAAACTCATCACTGTGGAAAATACAAAGCAGACACTTTAGAATAGAGTATATAGGACATCTGAAAACCTAACAGAAGTCAACAATTCCCAGGATTCAGATTGTTAACAGCTGGTCTGAAATTAACACTGTAGATACTCTAAAATTTTTGTGTTAAAGATTTGCATGAACAAATTCCCAAATCATATTTTGTGTAGAAGGACCAGGGATTCATGGACTAGAAATCAGAATCTCAAATCCTTCTCATGGAAATGAGTTCTCAGCTGAGTAAAACAGAGCATGAAAAAGTTTTTCTATCAAGTGAAACTGAAGAATAAAGTTTGACATAAATAGTTTTTATTTCTTTTGTTTTTGAAACCTTTGTGATCATTCTGTTGTCAGGTTCAGAGAGGTCAAGCCAAGATTTCTAGAAATCTATTTGAGTTTTATAAACAAGTATGTGTACACACCACACACACACACACGTACACACACACATGCAGACACGAATATGTATACACACATGATAGAAGAAGACATCACAAAAAAAATGGCAGAAATGATAAGGAAATATTGTGAACTATCATATTTATTTTCCAGCATTTAAAATGTGACTTTCATTTTACCAAAACACATTGTGTTATATTTGATATTAATAAAAATCTATTATAATGTTTCTTTCCCTGATTCTAAAATACATTTTTATTACTGAAAAGCATTGCATGATAACATTTTTCTTCATCAGCAGTAATGTATTTGGATGAATCTCTCATACAAACATGGATAATGAAAACAACTACAAAAATCACAAAAGACATGAGGCAGGCAGAGAGGTGCTGGCAAGTTGAACTTTCCTAATAAATCTCTTTACATGCAAAATTACAGCCTATTACTGGATGTAAAAGGGATCATTTAGACAGATATTTAACTGATTTTATATTAAAATTTACCACTAATAAACTGCCAGATTAAAATTTCTCTAAGTACAAAAGCCAATAAAGTCACATTAAAGTAACTAATGATAAAAAGATTACTTCATGTTCATTAGTAGAAAAAATTTAAAATAATTAAATGATGAGTAGCTCCCAAGTGACTAATAAGAAAGTAGTAGCTTGAATATAACTTCTCAAGTTACTTATTTTAAGTATGTATTTTTTAGTTGAAGAAAAAGTAAAATGTGCATTGTTTATTTGTATTTTCGTAGACAATATTTATTCTTTTCAAATGATAGGGTAAACATTATCCCTGTGTGCTAGCATAGGGATTTTGCTCTTCACCGTAGGAAGAAACAGCAAGAGAGGAACATTCCAGAACTTCTAAGTGGCCTCACTTTTTTCAGGAAGGCGAAGTATTCTTGAGAGAGGGAAGTCAACATTACTTGTTGCCTTTAGGTTCTCTCCTTGGGATCCCCCGGCAGACACAGGGGGCAGTGTTGTATACTGGTAACAGTTAGCATGCAGCACTGCCAGTTAAACTGGAGGGCTTTCATTTGGGGAACACTTTAAGAAACCCACTTGGTCTATTCCACAGGCAAACTCTACTTTCTGTTTAGTATTCAAAGTAACAAATCTGAATTTTGAGTTGAGTTCCAAATTAATTCAAATCATGGGCATTTAAAAAGAGTGTTACTTGTCCTTCACTAATCTAAATGTATAGGTGATGCTGGTAATGAAAATTAGAGCCAAGTTCCATTTCCCTGGAATTTTGAAGATTGAACACCTTAGAAACACCCAAGCAAAGGAAGAAAGCAATTTTTATTTAAAGGATAAAACAGAGATAGGTTTCTGCACAGAGAAGGGACCTCAGAACTGGGTGTCTGAGGAAGTGGGGGTGTCCTGCCCCTTTTACACATTTCAGATTTCCTTATTCTCATGCTCTGTCCTCCCTGCCTGCTGCATACATGACTAGTGATCAAAAGGTGGGCCAAAGGAGGAGCAATGCCAGGGCAGGAAAGGGAGGGAGCAGCCCAAGAAGCATTCATTCATTAACAGCTCTCTGTAGGGAGGAACAATTCCCTGGTTATCTTGGCAATAGGTGGAGGAGGGGGACGTGCCTTAAGGTATTTACATTTTATTTCCTCTTGCTTCCCACACCCAAGGAATCATCACCCCCTCCCCAACCAGAGAAATTAATGACAGAGAATTAATTTTCCCCTATTCCCAGCAAAAGAACCAATGGCTCAGAGATTTTGATGGGTAGTAGAAATAGGCCATAAAGGAGGGATCTCAAATAACTCCCCACATAATTGATTTTATCTAAAATAAAATCTGGAGAAGTTCAAGCATAAGGATGCTTTTGAAAACAGTGATGAGGAAAAATCATCAGTGTGAGGAAATGATGGATTCACCAGTGACATAGACTCCTCCCTCTCTAGCTTGTCATAGAGGAACAGAAAAAAGAAATAGATTGAAAGAGCTTGCTTAGGGTCAGAAAAATCTTAAACACTAACACCTGGAAGTAAGAGTCTACATATCCAAGAACTTTAATTAATTCTCAGCAATGTAAATATAGAGATCCAAAGCTAGAAACTTCATAGTAAAAATGCCGACATTAAATCATGGAAGGATCAAAAGAAGAGTATTGTGCTTATTAACAGTGTACCTCTGACTACAAACAATGGAAGCTACAAGGCAGTGGATAATACATCCAAAGTACTCAAATGAAAAAACAAGCAAGCAATCAAACAAACAAAAAAATGGGTTCCACATCCAGAAAAGATGCTTTTCAAAATGAAGAAAAACTACAGACACTTCCAGATAGGCAAAAAATAGCCATAACATGTTGCTAGCACACATGTCTTACAAGACATAGCCAAGAATGTTTCAACTTGAAAGCAGGTGACCACTGGAAAAAGCTGAGTCATCATGAAGAAATAAGAGTTATAATAAAATTTATTATACAATTATAAGAACAGTATATGTAAAGAAACATTTTTATTATTATCTTTATAACTTATTCATGAATCAATTGTGTAAAATTATAAGCATATTGTTTGTAGAACTTAATAGAAAACTGATATATTTATTAATACTGCACAAAGTAGAGAAGTAGGATAAAACTATTATACTGTTTTTTGTTTAAAAGAGATAAGGTTTATGTATGAGTATTAGTTTACATACTGGAGAGTCGAGGGAACTATTAAGAAAAAAAGAAAGGAAAAAACTTTGAGAAAATAGGGTTAAGAACACATATTTTGGTCATCACATTAGTAAGAAAGAAATGGTGTCCTTTTTATACCTCTATACATGTGTTATGGTTTGGATATGCAGTGTCCCCAAAAGCTCATGTCTGAGAAAATGCAAGAACATTATAAGGCAAAATGATTAGATTACAAGATTTATAACCTAAGTAGTGGATTAATCCAAAGATATGGATTAACTGGGTAGTAACTGGAGGCAGATAGGGTACAGCTGGAAGGAATAGGTCACTAGGGACATGCTTTGTGGTATACATTTTGTCCTTGGTGTTTGGATTATAAGAAACTTACCCTAATAGTGCACTAAATCACTTTAACAGATTAAGGTAGTAGTAACTGTAGGTTGGTAGGGTTTGGCTGGAGGATGTAAATCATAAGGAACCTGCCTTTGGGGTATGTATTTTGTCCATAATCAAACAAGTTTAGGCTGTTTTTTTCTTCCTAATTGTCATGTTCTAAGTTGCTTTCCTCCTTCACACTTTTCCATCATGATATTCCACTCCCACCTCAGGGCCAGAGCAATGGAGATTGAGGTTCTATGGAAACCTCGGAGATTGTGATCCCCAAATAAGTTTTTCCTCCTATAAAATTATTCTTGTCAACTCTTTTGGTCACAGTGATGCAAAAGCTGATAAAACACTTGGTGAGTGGAACTCGCTCTCTGCTTCCTGTTTGCCGTGACCTGAGTGGCTTTCCTCTACAATATCCTTCAGCCATGATGCTCTGCCTCACTGTGGGCCCAGAGGTATGGAGTCATCCAACCAAGGCCTGAACCTCTAAAACCATGAGCCAAAATAAACATTTCCTCTATGTTGTTCTTGTCAGGCCTTTTGGTCACAGCAATGCAAAAACTCACTAAAATGCCATTTTAGTGTTACAATAATATCCCTTCCCCTCTAGGGGGTATATTAGAAGATCATCTATGGATGCCAGAAACCATGGAGAGCACTGTGATATATATATAGCATTTTTTATGCATACAGACTTGTGATAAAGTTTACTTTATATATTAGTCCCAGTAGTATAATAATAACATAATAAAATGTAACAATTATAACAATGTATCATAATACAATTTAAGTAAATGTGATGTCTTTCAAAATATCTTATTATACTTATATCTTTTCACTTAAAGGAATTATTCTTGATCTTCTTTCTGGCATATCAGAATTGCCAGAATCATTATTTTTGTGATTTGGAACCATTTTTAAATAAAATACGTTACTTGAACAAGAGCACTACAATAGTGATACATGATTGATTTGATAAATGGCATGGCTAGGTGACTCATGGATAGGTAGTTATACAACAAGCATATGCTAGATGATTTGTAGTCCAGCTGAGACAAAACAAGATGGTGGCAGATTTCATCATACTATTCATAATGGTGCACAATTTAAAATCCTTATATTGCTTATTCTGGGAATTTTCAATTTTATATGTTAAAACAGTGGTTTATTTGATGTAAATGAAACCACAGAAAGTGAAACTGGGGACAAGGGGACACTTATTGCATCTGTTTCAGGAATTATAGTTTCTTAAAACCAATAAAGAGATTATTTGTATCATTACACGTGTTGGAATTTCAATCATGCATTGTTTAAAAATTAATATGTGATAGAGTAATTTTGTTATTCTTCAAACATCACAGAAGGTATTTAAACATAATAAGATGACTACAACATCACCAACATCACCACATAAGGTAATCTCATAGGGCTACCATTTCATTGGTGGCTGTCATTGATTATCATTGACTCAACTGTTTTTGTATGACTGTATTTGTTTTAGTCATTAAAATTTCTTTACCAAATACAAAAAATTATTTGATGTGTAGGTTGCTGCCATAACTGATACAGATATAATTAGCTAAATAATTTACTGATAATTTTCAAAGGAATCAATGTTAACAATTTAGAAAACTGAAGCCCCTTTTTATGCATAGATAGCTCAGTTGGTAAAGTTGTTATGATTGATAACTTGGAAGACAGTCAATGTTCCCAACAAGACTTCAGTTCTGTGGGAAGTGTTTGGAAAGAAATGGAACAATAGTATTGGTTGGCATTTATTTTCTGCTTTTACTGAAATTTTAAACAGGAGAGATAAGTTTAGGCACAGGGAAAAATTTATAGTTTCAGGAAGAAATTTAAAAGAATGAAGTCCAGAAATGTGTTTCCTTGCCAGGTCAGTAAACTAAGTTGCTTCTGGTCCCCAAATCTACTGAATGAGACAAATATTGCATGGATGAAAAATTTCCAATAAATTTTCCATTAAACAGGGTCACTTTGCCTTGTGACAAAGTGCTTCCCTGTGCAAGCCTATGATTTCAGACAGTTTTATGTTGAAAAAGAGTGAAGAGGGAGGAAGAAATTAAAAATAAAGCAGAATTGAGACCTATGTCTAGGGAAAAAACTAAGAAAGATTATTGGAACACAAAAATTTCTACAAGCAAATAGACGAAAATCTAGTTTTTTAAGGAAATTATTTTACCAAGGAAAACAAGGTCTAAAATAGTAGTGTCAGTTTATGTTTAAGCCTTAAATCATTCATTTGCTCCCAAATTGTCGAGTAGGATATAATCAGTTGAAAGATATGCAACTCCTTGTGAGACCACAGTCCCTCATCATTGTTTTAGATGATGCTTTGGAGGAGCTTGAGCATGAGAACACTTCACAAAGATAGCTAGACACTCAAAGTCTAATTACAGAATTCCCCCTTTCCACTGCTAAAAGGGATTTCACAAAGGCTACCTTGCAGGGGTTAATCATTAATATGAAGTAAGGATAGTGTGTATGATTTTGCTTATGCTCTTCTGAAAGGAAGTTTACATCATGGTCATTTTCTCACAGTTCAGCATATCTGTTGTTTTTTTATTTATTTTGATTCATGTACACAAATGGGGTACAGCTGTTGTTTCTCTGGTTGTACAAGTAGTGTCCACACCATTTGTGTAAAAATACGTGTACATAGGGTAATGATGTTTGTCTCATTCTGGTATTATTCGTACCCCGCTCCCTGATCCCACACCGTTTTTTTCCCTATGCAATACATCTTTCCTCCATTTTTGCCTCCCTCCCACCCTACATTATGTATCATCATCCACTATCAGAGAAATCATTTGGCCTTTGGTTTTTTGGGATTAGCTAATCTCACTCAGCATGACCATATAGAACTCCAACTATTTATCTGCAAATGCCATAATTTTATTATTCTTTATGGCTGAATAATATTCCATTGTGTATATATATACCACAGTTTCTTTATCCATTCATCTATTGAAGGGCATCTAGGTTGGTTCCACAATCTAGCTATTGTGAATTGAGCAGCTATGTACATTGATGTGGCTGCCTCACTGTAGTATGCTGATTTTAAGTCCTTTGGGTATAGGCCAAGGAGTGGGCTAGCTGGTTCAAATGGTGGATCCATTCCAAGTTTTCTAAGGAATCTCCCCACTGCTTTTCAGAGTGGCTGCACTAATTTGCAACCCCACCAGCAGTGTATGAGTGTGTGCCTTTTCCCCCACATTCTCGCCAACACCTATTGTTGCTTGTATTCTTGATAATAGACATTCTAATTGGGGTAAGATGGAATCTCAAGGTGGACTTGATTTGCATTTCTCTTATTACTAGGGATGTTGAACATTTTTTCATCTACCTGTTATAGATCCTCTTCTTTGAAGTGTCTGCTCATTTCCTTAGCCCATTTATTGATTGGGTTATTTGTATTCTTGGGGTCAAGTTTTTTGAGTTCTTTATATATTCTGGAGATTAGTGCTCTATCTGACGTGTGTGTGGCAAAGATTTTCTCCCACTCTGTAGGCTCTCTCTTCACATTGCTGATTGTTTCCTTTGCTGAGAAAAAGCTTTTCATTTTGAATCTATCCCAATTATTGAATCCTGCTTTTATGTCTTGTTCTTTGGGAGTCATGTTAAGGAAGTCTGGTCCTAGGCCAATATGATGAAGATTCGGACATATTTTTTCTTCTATTTGGTGCAGGGTCTCTGGTCTAATTCCTAGGTCCTTGATCCATTTTGAGTTGAGTTTTGTGCAGGGTGAGAGATAGGGATTTGGTTTCATTTTGCTGCATATGGATTTCCAGTTTTCACAGCACCATTTGTTGAAGAGGCAATCTTTTCTCCATTGCATGTTTTTGAAGCCTTTGTCTAGTATGAGAAAACTGTATTTATGGGGTTTGTCTCTGTGTCCTCTATTCTGTATCATTGATCTACCTGCCTATTTTGGTGCCAATACCATGCCATTTTTGCTACTATTGCTTTGTAGTATAGTTGAAGGTCTGGTATTGTGATACCTCCTGCTTCACTCTTCTTGCTAAGAATTGCTTTAGCTATTTTGGGTCTCTTATTCCTCCAAATGAATTTCATGATTGCTTGCTCTATTTATATGAGATCCGTTATTGGGACTTTAATTGGAATCGCATTGAATTTGTATAGAGCTTTTGGTAGTATGGCCATTTTGACAATATTAATTCTGCCTATCCCAGAACATGGGAAATTTTTCCATCTTCTAAGATTTTCTTTAATTTCTTTCTTTAATGTTCTGTAGTTGTAGAGGTCTTTCACCTTGTTTGTTAGATTGATTCCCAAGTATTTTATTTTTTTGAGGCAGTTTTCCTAACTTCTCTTTCAGAGGATTCATCACTAATGAATAAAAATACATTAGATTTATGAGCATTAATTTTATATCCTGATACTTTACTGAATTCATTTATGAGTTCCAGAAGTTTTCTGGTGGAATTTTTAGGGTCTTCTAAATAGAGAATTGTGTCACCAGCAAATAGGGATAACTTGAGCTCTTCTTTTCCTATTTGTATCCCTTTATTTTCTTTGGTCTGTCTAATTGCTCTGGCTAGAGTTTCAAGGATGATGTTGACTAGAAGTGGCGAATGAGGGCATCCCTGCCTTGTTCCAGTTCTCAGGGAGAATGCTTTCAATTTTTCTTCATTTAGAATGATGTTAGCTGTGGGCTTAGCATAGATAGCCTTTACAATGTTAAGGAATGTCCCCACTATCCCTATTTTTTCTAGTGTTTTGAGCCTGAAGGGGTGCTGTATTATATCAAATGCTTTCTCTGCATCTATTGAAATAATCATGTGTTTCTTGAGTTTAAGTCTGTTGATGTGGTGAATTACATTTATTGATTTCTGGATAT
>JAJEJO010048918.1:114171-125980 GCA_020662805.1 Glaucomys volans | reverse complement strand
TTGGGCTTAGCATAGATAGCCTTTACAATGTTAAGGAATGTCCCCACTATCCCTATTTTTTCTAGTGTTTTGAGCCTGAAGGGGTGCTGTATTATATCAAATGCTTTCTCTGCATCTATTGAAATAATCATGTGTTTCTTGAGTTTAAGTCTGTTGATGTGGTGAATTACATTTATTGATTTCTGGATGTTGAACCAACCTTGCATTCCTGGAATGAAACCCACTTGATCATGGTGCACTATCTTTTTGATATGCTTTTGAATGCAATTTGCTAAAACTTTGTTAAGAACTTTCACATGTAGGTTAATTAGGGATATTGGTGTGAAATTTTCTTTCCTCAGTGTGTCTTTGTCTGATTTTGGTATCAGGGTGATATTAGCTTCATAGAATGAGTTTGAAAGGGTTTGCTCCTCCTCTATTTCATGGAATACTTTGAGGAATGTTGGAATGAGCTCTTCTTTGAAGGTCTTGTAGAACTTGGCTGTGAATCCATCTGGTCCTGGACTTTTCTTTGTTGGTAGGCTTTTGATGACTTCTTCTATTTCATTGCTTGAAATTGATCCGTTTAAATTGTGTATGTCCTCCAGATTCAGTTTGGGTAGCTCATATATCTCTAGGAACCTGTTGATGTCTTCAAGATTTTCTATTTTGTTGGAGTATAATTTTTCAAAATAGCTTCTAATTATGTTTTGTATTTCAGTAGTGTCTGTTGTGATATTTCCATTTCCATCATGAATTTTAGTAATTTGAGTTTTCTCTCTCCTTCTCTTTGTTAGTGTGGTGAAGGGTTTATCAATTTTGTTTACTTTTTCCAAGAACCAACTTTTTGTTTTGTCAATTTTTTGAATTGTTTCTTTTGTTTCAATTTCATTGATTTCTGCTCTGGTTTTAATTATTTCTGTCTTCTACTGCTTTTGGTGATGAATTGTTCCTCTTTTTCTAGGGCTTTGAGCTATAATGTGAGGTCATTTATTTGTTCACTTTTCATTCTTTTATTGAGTATGCTCCATGCAATGAATTTACCTCTTAGCACTGCTTTCATAGTATCCCAGAGATTTTGATATGTTGTATCTTTGTTCTCATTGACCTCTAAGAATTTTTTTATTTCCACCCTAATGTCTTCTGTTATCCATGCATCATTCAATAACATATTATTTAATCTCCAGGTGTTGGAGAAGTTTCTGTTTTTAACTTTATTGTTGATTTCTAATTTCATTCCATTATGATCTGATAGAATACAAGGTAGTATCTCTATCTTTTTGTATTTGCTAAGAGTAGCTTTGTGGCATAACATATGGTCTATTTTAGAGAAGGATCCATGAGCTGCTGAGAAAAAAGTGTATTTGCTTATCGATGTATGGAATATTCTATATATGTCTGTTAAGTCTAACAGTGATTGTGTTATTGAGTTCTAAGGTTTCTGTTCAATTTCTGCTTGGAAGATGTGTCCAATGGTGAGAGAGGTGTGATAAAGTCACCCAGTACTGTTGTGTTTTGGTGTATTTGGTTCCTGGAATTAAGAAGGATTTGATTGACGTACATGGATGCACCATTGTTTGAGGCATAAATATTTATGATTGTTATGTCTTGCTGATTTATGCTTCCCTTAAGTAGTATGAAATGTCCTTCTTTATCCCTTCTGACTAACTTTGACTTGAAGTCTGCTTTATCTGAAATGAGGATGGAAACTCCTGCTTTTTAGCTGAGTCCATGTTCCTGATATTTTTTTTCCAACCTTTCACCTTTAGTCTGTCAGCATGTTTTTCTATGAGATGAGTCTCTTGAAGGCAGCATATTGTTGTGTCTTTCTTTTTAATCCAATCTGCCAGTCTATGTCTTTTGATTGATGAGATTAGGCCATTAACATTTAGGGTTATTATTGAGATATAACTCAATTGTATTGAGTTATACAATTATACAATTGACTTGTATTCCCAGTCATTTTGAGTTATTTTTGGCTTTTAACCTAACTTGGTTTCTCCTTTAATTGGCTGTTCCTCTAGGGTAATTCCTCCCTATGCTGACTTACATTGTTGTTTTTCATTTCTTCGTCTTGGAATAGTTTGCTGAGAATTTTCTGTAGGGCAGGATTTCTATTTGTGAATTCTTTTAGCTCGTGTTTATCATGGAAGGATTTTATTTCATCTTCAAATCTGAAGGTAAGTTTTGCTGGGTATAAGACTCTTGGTTGGCATCCATTTTCTTTCAGTGCTTGAAATATGTTGTTCCAGGCCCTTCTTGCTTTTAGGGTCTGGGCTGAAAAATCTGCTGATATTTTTATTGGTTTCCCCCTATCTGTAATCTGATGTTTTTCTCTTGCAGCCTTTAAAATTCTATCTTCATTTTGTATGTTAGGTATTTTCATTATAATGTGCCTGGGTGTGAATCTGTTGTGATTTTGTGCATTTGATGCCCTATAAGCCTCTTGAATTTGATTTTCCATTTCATTCATCAGATTTGGGAAATTTTCTGATATTATTTCATTGAACAATTATTCATTCCTTTGGTTTGTATTTCTGTGCCTTCCTCAATCCCAATAACTCTTAAATTTGGTCTTTTCATGATGTTCCATATTTCTTGGAGGTTCTCTTCATGATTCCTTACCATCTTCTCTGTTTGGTTGTTTTCAAGATTAAATATTTTGTCTTCATTGTCTGAGGTTCTGTCTTCCAAGTGATCTAGCCTATTAGTTAAGCTTTCTATTGAATTTTTAATTTGGTTTATTGTGTCCTTCATTTCAAGGATTTCTGTTTGTTTTTTTCAGAATCTCTTTCTCTTTATTGAAATGATCTTTTGCTTCCTGCAGTTGCTGTTTTAGCATTGCCTGCATTTGCTCTCTTGACTCATCTTTCACTTCTCAGATCATTTTAGTTATGTACATTCTAAACTCCCTTTCTGATAATGCTTCTGTCATGTTGTCATTGGTTCTTTTGGTATAGTATCTGGGTTTGTTTGGGACATTTTCTTCCCATGTTTTCTCATGTTGCTAGTGTATCTTCCCCTCTAGTAGTGCGAATCCTACATATTGCAATTTCCGCTTAAAGACTTATAGGGTTTCTGCCAATTTCCAATAACTCCCCTTGAAGTGAGAGATCAATATTAGCAACACACCAAATAGACAATATGTCCTTAATCTAAATAGTCCCTATTGAGATATTAACAATGTTGTCTTAATAAACAAAGATGAGTTTAAATTATTATCTATAGCATAACCAATAAGTTTGCAATAAGGACTGCAATTTCTAATGTTGGACAGAGAGGATGAGGAGGGGTATAGGACATAACATTAATGAGATAAGAAGTGAGTCTATAGATATACTATGTTGTAGGAATAGTGGAAGTGGAATTAAAAGAAATAGGTTGTTAGCATGGGAAAAAAGAGATTCTCCAAGGAAATGGATATCTAAGAGGAAGAGAGAGTGAGTGATAAGAATATTAATAAAAGAAAAAGGCAGGAATATAGTGGGTATATTAGGAATAATCATAATAATACAACTAATTTAAATACGTTCTATAATAAAATTATACTGTACAGTTCAAACCTCTTATTTTTCAATGGCCTGATGCCTGAGAGGTGCTTGATTAAGTGGTGACCCAAGAAGGATGCTGTCCCATTACCTCCAGGTTGGGAATAATCAATGCTTCTGACCAGAGGTGACCTGGGGTTTATAGATGGTCAGTCACAGCAGGGCGCTAGCCTCTGGGCCAGGGTGTGGGCCTGGGCACTAGACCGAGGTGGGGTGGGGGCAGACCTGTGCTCAGTGCTGGAGACACTGGGCTTGATGGCCCAGGCAGGCCTGAGCTCCTCACTGGGGTCTCAAGCAGCAGCAGGCCTATGCTCCTCTTCTGGGAATTCCAGCAGCAGACCTGATGGCACAGCAGGCCCAGTACACTCTGCTGGAGACACTACACCTGATGTTGTGGAAGGCCTAAGCTCCTAGCATATCTGTTGGATGGGATAGGGAAGATGACTCTTTTGTTCATAGCTCAATGATTCATGAGGAAAGGTACATGCTTATCTGATGGAGAGAACTACAGAGAAGTTGAATATAGGTACTTTAAGGTGCTTGTAATATGATAGTTATTAAGATCTGATATACATTACATTTATTGAATTTCTCCTTCCTTTAGAGACACTTTTTTTTGTACTGATGATTGAACCTAAGGGTATGTTACCACTAAGCTACATTCTCCAGTCATTTTATAATTTTTATTGCTCTTTTTAATTCTTTTATTTTTTCTTTTTAGATAAACATGACAGTAGAGTATATTTTCACATATTACATATACATGGAGTATAACATCCTGATTGGGATCTAAATTCTTGTGGTGGTACACAATGTGGAGTTTCCCTGGTCATGTATTCATACATGAACATAGGAAAGTTATATCCATTTATTCTACTGTCTTTCCTATTCCCATCTCCCCTCCCTTCCCTTCATTCTGCTTTGTCTAATCCAATGAACTTTTATTCTCCCCTTCCCACTCCTCTTATTGTGTGTGTGTAAGCATCCACATATCAGAGAGAACATTTGGCTTTTGGTTTTTGGGGACTGGTTTAATTCACTTAGCATGATAGTCTCTAGTTCTATTTACTGGCAAATTCCAAAATTCATTCTTTTTTTGTGGCTGAGTAATTTTCATTGTATATACATACCACATTTTCTTCATCAGATAAAGCATTAATATTCAGGAAATACAAAGAAATAAAAAAAACTTAACACACAAAAATATCAAATAAAACCCAATCAATAAATATGCAAAAGAACTGAACAGGCACTTCATAGAAGAAGTGTCAATGGTCAACAAATACATAATACAATATTCAACGTCTCTAGCAACTAGAGAAATGAAAATTCAAATTACACTGAAATTCCATCTCACTCCAGTAATAATGGCAATTATCAAGAATAAATGTAACAATAAATGTTGACAGGGACGTGGGGAAAAGGTACACTTAAATATTGCTGGTGAAACAGCAAATTGGTGCAACTGCTTTGGAAAACAGTATGGAGGTGCCTCAGAAACCTTGGAATAGAATCACCATTTGACCCACTTATACCACTCTTTGGAATACGCCCAAAAAGACTTAAAATGCCCAGTCACTTTTTATTTTTTGTTTTGATACAGGGTCTCACTAAGTTGGTGAGAATCTTGCTAAGCTGTGGAGGCTAGTCTCATACTTGTGATTCTCTTGCCTCTGCCTCCTGAGTAACTGGGAGAACAGGTATGTGCTACATACCCAGCTTGGACACATCTTTCTTTGCTACCAACAAGAATCTTGTTTTACAATGAAATGTTGGCAGAAGTGATGTTAGTTTCATGCTCTCCTTCCTTGCCATTTTGATCATGGAAACAGTTTGAGATTGAACTTTGATTCATATGTCTTCTTAAAGGATTCCAGCAGCCAGAGTTTTCTGCTGAACTACAATCAAGAAATGAATTTAAGTGTTTCTAAGCCACTGAGACATTGCCATTGTTAGTGATTACATTGATTTTGAGCCTTTTGAAATTAAGGTGACTATCTTAAGTGTGGTAAAGAATATGTCCATTAGGCAAATAGAAAAACCAGAAAAGAAACTGAATAGCAAGTGATCTAGCTATTTTTATTTTCTTTCTAACTACACAGTTGAGTTGAATTTCCAGCTTCCCTTGAACTTAGGTGTGGTCATATAAGTTAATTAAAACCATTGGATTATAAGTATAAATGATGTGTCCCACTTCTAATATGACTTATAATGTTCTATACTTTATAATATAATTTTCTTATCTGTCACCCAGCTCCATGCAGAACAGTACAGAAATATTACGCTGAAGATGGTGGATTCAAAGATAGATTAACACCAGATCAGTTATTCATATATCATGTAGCAGTTTCTTATTAATTAGGAAGACCATTTTGGGAACTTAGAGAGACTTAGCAGATTTTTGTACACATAAGTTTTCAGCAGTTGGTATTACTGGCCTCATCACTCTTCCCTTCCTTCATTTTTTTTTTTTTGAGTGTGTGTTTGTGTGTATGTGTATTTCTAATTGCTATATACTTATATATGTACTAATATGCATATATATATATATAAACTTTTTATATATGTGCATGTGTATGTGTATTTGTGTGTAGTCCTAATTGGTATGATGTTAAGATTACACAGAGGTAGGCTTGAATTGACAGAATACCAGCTCATTTGAAAAGTTGGTGTTTTTAAAGACAGGCAATCCCTGTCTTGAATCAATAATGAAAAATTAAAAGGACACTTCATTTGTTATTGCTTTCCTATTACCAAACCAAGCAACTGAGATATATTACAGTTGGCTGGGGAAAACTTTAAAAGGGGAAACAATATAAACTATTTTTTTGCTTATCTAATCTATGTACATGTGCATGGCATGAAGCAATTCCTGAAGTGAATACTATCATGAACCTGTAGAATTACTTATGTCACAGAATTATTAAAAATTCTAATGTAAACTCAATTCTGTGAGATAATAACCTATTTGATCTTTCTCCTCAAAATGAAAAGAACAACAGGGGACTATAAAGTAACTATCAGTCTGGAGAGTGATTTTAAACCCCAAGTTTGACTTCACTTAGTAAATTATGCATACAGAAGTTAAAATAATTACAAACTAAAAGTTTAAAAATTTATATTATACATACGCATGTATGTAGATACAGGAGTATTTATGTTTATGTATACATGCTGAGTACCTTATCATTAGGGTCAAAGTAATGTGGAAATTATTTTTGTGGGATTAAACATATAATTTGTGAAGTTGTATGTTGTCTCCTAATAGAAATTTTATGTCATTTTAAATAAATCTCTTGAAGTTGTTATAAAACATATGACTAATTATTCCTATTAAATATCATGGAGTCCTTATTTTTATGCCAAGGTTTATGAAATGTGACAGAGTGTCAATAAATAAGGGGCAATTCCAACATTGAGGAAAACCTGCCAGACATATCTATCCAAACAAATCTCAGTTATACATAACAACATACAATGCTAATTTTTATGCAGATCTGAAGAAATACAATAATTTAAACATTAACAACAGTTGTTAATGCCTGAAACAATCAATTTTAATAAATATATTCATTACTAATCTGCCCAAAATCTCGGTAAATTTGTTTGACTACAAATCTATCAACATTAGAAAGAACAAGCATTATTATCTGGTAATCAAATTATCCATAACCTTTTTAACATATATAATACTTTTATTTTTAAAAGTTCATTAAATTTTACAATGCTTTGAAAAATCACATTACCATTCTCTGTCTTTTAATTCAACTCATTAAGATACTTGACATAAAGCCAGATACCATTCAAAGTAATATTAGAGAACAGTGTATTTGTGCATGAAGGGGTAGACTATGTGAGTTAAATAGAGAAAATTGAAGAAACAGAGATTTACACACAGTACCTTTTAAAATGTCTTCAGAAAGAGAGACTACAATTCTATAGAAAACATGCTCTGAATTTGTGACAGTTTGCTCATCCTAAGTACAATGACCTAAAAATCTAACAATGGATTAAGCTTCAGAGAAACAACTTATTGATACAGGGATGAGACCACATTGTAAAATCAAATGCAATTTTATTTTAAAGCACAGATTTTGCTGGACACAAATATGATAAAGGTAGGTAATTAAATCTAAAGCCAACCAATATAAACACAACAGTTTCTATCTAGCTTACCTTAAGGTAATTCCTGAAAGAAGGTAATAGGAATTGGCTTGTCAAGCTGAGATGTGAAAGTGAAGAAAAATCATTATAAATACAGAGAGAAAGTAAGGGAGTAAGGGAGGCGAGAAAGTGAGAGGGAGAGAGAGAGAGGTATTCATACATTCTTTAAAAAAAGTATAAATCTTAAAATTGTGATTTGAATTCAAGCAGCCCACACAGTGTGGATGTATCGGCATGCATTTCAAATGCCCTGGTGTCATCAGTGCCGATCCCACCGCCCACCTCGCACCCTCCATTGTGACATTTGTAACATCTGTGTGGAGGTGCGTATTCCAACTCCCTGTCCACTCACCACCCCATCTAGGGACATCTCACAATCCCCCATTTGCTGATACCAGATACCCAAACCCCCAGGGATGGGTAGAAGACTGTCTTCTCAGACTGTTAATAGTGGCTTTCTGCCACACTTGGTCACTTATATCTGTTGTCGCCTCTGTGTCTGCACCAGTCCTGAGAGGCAGGCCTTATTTGCACAGGTGCTGACATACAAAGGGCATCACATCTGTACTGAGCCTGGTGGAGTCATGGGGAGGAAACACACCACCTGTCCCATCCCCCCTTTGCTGATACCAGATACCCAGACCCTAGGCCAGATGCTGCCCTGTCCTGGGGATCTTTGCCTGTCTTCCTCTGGGTGTCTAAGTTGGAGGATTCCTGGGTTCTGAGTGCTCTTCTGTCCTGTGTACACCCTGTATGGGCTTCCAACTGGGGAAGCCTGCCTGGGCAAGGGACTTCTTTACATCCTTATCCATATCTGAGAAAAGAGAGGCCCAGAGATATTCTGTATTCTGCTCCGAGTGACACCAGGCATGTCTTATCTCTAAAGACCTCACTCAAGACAGGTGACCTGATGATCCATGGAGTCCTAACTCTGCTCTAACAATGGAAATGCCTGGTTCTCCCTGGAGATGGGAGCCTGTATGTAGGGCCAAGAGCAGATGTCCTAGAGGGCAGCATTGGGGAGGCCTGAGCATTTGGAGGTGATGGAGGCCAGGCCAGGCCAGATAGACCCTGGATGCCTGACTTCTCTCCCCTAGGAGTATCACCATCACTGCAGGTGGGTGAACAACTGTGTGGGCCACCGGAACTTCTGGATGTTCCTGCTGCTGCTGGTGTCCCTGTGCCTCTACCTGGTTGCTGTGCTAGCCACCTGTGTTATGTTCCTAGTGCACATCAGAGAGATGCCCTTGTTGGTGGAGAAAATCATGGCGTATCCACACAGTGCCAAGGGCCCACACTGGGAACTCCATATACAGCGGAGACCGAGGGTGGACAGCCAAGGGGCGGGTCACCAAGGCCAGGGCTGATGTGGGTGGGGCTAGAGGGAAAAACCCCTTGGGAAGACCTGTAAAGGTCGTGTTGAAGGTGAGTGGGGTCAGGGAGATAGGCAAGTAGTATGGACTGCTGAATAAAAATCTAGGGGGGCTAAGGAGGGGATAATGAAGGTAATGGGATGGAGTTGAGTCAAGGGGGGCAGGGCCAGTAAAGAAATGTGCTGGGGTTTGGCTTCTTAACCTGTGCACAGCTTCATAGTAGCTATATCTGCCCCCATTGCCCTGCTGCCACTCATCCTGTTGCTGGTGGCCCAGGTTGTATCGGTGAGCACTGCCAGGCACCCCTTCCAGTTGAAGGTAAGCAGGGCCCAGTGCCTGTGCTGGGATACCCGCCCCTGGGCTGAGACATCTTGCACCTCTGCCACCAGGCACTTTCTGTGCTTTTTCACTGCCCTTGGCGCTGATGGAGCCTCATTAGTCCTTCCACACCCACCTCTTAAGATGCAGCTCAAGTCTCTTCACCCCGGGAGATCAGTGGTCATTCTCCCTCCTGGGTGCATTCTTCCAGAGCCCACTGTGTGATAGGCTGCGTGTTTGAGGGATGGGATAGAGGTGAGTAGGTACATCCTGCACTTGTGTTGATAAGCAAGCTGCAGTCAGAGTGACATGGCAGATACTCAGGAACACTCTGAGAAGGGTCAGTTCTGAGAGGTGCAGCAGACTGGAAGAAGCAGAGTTTGGTGAGGCTTCACTTTGAGTAGGACATGTCACTCTGGGCATCCTAGGTGTGATTTTGGAAAGGCAGAGGAAAGAAAGGAATTGCTTGTGAGAGGCTCACCTTTGAAAAAAGGCAGGGAGACCGGAAAGTGGGCTTTTAAAGGAATGATGAGGATAAGTCTCTAATTCAAGCAGACAGGCCTGTTTTCCATTCCTTGCGGCACCCATTCAGGTGCTGAGTACAAGCAAAAATTTTCATGCACCTCCTCCTGGAGTCAATTGTTTGGTGGTTGATAGCAAGGACTCTGGAGGCAGATTGTAGAATTCCAAATCACACCTCTACAACCTTCCCTCAGGGAGATCACGGGCATGCTACCTAACCACTTGATCACTCAGTTTCCCTATCTGTAAACAGGGAAGAGTGGGTTAATGTGCAAAGGACACATAGAGCAGTGGCTGGTACCAGAAAGTGCCCCATGTGCTGCTGTTCCAATTACTACCATTCCTTCCCGTGGTCATTTACACACGTTTGTGGCTCATCTTAAAAGCCAAGCAAGCTCCACCATTAATATCCCAGGTCTCAATTGTACTTGGGGTGTCCTCTGTGCCTTATTCCATGAAAAAGTTGCCCATGCTCACTAACTTCACCCTTCACTTCCTGGCCCAAGTCAGCCCAGCCCTGCCTTGCTGTCAGGATGATGCTCCCATCAATGGCCAAAGCCAGCAGACATTCTTCAGACTATTCTTTCTGAACTGGGAAAAGCTTCTGAAATCAGAAGTAGCTGAGAGAGCCCTCCTGTGTGTCTTAGTGCTTAACTATCTGGGCTTCTCCTCTGCAGGAATGGGGTACTGTGGGCTGGGTTGCCTACTCTTTGCCCATGATACACTCCTTCTGCGCTACCCTGGTCACTCTCCATGGTGCTCAGGGTCTCATGGTGCTGCTGGACTCTCCACACTGAAGTAGACTGGCCATGCTCTTTGCAGTGTGTTTTCAACTTCCAGTGGGGTGACTGAGCTTATTTTTTTTTTTTTTTGCTACTAGGTATTGAACCCAGGGGCACTTTAGCACTGATCTTCATCCCCAGTCTCTTTTATTTTCTACTTTGAAACAGGCTCTTCCTAAGTTGCTGAGGCTGGTCTTGAACTTGCCATCCTCCTGCCTCAGTTAACCCAGGCTCTGGGATTTTTGGTGTGTGCTACTGTGCCCAGCTTGACTGAGACATCTTTCATGCCCTAAATGTACCTGACTGGGTGTGTATCGGAGTGGTAGAGCATGTGCTTAGCACGTGCAAGGCCCTGGTTCTTCAATCCCCAGCACACAGAGAAAAGGAACCTGAAAAATGAGTGACCCAACAAACAAAAGAATGAACCTTTGGGGATAGAAGAAAAGAGAGAAAGGAACAGAAACAAACCTGATGCTCTGGTTTCCCCAGGATAAGGGGAAGAAGGAGAGGCAGCAGGAAGTTGGGCAGAAGGTGGGGCAAGAAGAAAATGCCACTTGATTTTGGTTCTGTGCTATGTAAAGGCATTTGAGACCCAGAAATGGAACTAGAGACCCAAGAGTGGAGTCAGTGATAGAAATAGGTCTGGATGCTTCAGAGTTATTGGATTCTATTTCTGTCTGATAGGGTTCTATGTGGGGAAACAAAGGTATGCAAGTTTACTGCTTAATTCTTAAAAATGTAGTAATAATCCTTCCTTTAATAATTTCTCTATATCTTATATACAACCAACATATTCTATACTTTATATATATCTAATCAAAAATTATTTCTCTAAATTTAAAAATTTCATAAATTTTTAAATTGTTCTTTAATCTATTTTTGTATTAAGGATTGAATGAACCCAGGGGTGCTTTATTATGGAAACTTTATCCCCAATCCTTGTTATATTTTGTTTGTGAGAGGGTCTCACTCAGTTGAGGGCCTTTCTAAGTTTCTGGGGTTGGTCTTCAACTTTTGATCCTCCTGTCTCAGCCTCCCAAGTCACTGGGTTTACAGGTGTAAGCCAATGCAGGATACCAGTTTGTTTGTTTGTTTGTTTATTTTTTGTATTTTTTTTTTTTTT
>JAJEJO010048918.1:77211-113771 GCA_020662805.1 Glaucomys volans | reverse complement strand
TTTTTTTTTTTTTTGGCAGTGCTGGGGATTGAACCCAGGGCCTTGTGTTTGCAAGGCAAGCACTCTACTAACTGAGCTATATCTCCAGCACAAATACTAGTTTCTTAAGGGCTGTGAAACCCTTAAAGCAGTGAGAACCTCATAGAGCACAGTGATTTATGTTGCTTTTGGACATGGTGGGATATTCCAGGGTTGTCCTGATGATGTGGAATCCTGGTTCACTCTAGTGAAGAATAGTATTGAAAATCAAAGTCTCTATGTGTGGGTCATGGGAGAGTTGTGGGTGGACAATGGTATTGCTGACCCTCTTCCCATTGTGACCAAATATTTGGTAATTCAAGCTCTTGAAGATGGGGGTGAGACTCAACCCAGTCTGGGAGGTGGACAGGGTCAGGCTGATGGATGGACTGGGAGGAAGAGGAAGAAGGGAGAGGAGAAGCCAGTCAGTGAGAACCTGACTTTTAAGCGTGACCTTTACTCCTTTGTTTCCTTCTCTATATCAGTTTTTACTGGGAAAATGTGACTGGGCATCCCTGCTGCCACTGTCCTTCCAGATTGTGAAATTCAATGAAGGCACATGTTTAGGGAAAATGAGAGGTGGAAGAGTGAAGTGGGGGCAGGGTGGTGACACTGACTTTGGAGCAGTTGAGCAGCACAAGAAAGATCTTATAGAACATTTGGAAAGACGTGGTGGGAGGATGAGTGGGACCAATGGAGACAGAGCAAAGATGCTGCAAGGGAGGTACAAGGTGATGAGGGAGCCCCGAGAAGGCAGGAGAGGTGGTGCAGTGTCAGCACTGTCAGGGAGAGCTGCTCACAAGTGGGTAGAGGGAGGTCAATCTTCACAGGAGCCCAGGAAGTCAGGAGGCTCTGGGTCACTCTTGGGCTTCCCTGCCCTTGGGTTCTTGCTCCAGGCTTGTGTTGAGCCATGACCCAGCTGACCTCCTTAGGGAGGATCACTGGGAGATGGCTGTGCCCAGTCCTGTAGGTTCTGAGCTCCTATTCCCATCCCCATCTCCCTGCAGAAAAACAACCCCTTCAATCAGGGTTGTGCCAGAAACTGATTGGTCACCCTCTGCACACCACTGGGACCCAAGTAAGTTGGTAAACCAGAGGCTTAAGTGATGGACCCTGGGGCTGGGGGGTTGTGGTGAGGCTGGGTCTTCTTCCCTGGTCCTTTACCCCACCCCAGGCCCTGACCCTCACTGTTCCTTTCCTTTGGATTTTTCAACAGGGCACTCTGGGAGCCCCTGGGAACTTCCCATTTCCTTGCCTTTGTAGGTTCTAGCCCCAAGACATGGGGTAGAGGAGAACTGTAGTCTGGATGAGAGCCTTGATTGAGAGGGCTGGGCTCTGTACTTTCCAACCTAAGGGGTCAGGGCGGTCAGGGAGATCACCTGGTCAGGGAGACCAGGAAAGGTGGGTCATGACCATTTGCTTTTGGCCTGTCATTCCTCAGGTACATGTCAGAAGCTGTGTTGCTCCAGCACCGTGGGGGATCCAACTGGGAGCTGATGGCGGCCCTGCAGTTATCAACATTCTCCCCAGCACAGCATGGCACAGAGCTCCCTGGGCCCAACTTTCAAACTGTGTATTTTGACACATCTTGCCAAGGACCATCAGGGAGTGGTGAGGCTGCAGTCATCCAGGTGAGGAGTAGGGGGTGTGCATTGGGAGAGGGGTGTCTGTGGGTTTCAGATGTGTTTGGGGAGCCCCTGAGGTGGGGCTGGCCCTGAAGCTGAAGTGCTGGGAGCTTAAGGAGTGGGATTATCAACCTGGGGGTACAGGGTCCAGGTTCCAGGGCTGCAGAACACACCCAGGTGTCCTTGGATAGACAAAGGGAAAAGAATGCTGGTCTACCTAGCTGGTTATCCCTGGACCAGTTCCTTCCTTTTCTGGGTGTCAGTTTCCTCCCCTATTAATGAGGACTGAGTCTAGTCTAGTAGTTTAAAATGTTTTAAAGGAGATTCTTTTTATTGGAAATTTTTACTTGAAGTCCCATGGGAAACATATGGAGTGGAACATTAGGAGTATAGTGGGGTGGGTAACCCACAGTGCCACCCAAGGATCCTTTTTTTTGACTTATGGTGCCAGCCCTCTGTTTTGTCCTGCCTCCAGAAACTCAGAGACTTGACTGTGAGCTGTGGGTTGGAGTTTAGGGAGAGCCCCCATGTACTGACTCTGTGTTTATCTTCCCATCAGCCCAATGTGCAGCAGAAGGCCCACAGCAGAATCTTGTCCTCCAATTCACCCCCTCCCTGTGATGCCTGGACATATACATGATGCCAGGATGTGAGCCCCACATTAGGCCTCGGAGGCCTGAGCCCCCACTCACTCCCCTGTTGGGAGCACCCTGACCCACATGATTATCCATAAATGTTTTCTTGCTGATTCCTATGGCTGCTCTGCCTGTGTGTTCTAGATTCAGAGAAAAGTGTTTCCTGAGGCAGGCTTTGAGGGGCTGGGACATGTGCCTCCTGGAAGGGAAGAGCATTGCTCTCTGGAGACCCAAGCTCAGGAACCAACACTGTCTGACTTTTTGACCTTGAGCAAGACATTTAGCATTTCTCTCATCAATTAAATGTGGCACCAGGAATAATCACAGCAACTGACCTGGCTTCCTTTCTGGCAAGGGCCGAAGATGAGAGTAGAGAGAACCTACCAGCCATGATAATACAGAGTGTACCTCAAACTAGTCCACAAAATACAAAGGGAACTTATATATTATTAATTCTAGTTGTGTCTGTGCACATATGTGTATTCTTTGAATTGTGTGTGTGTGTGTTTGTGTGTGTGTGTGTGTGTGACAGAGAGAAAGAGAGAGAGGGCAGGGGGTAGGGAGAGAAAGAATGGAGAGAGGGAGAGAGATTGTGTGTGGTACTGGGGATCAAATCAAACCCATGTTCTTCTGTGTGGTCGGCAAGCACACGACCACTGAGCTAAATCCCCAGGCCTTTTTTACTTTCAGACATGGTCTCACTACATTGACCAAGTTGGCCTCCAACTTGTGGTCCTCCTATCTTAGCTTCCCACATAGCTGTCCAAGGTGTTACAGGACTTCACTGCTATAACTGGCTTAGAGTTGTCTATATGCAAGTTCTGGCCAACTGCAAATAGAGAGTTTTTCTTCTTTCTCTCTCAAGTGGATACTTTAAAATTTTTTCTTACCTAATTTCTATGGTTTTAACTTTTAGTATATATATTGTTAGATTTTTCATAAATGCCCATTATCAGGTTGAGGAAGTTTCCTCTTATCTTGGTTTTGTGTTTGTGTGTGTGTATCTTTTTTAGGCATGGAAAGTCATTTGATTTTGACAAACGTTTTTCTTCATGAAATGCTTTTGTGGATTTTTTCCTTCATTCTTAATGTGGTGTGTACTACATAATTGACCTTATTCCAAGTGTTAGTGTTCAATAATTAACAATATGACTGACCAGTTCCAAGACACAAAGATACTATATTCAAGAAATTGGGAGGAAACTAAGAATGTGCATTATAATATAAAAGCTTTCTACACATAGTAGTTAGCTGCAGGAAATTATTCTCAGCTTAGGAAAATGGTGCTGAACATTTCAGTGTCAACTACTAGCATCCTTCCATGCTTTTATGAGGGAATATCTTATTTCTGTTTTCAAACTCTTCCAACTCAGCCTGAGTTATGAGGTCCAGACTGGTTTTTTCCAGTCACAGATGTTATTACCAATATCCAGTCACAGATGTTATTACCAATATTGTCAGTTCTTGCATTGATCTGCTGAGTCGTGCTCTGACATATATGTTGCATTAGTTGCAGGACCATGTGCCCAGCAAGGTGTGATCCTGCATGATGGAGTTAGTCTTGGCCATCTCCCCAGTTCCCAGTGTGGTGATAATGTCTCAGACTATCACCTATATGACTTTTTTTTGGGTGGGGTGTGGGTGTATACTGGGAATTTTACCCATGGATGATTTTACCCCACTGAGTTTCATCCCCAGTCCTTTTTAATTGTGTCACAGTCTCATTAAGTTGCTGAGGACCTGACTGAGTTGCTGAAGCTCTCCTTGAAATTGCAATCCTTCTGTCCTAGTCTCCAGAATTGCAGGAATTATAGGCATTGGGCTTCCATGCCCAGCTACACTCCATTTTTATATGTTGAATCATTCATGCATTCCTGGGAATAAATCCCAGTGACAATGATATATAATCTTTTTAATATGTTGCTGAATTTTGGTGTTTTTTTTAAAGGACATTTGCATCTACACATATGAAGGGTCTTAGTCTTGGTTTTCCCCTGTGATATCTTTGTCTGGCTTTATTATCAGTGTAAAAATGGTCCTGTAAATTGAGTTGGGAGTTCATCCTCCTACTTCTACTTTTTGGTAGAGTTTCAGTAGGAGCAGAGACTATTCTTTAAAAGTTTGGGATAATTTACCACTAACCCTGTAGTCATTTTTAGAAGAGCTAAGTTGTCAAAGTTGTTGATTTTCCTCTTTTAAATGTGTAGTTGTCTTAGACTCGATTCATTTAAGTAATCCAAGTGGAATTCTAGTACCAGTTCTATTGAAATCATAAAATAGTGCCTTTTGCAAGAATTTTATTTCACTTTGTAATAAGTTATTGTAAAAATATTTTACTTTGCAGCTGAGATTCATGGGAAAGGACGATACTAGTGTGTCTTTTGCTTTCTTATTAAATTTATATATATATATATATACATATATATGCATATATGTGGATATATATGTATATATATATATATATATATATATACACATGACAGCAGAGTCTATGTTGACATATTATACATACGTGGAATATAGCTTCCCATTCTTGGGGTCATTCCCGTTTCACTGGTGGTGTGTTCACATAGTCGTTATGTCCAATTCATTCTACTGTCTTTCCTATTCCCATCACCCTTCCCTTTACTTCATTCCTCTTTGTCTAAACCAATGAACTTCTATTCTTTCCTCCCCCGCCTTATTGTGTGTTATCTTTTGCATATCAGAGAGAACATTTGACTTTTGATTTATGTTATTGGCTTATTTCAGTTTTGCTTTGTTTTTAAAAAATTCTTATATATTATTTCATTGAAGACGGACACAATATCTTCATTTTATTTATTTATTTATTTATTTATTCCTTTTTTAATTTATTTATTTTTATGTGGTGCCAAGGATCAAACCAGTGCCTCACCCATGCCCTGCAACCACTCTTACCACTAAGCTACAACTCCAGCTCCTGACTTTGTTGAGACAGGGTTTCACTATGCTGCCCAGCCTGGCCTCAAACTTCTGATCTTTCTACCTTTCTACTGAGTAGTTCGGATTACAGGCCTATGCCACCATGCTTGGCTCAAGATGCCAATTTTAAATGAAATAAGATGTTTGAGTGGAGAGACTCTTAGGTGAGTTGGTTAGTGAATATTTTGTGTTATAGTGTGTGTATATGTTTTTGTGTGTGTGTGTTTAATTTGTACTGGGGATCCAACCCAGGGCCTTGTCTCCCTCAGTTTACCACTGACCTACACCACTAGTCTTTATGGTGTTTTGTTGATACCTCTATGGATTCAGATGATAACAGCTAAGAATGCATAAAGACGCTTTTATTTGAAGACTCCAAAAAATAAAAAAATAAATGGTGCTAAAATCAATAGATTATTGAAGCAAAACATCCACAAACAGACTCTAGAGATCAACATACAGGATGTTTACTGGGAATGAACTGGGGATAAACACCCATGGAAGGATGGGAAGGAAAGGGAAGATGCAAGACCGAGCAGAGGGCAGTCACCTGAGGTAAGGGCACAACAAAAGCTCAGCAACCCCAAGGTCACATGGCCCTTCAAAATTGCCCTGCTTTCAGATGAAGTGACTGGGACCTTTTCCCCTGTAGTGTCCACTCTGTGGATGCAGTCTGTCCCTGGAAGGAGAGGAGGCAGTCCCCAAATTTGAGGCTGTCTCCCACCCACACTCCAGCCATTAGAGGGGAATCTGGGAGGCACCTCACATGGTCCATTCCACAGATCCTCGTGTATATGAAATTCTCATTGTGCATTGTAATCTGTGATCATGAACCAGGAAATGAAATCTTACTTGATAAATGATGCTGGAACCATTAATTATGACTATGGGAAACACACATGTATTAGAATGTTATCTCATCTTACCCAACATTAATTTCAGATAGATTAAAGAATTTAAAAGAAAAAGGTAACAATTTACCTAATACTTAGCTTGAAGGAGAGGGAAACACAAGTAAACTTAGATGATGCTAATAAAATGATTGATAGATTTGATTACATAATACATTTTTACATTCAAAATTTCATACAAAATTAAAAGGCAAACAAAACTGAGAACATGTTTGCAATAAACACTCTGAAAATATGTCTTTTAATTTGTATTTTGTTCTTTATGTTATCCTATCCTTCCTCCATTTTTCCTTTTATTTTACTCTAGCTTCTGTATTTGAGAGAAAACATTCCATCTTTCAGTTTCTGAGTTTGGCTTTTTTCACTTAGCATGATATTCTCCATTATGATCCATTTATTGGCAAATGCCATAATTTCATTCTTTTTAAAAAAGTGATCCTGTGGGGGGAAGAAAATAGAAACCCATCACTTACATCAAAACTATTATGAGCTACCACTTCACATCCATTAGGTGTGGAGTGCAGTGACTGAGATTGGGGGGTGCCTGGTTGTGTCATGCCTGCTGCCTAGGAATGTTTCTGTGCAAGTGTACAGGATGCACAGTTGACATGGTGACACCCTGCCTGAAGAGCCTCTGTGCAAGGGTCTTATGGGTCTCAATCTTGATCTAAGGCACGTGGCTACCAGGGATAGAGGAATTCTGCACATGAGAAGACAATTATAATGTTTCACCAGCAGTACTAATTCTAAGTTGCTCACTTAATAGTAACTTTAAACAATGTGCTTTCTGAAGTATGTAGGATACTACAAGAATTGCAACAGTGAGATAGTTACAAGAATGTTTCTAGCCCTATAACTTTCTAGTGCACAAAGGTCTCTTGATTATGAGACTGTATATGAATAAACTTGCTGGGCCAGCTCTTCAGTCACTCTCTCCATCAGAGTGCAATGTTCCACCTGATCCCAGCATTCTTCAGTATCTCTCTCTCTGTGTTTTTTTCTTAATCTCTCATCAAGTCTCAGCAGTTTTTCTGAATCAGCTGTGCAGGTCATGGCACTATGCTATGCTGATTTTCAGTCTTTGGGTGTATGCCTAGGAGTGGGTCAGATGGTGGTTCCATTCCAAGTTTTCTGAGGAATCTCAATATTACTTTTCCAGAGTGGTTGCACTCGCACCAACAATGTATGAGTGTACCTTTTTTCCCATATCCTCACACCCTCGCCTATATTTAGTGCTACTTTATTCTCAATATTTGCCATTCTGACTGGGATGAAATTAAATCCCAGTGTAGTTTTAATTTTCATTTTTCTAATTGCCAGAGATGTTGAACATTTGTTTCACATATTTGTTGACAAATTGTATTTTTTTCTTCTGTGAAGTTTCTATTCAGTTCCTTTGCCCATTTATTGATTGAGTAGTTTTGGGTTTTTTTGTTTTGTTTTGTTTTGTTTTGTTTTTGATGTTAAGTTTTGTGAGTTCTTTATATGTCTTGGAAATTAATGCTCTATCTGAAGTTCAGGAGGCAAAGATTTTCTCACATTCTTTTAGGCTCTCTGTTTCATTCCTGATCATTCCTGATTGTTTCCTTTGCTGTGAAGAAGCTTTTTGGTTTGATACCTTCTTATTTATTGATTCATGATTTTACTTCTTGCTCTTTAGGAATCTTGTTGAGGAATTAGGTTCTTAGCTGACATAATGGAGATTTGGGCCTACCATTTCTTCTAGTAGGTACCGGGTTTCTGGTCCGATGCCTAAGTCCTTGATGCACTTTGAATTGTGTGCATTGTTAGATATAGGGCTTTCATTTCATTTTGCTACATATGAACTTCCAGTTTTGCCAGCACCATCCATTGAAGAGGCTCTCTTTTCTCTAATGTATGTTTAAGATGACTTTGTCTAGTATGAGATTTAAGGTCTGGTATTGTGATGCCTTTTTCTTCACTTTTCTCACCAAGAATTGCTTTGGCTATTCTGGGCCTCTTATTTTTCCAAATAAATTTTGTAATTACTTTTTCTCTTTCTGTGAAGAACATCATTGAAAATTCCATAGGAATTGCATTTAATCCGTATGGTGCTTTGGGTAGTATGCTCGTTTTGACAATATTTATTATCCTATCCAAGAGCATAAGAGATCTTTCCATCTTCTAAGGTCTTCTTCAACTTCCCTCCTTAGTGTCTCTATAGTTCCTGCAGTTTTCATTATAGACATCTTTCCCTTCTTTTGGTAGATTGATTCTCAAATATTTTTTGAGGCTATTATGAATGGGATAATTTTCCTAATTTCTATTTCAGTTGATTCATCACTGATATATAGGAGCACAATTGAGTTATTAGTGTTAATTTTATATCCTGCTACTTTGCTGAATTTATTTATGAGTTCTAGAAGTTTTCTGGTGGAGATTTTTCAGTCTTCTAAATGTCGGATAATGTCATTGGCAAACAGAGATAGTTTTGTTTCTTCTTTCCCTATGTGTATCCCTTCAATTTCTTCTGTCTACTTGCTCTTGCTAGAATTTCAAGTACTTCACTGAATAGAAGTGGTGAAAAAAGGGCATCCTTGTCTTGTTTCAGTTTTCAGAGGTAATGCTTTTAGTTTTTTTCCATTTAGAATGATGTTGGCCTTGGGTGTAGCACAGATAGCTTTTACAATGTTGAGGTATGTTCTTACTATCCCTTGTTTTCCTGGTGTTGTTAAAGAGGGTGGGTGCTGGATTTTGGCAAATGCTTTTTCTGCATCTATTAAGATGATCACTTATGTCTTGTCTTTAAGTCTATTGATGTGATGAATTATGCTGATTGATTTCTGTAAGTTGAACCAACCTTGCATCCCTGGAAAGAAACCCACTTGATCATGCTTCACTCTCTTTTTAATATGTTTTTGTATGAGATTGACCAGTATTTTATTAATGATTGCATCTCTGTTTATCAGAATATCGGTCTGAAGGTTTCTTTCCTTGATGTGTCTTTGTCTGGATTTGGTACCAAGTTCATATTAGCTTCATAGAATGAGTTTGGAAGGGTTCCTTCCTTATTTATTTCATGGAATAATTTGAGGAGGATTGGTGTTAATTCTTCTGTGAAGGTCTGGTAGAACTCGGTTGAGAATCCATCTGGTTCTTGGCTTTTCTTTCTTGGTAGGCTTTTGATGATGTCTTCAATTTCATTGCTTGAAACTGGTCTGTTAAAATTTTCTGTCTTCTGACTCAATATGGGTAGGTCATAGGTCTCTAGAACTTTGTCAATGTCATTCTCTTATAATTATTTTTATTTGTATGAACTGTCTCCCTACTAGGAGATGTTTTCCCCATGGAATATCTTTAGAGGCAAGGAGTTTTTGTAGGAATTATTGGAGTAAAATTTAAAAATGGATAAATCTCATGAACAACAATACAGTCTATAACCCAATGAACACTCAATAAATAATAGAAAATAAATGATTGAAGTAAATATATTATCTGACTTCAGAAATTCAAACAAATATGGGACAGAATTGCTTTATTGATTAAATTGATTGATTAAATAGCATATTACAAGGGAGGATAATTTGTATGTTGATTGTATGTGACTGAAGGAAACAACCTTATAAAGAAGATACGTGATCGTAGTATTAGTCATTGAAGCACAACTCATTTTATCTAGATGGATTTTTTTTTCTTTTTTTTTTTTATTTACTTATTGATACATTGAACACAAATGGAGTACAGCTATTGTTTCACTGGTTGTACACAAAGTAGAGTCACACCATCTGTGCTTTCATGCATGTACACAGGGCAATGGTATCTGTCACACACTCTGTTATTAATTTTACCCCCCACCCGCCCCCACCCCTCCCTTCCCTCTATGCTAGCTATCTTTCCTCCATTCTTGCCATATCTAGATGGATTTTTAATATTGTAAATGAAATGAAGCTATCCTACTGGTCTGAACTGATTCTGACCACAAAAACATCTAAATGATTTGAAAATATCTACAATTATCTTTCCATTCCCATCCTATTTCAGTATTCCTATAGTTTTACAAATATTCTCCAGTCATAGTTTAGTTTTTAAAAAATTGTCTAGAAATTCTCTTCCAAAATTCCAGTAACTCACATTCCTGTAGTTCCATCTAGTCTGAAGACTGAGGGAGAGGGGCTTGCAAGCTTACGGCCAGCTTGGGTCACTTAGCAAGATCTTGTCTCAACATAAAAAAAATTAAAAGGACTAGTAATGCAGCCCTGTTGTAGAGAGCATGCCAAGCATTCATGAGGCCTGGGATTGATCTCCAATACTGAAAAAAATAATTAGTTCCAGTTTTTCAAAAATTTCCCAAAATTCTCCAACAAACTCCAGAACTTGTCTTTGTACCTACTCAGACTGGAGAATCAAGGGAATAAACACATTATCTCCTTGAGAGAATGTGGAAAATAAAATATTGCATATAATTATATATGAATATTTTATGGTTAAATTTTGCATAGATATATTGCAATAAATACAAAAACCTTTTATGATGGTATATTTGCTCTCCAAATATGGATATTTTATTTATATATGTATATATATATATACATATATATATAGAGAGAGAGAGAGGCTTGAAATAAAAAATAATGTATACAGCTTAGCCTAGATTCTTCAGTATGCAAAAACTCAAGCAAAAGTAATTCATCAAAAGTATCAATATGAGTATATATTTAACAATCAATTCCATATTGATTCAAAGTATATATCTAATACTGCTTTTCAGAACAGTCTATTAAAAGTAGGAATAAAGAATCTCCCCTGCCTCCCACTGTTACTGGGCTAATTGTTCCCCCAAATGATGTTATTCAACTTTTACATGATAAATGGCTCTAGATGCTACAAGCTAATTGATGCCTCATGCCTTAGGGACACAGAGAATGGTCTGTTGAAATAGACAAGAGGAATTTGAAGAGGATTTGAGGAGAGGCATGATACAGACAAAACTGTTAGGTACAAGAGTGAGCAAACCAAGGAAGTACAGAAAGCTTCTAGGGGCAATAAAGTGGAGAGGAGCTGAACTCTTAACTCCTTCAGTGCCATCTACCAAAATGGGTCAGGGTCTCCTTTACCATATGGCTTCCCTTGAAAGCATCAGGGACATCTCCCTCTCCAATGATCCTCTTCTTTGCAGCATGTGCACTGGCTGACTTTCTGTTCTCCAGGGTCTTGTGAATCCCCTGATCATGAGATCATGTGTCCCAGAGTTGCAAAATCCTTAGAGATTCAAGCTGACTCAGGAAAAGGACCAAATATTCACTATTTTCTTTCTTGGCCCATTTCTTTCCTTAATTTCAATCTCTAAGCTTTGGCCTTAAACATCCAGTGAGCCAGTTTCACCAGTCTAAAAGTAAGAGTAATGAGGGCTTTTTGTCTTTTGTTTTTCTGGTTTGTTTTTGTACTGGGGATTGAACTCAAGGATACTCAATCACTGAGCCACATCCCAAGCACTTTAGCACTTTATTGCATTTTATTTAGAGACAGGGTCTCACTGAGTTGCTTACTCTGCTGATTCTGCTTACACTTTGCTGATTCTGGTTTTGAATTTGAAATTCTCCTGCCTCAGTCTCCTGACCCACTGGATTATAGGCATGCCAGTAACAGTATTGAATTTTAAGTTTAATGTAAATAACTTCATAGTTTTTGCACTTTCTATTTAATTGGGATCAGTATTAGTACTGGAAGTCAGCCTTACATCTTGTCTTCCCTAAAGGCGATAACCTATTATCTCTAACTGAAATATAATCAAAGTTGTACTTATGTAAGGCACTAACAGACAACATTTATAAAGTTTATAAGGAAAATATGAAATGACATCAACAAGAGTAAAAACATATTTAGTTTGTATTATAGCTATGAACTCAGAAACATAATATTTATAGTTTCAAATATTTACTTCAAACTTTAGTTTGAAGCACACCAGCTTGGTAAAATGTTCTTTTAACTCCTATACTTTAAAGACTTGTATAATCTGAAGATATGAATACATTTAGTATACAAGAAGGCTAGTAATAGCACCAAAATTACACTGATGTTCTTATAATAACCAAGTTTAGATTTTAAAGAAAAATTCAGAGTCTGGAACGTTGTATAATACTCTAAAATAACAGTTGCCATTAACCAGAGATGTACAAATATTAATTCCTTTAAGACCACTTTCTCTAAATAATACAACTTAACAGACACAAGAAATTATCTAGACAGTTAAGAGCATATTAATGCTTTAAGAAATTCTTGTTACTTCACCACATAGAGAATTAAACTTTGGTTTATATTGATACATTAATATTTGACCTTAGGAAAAACCTTAAATAACTTTAAATGAGTGAGGAAAGTATATGTAAAAACAACTAAGTTACACACAAACTTTTTGAAATCTACCCTCCACAAACCATCTGCAACTTACTTAAACGTTCTATCACATCTTACTTTCTCACAGAAACATTTCTTATCCAGAAACATTTATTTTTCCTTCTTCTTTCCATACTAAAATGTATTTGCATTAATAGAACATTCTTATATCTCTTTCCTAGTTGTTTACCCATTTTTAAATTCATATTCTGAAACAATCAATATGAAATTTCTGAATTTAGACGTTACTCCACATTAATAAGAAAAAATACTTTCATGTTGTTATAGCACTTTATTTGAAACCCAATGGAAACATTTTGGACTCTGTATATAAAATTACACTGATAAAATCTTAACACTTTGTAATCTTGCTCTTAGTGAAGATGCAGAAACAAAGCAATCTTAAAGCTTTTTAGTTCTTTACCCCTTTGTGAAAACACAATATTTTAAATATATTACCTTATAGAATTTAAAGTATTAATATTTGATTTTATATTAAACAGCTGATGATTTAACTCCTTAAATATGCAAATTGATCAGATGTCTCCTGAAACACATTTATGATTGATCCAATTGATATTAAATCTAATTTACTCACTTTCAACTGCAAAAACTAATATATCAGACCAGTGTAGTTAAAAGTATTACCCATCTTTTTCCTATGGAGAAATATCCTCGAAGCAATGCATAATGCATTCTAGACATTTGAAAAAAACAATCTGTTAATTGACTAACTAAAAAAAAATTTTAGTTGTTTTAAAGATATAGCTACTGCCATGTGTTCACCTAATTTAAATAGAAAAAAGTCATGTCAACAAAAAGGTATTTGAATTTATTTTTCTTTAAATTTTTCCATGAGTGCTCATTTTTCTTTGAGCCAATTTTGATACCATGTACATGATACATGAACACAGGCACATATGTAGACATTACAAGACAATACAGCAGTGTACACACTCTGAGAAAGAAACCTTTAATGCTGTATTGGGAAAATGGATGATGACTGCTCTGGCTGCTTTGGGCTGAGAGGGGGTGATGTGGGGCAAAATTTAGGGTTTCCCTTTTAGGAATGTTTTGGGTTAATTAAGGGGTCTGTGGCAAAAGCCTGGTTCAGAAAGAACAGGTTCTAACATTATCTGGGAGTGGGGAGTTTGTATGAAAGAAAAGACATGACTAGTGGAAAGCAATTACAACAAAGTAAATGTTGTAGTATCTGGAACATATCAATGAATATCATCATGATGATAGAAATCAGTAATCTTTCACCAGGAGGTGCAAGAGCAAAAACATTGTTCCCATAACAAAGCCAGGAAGTGGACATGGATTCTATTTGGTAATGTAAATCTTTAACATTGCAAGAGTTCTCATCAAATTAAACATAGCACTAGTTTTATAATATTGTAGATGACCTTTAAATTATAATTAAGAGAGATAATGCCACCTGATTTTTGTAAAATATGTTTTAATTGGTATAACCACTGTGTTCAGGAGAGATCCCTTTGTTTCTGTTACTTTGGGCTAGATAATCGTATAAGCAAACACATATCAAGTCTGTCTATGTAGGAGGTTACGAAGATTTGTAGGCCTTCATTCACTATTGACTAAAAACATTCTGATTCTGACAATCTCTTCTGATAGTTATCAGGCCCTCCTGTGTAAGAATCCCTCTTTTATACCCTCCAGTCTTATTTACTCTTGGTAGGTGTAACACAAGTATATATCTTAAGTTACACTAAAAGAACAATTGGTTTTCCTTTTAAATGCCTAGGAATGGCAGTGCTTTTTCTATAACTTATTTTGCTAGGTAAGACCAACCTAGTGAAATTGAACTTTTTATAAGCCACATGAGCTAAAAAGTATTTGGAGCCATTTTTCTTTAAAATTTAGATTTATGAGCACTAATTTCTCTATATGCCAATTTTGATGCAATGTGCATGATATATGGACACACCCACACATATAGACACAACAATACAATAGACAGGTGTGCACACACATATCAAACAGGAAACAGAGACCTTGTAGCTGTGTTTAGGTAGATCTCCACAGGTAGGAGGCAATGCTACAGAAGTTTATTAAAGCCTCTCTGTGATATATATAGATATCTATCTAAATATCTAATATCTATCTATTAAAGCTATCTATCTATCTAATATCTATCTATCTAATATCTATCTAATCTAATATCTATCTATCATCTATCTATTAAAGCCTCTATGTGATATAGATATCTATCTATATATCTAAAATCTATCTATATCACACAGAGGCTTTAATAAACTTCTAACATAGAGGCCTCTGTTAGATATTAAAATAGAGCCTCTCAGACTTTTACTTAATGACTTAAATGTAGGGCAGGCCTATAGAGTTGTAAATGCCAGGCGTAAAGTCTGACAGCCATGGTGGACACTGAAACCTTGGGTTCTGGTGGCCACTTGTCCATCAAATTTATTCCCAATATGAAAATATCTATGTCCTTCTTAAGACTTTATAAAGGAAATTTTCCAAGGAATTTGAGAGCCAACCTTTGAAAAGTTGATTTTGATCAAAGACAGAGTGGAAAAACCTCTATATTTAGATATAATAAGACTGAGCATAAAAGTGTTAATTTAATCATTCAGGATTAAAAGGGAATTCATGGTAAAACCATGAATTTAAATATATAGAAATAAAGAAAAGAAAGAAAATAAAACAGGAGTTCTGCAAAAATGATGTGGACAAATTAATCTAGTAAAGGAGCACACAGAACATCTTTATCAGATCAGAGTGCACTTTTGGCTCAGCTTAGAGTCAGTCCAGATATCTAAAGAATGTGGAGTCCTGAAATCCTCAGTTAAAGATTCTCAAGGTAAAGAAGGCTTGTATATATGAGATCATTCCATTTTTCCTTCCTGTGCTCTAGTGTTTAGGGAGGACCTTGTTAAGAAAGTAGGGTGGTAGTGTTTAGGAGCTGATTAGATAGCCAGTAATTTGGGTTCCACAGTGGCTTGATTTAAAAGTGACACCTTTGATTTACTCTGGTCTTACACTGATTCTCTACAAGCCTTATAAGTCTTGCAAGTTCTGCATGCTGTATAAGCCTTGGAAAACTAGAGATCTGGCAGAAGCTAAGAAGAGAAGCTACTCTTCTGAGCTTGAAAGGCAAATTCTCATACACAGGGAATTTTAACCATTTTTTCTTTTGTAAAATCAGCCTCTTAAGGTATAGTCCTATAGTTTGTTTCCCCCCGTAACAAGGTTTTATTCCCCAGTTGGTAATCAGGCCAGTTTGGATGCAGAAAATTGTGAGACATCTCCTTTTTCCAACTGGTATAAGGTAATATGCCTAGCCTGGCAGCAGAAAAAAAAAAAAATGAGGCATTTTTGAGCATCTAAGAACCGAAGCATATACCAGTCAGTATTTTCTATCCCTCCTTTTTGAAGACAAGGCTCTCCAATGAACAACATAAAAATTCCAATTTATTAGTTAAGTGTTGAGAATGAAGCACCCATCTGAGTACAAGAAAACAGAACTCAGATAGCTGTGCCAAAGAAAATTCCATTGTTTTTCCTTTGGTGACGTCTTTCTCTATGAGATTCTGATGGACAGCAATTCTGGCTCTCACCAGATAGTTCTGCCAAATTTATTACTGACATCATTGCCAAAATGACAGAGGGTCTTTGTTCTGCATTATGCCAAGGACCCTGGAGAGTTCTGACTTAAAGGCATGACAGATCTCTCCTGTTACTATACGATTCCAAACGTGATAACCAACAGGGAAAAAAAAAAAAAAAAAACCTATGTGGGGTTTATTTCTCTACTCAGAGGGCAATTGCTGGAGGGTAGGGAAGATATCTAATGGTTGTTAGATGGTTGTCTCCCATTCTTTGGAGAAGGTTACAGAAGGGGTGAATTGAAAATGCCTCCCCTTTACAGTCAAAGAAACTTATGGAGCACAGAAACAACAATGAGAAGAATTCCTCCAGGCTTCTAAAGCTTAATATGTGAAGAACTGGAATCCAGGCATTTCTTTATGAACCACTGCATGTAAAATGCCTCTCTCTCAAGGGCTGGAGTCTGATCAGTGAGGGGAGGGGAATGCTCAGGAGGAATGAGTGTGGGAGACTGCACTTTGGCCCCTGAAGGTGTATGTCACAGGGGCTTTTGCAGACCACCTTTTCTTCAACCAATCACCACAGGATACCCCATAAGGGAGGTCTGAAGAGGAGTTGGGAGAGAAACCATTGAGGTTCACCAAGAGTGGCCCTGGCCAGAATCTCACAGTTGTTCAGAACTGTTGTCCATCACCTCCATCCAAAGGAAAACCAGGATTAGAGACACTGTGTACTCATGCCAGACATGCTCCAAGCCTGGGTAGGATAGTGAAGAATGGCCTTGGTAGAACCCAACCTGTATGACCTGCATGACATGTGATTAGGAACCAACTAGGTTGTGAGTCCTGGTACCAGAATCTTGTAGAATGTCAACTTGCACTACCTGCATTTAATTAGCCAATGGGTGCCCATTATTGTCCTTCAGAAAGAAAAAAAGAAAGATGCACCTCAGAAAGATGTGGTGTGCTGGGATTCTCTTTGCAAAGCTCCCTTCTGAAACTGAACTTGAAAATCAGGATGGGTTTCTGCATTCCCCCATATTGAAGATGAAACACCCAATTAATGCTAGGGAAGAGGAAATATTTTCCGAAAAGGATAGAACAGAAAGAGAAGGAAGAGGGGGGGGGGGGGGGGGAGAGAGAGAGAGAGAGAGAGAGAGTCACTTGGAGAGGAGAGGGTCCAGAGCTGGTGCCTGCAGAGTGGGAGCATCCTGCACATTTGATACATTGCAGGTTACTCTTCTTCTCATGTTCCCCTCCTCCCATTCTGCCTATGTAGACAAAAGGCAGGAAGGAAGCCATCCAGGTACTTCTTCCTATTTTCCTCCATATCTGACCAGAAATGAAAGAAGAGAGCTTCCCGGGATACTTATCAACCCTTTGCTGGTAGGAACCATTCTCTGGAGGCAGGTAACCTTGGCAAAAGGTTGGAGGAGGGGAAGTGCTCTGGAGGTATTAGCATTTTCTTTCCTTCTGAATCAGCTTCCATCTTCCTGACCCAATCATTCCTTACCTACACTGACTTTCCTTTTGCCCTGGTGTCAAAGCCAACAGCCCTGTTCTGTTTTTCATCAGTTTAATTTCCTTGGCCAAGCATGGCGGCTCATTCCTGTAATCACAGAAGCTTGGGAGCCTGAGACAGGAGCACCAAAGTTGAAAGACAGCCTCAGCAATTTAGTGAGAACCTGTCCCAAAATAAAAAGTGCTGGTGTCATAGCTTCTTGCTCCTGGAAACAATACACAGTCCAACAAAAAGGGGGATACTGCATATGGGTATTGGACACCTGTGCCCTTCCTGCTTCTCAGCACAAACTTCTCAGTCAGTCACTGGTGGCAGTTCTAGAGTGAAATTGACATCACGTGGATCACAGACCTCTGCAAACACTGTGTGAGAAGCCACAAGTATTTGGTCATTTTTAGCACCAATTAATATGGGAAAGTGCTTTCTCCCACTCACCAAGACTTATGGTGGGAAGAATCTGTCAAAGAGGGTTTCAGTGCTTAATGGCCAATACAATGACACATGTCAGTGTAATAGCAACTCAGTTATTTTCTTATAATATGCAGCTCAAGCTGATGCAGTTGCTAGGACAGAGTTCCATGATATCACAGTTGTGTGTGGGTAGCATGACTTGTCTAAAGGGTCCCAGGTGGCTCCTCAAATGCAGGTCTTGCTTCAAGACAGAAGAATGGTTGCAGAACTCTGTGAACTGCATCACTTTCTCTACGTTGAAAAGGCAAAAGCTTTTCCAGATATCCTCAATTGACATGAGCACTCATCTCTTTAATCAGAATTGTGTCATAAATTCCACCCTGGAAAAGAGGGAAGTGGGGAACTTATTTAGTTGCATACATTGCTACATCCTTTCCCAAACTCGAGCTCAGATACCACAAAAGGAAGAAGTGGAGATTGGATAAGCAATGAGCAGGGTCTGCTTCAATTAGCACTGGGCTTGAAAGGGTGATGAGAATCAGGCGAATTCTCCTCCCTCAAAATCCCCAGAGACTCTGCATTAACCTGCTTTGTCTTTTGTTCTAAAAAATACTCAAGGACAGGTGCTTTGTAAAGAGATGTTTATTTAGCCCAGAGTCCAAGATTTGTCAGCCCCTGCAACTGACTATGAGGAGGGTCATCACAACATGGTGAATGGCATTGTGGTGGGAGGACATGCAAGGGGTAGAGGTGGGATGATCAGAAACCTGGGAAGGGACCAGTCTTGTTCTTTGTTACATCAACCCACTCACAGGAACTACTGGGGGCCCATGAAAAGCACTTTTTTCCCTTCCAAAGGCATCATCCCCAGAAACCAAATTACCCCACACTAGGCCCCACCTCTTGCAGGTTCTACCACCACAACATTGCCACACTGAGGACCAAGTACAGCCTATGAACCCATGGAGGACAAACCTCATCCACATCATCACACACTCCAGCAAAGCCAACATCAAAAGAACAGGATTTCCCAGTGTGCAATAAGTATGTATGTGGTTTGGGGGAAGTTTGTTCTCAGAAGTCACTGGAAGCAGCCAGAGCCTCTGTAATGTCACACTTGATACTTCTTTCCTTCCCTACCGTTGTCATGGCACTCTGGGTGGTTGATTTTCATTTCTGTGAGAAGAATAGGCATAGCCTTGTTGCTGTCTCAGGATGTGATGCCCTCTGCCCAACATCTGGTGGGAAATCCATGGTTCAGTCCAAGTCTCTTTGCAGCATTCAGCGTGGTGCCGCTCAGCAGTATCAGTGGAGCCTTCTTCGCCTTCCCATGAGTCTCCCATGGAAGCTCTCAGGTTTCTTACAAAGAGAAAGAAGAGAAAGTAGACAATGATAATAAAGAGGCAGGGAAGCGGACAGAGGGCATCAGGAGGGGAAGAAAGGATATATAGTTAGCAGTTCAAGGGTCTAAAGTACCTGATGCATCTAGGGAACTGAGGTGGCTAGAAACGCTGGTGACATTAGTTGGAGTCTCCAAGGTCTTTCTGTAGCCTGGATGTTTACACCTGTCCTTCATGTCTGTGAGTCCTACCTCTGGTGACCCAGGGCTCATGGGGAGCTCTGGGTTGCATCAGACTAGAACTGAGTTTGGCTCTGGTTTCAGATGCAGATAACTGGTGGAGCACGAGGAGTGGGCCTTTGCCCTGGTCACTGGTCTTCTCTTTCCCATCACTGTATGGATCATGGTTTCCCTGAACATGTCAGACCTGGGCATCTTTTGGGAGGTAAGGCCTGGGAATCCTGGGACAAGGAGTGGTACCCCAAGGGCTGATGCACACAGGGTTGATTTCTAAAGCCCACCTATGGGCTCAGGATTCCTTCTCTCCATGTCATCATGACTTGGGCCCTGGCACTTCATGTCCCAAGCCACTGAGGTATGAATAAACAGAATCCTATGTTTTCAAGTTGCTTCAGAAGGGAGGACCTGGCAGGCTGGCAAGAGGGGCCAGCAGGCTCTTCCAAACCACACAGTTCACTCTTCCTCTTTCCCATTTCACACATGACATCAGGCACTGATCACTCTTCCAACGGGTGGAGCCCTGTAGAGAGCTCTTCTGGCTGGAAACCCTTCCTCTTTGACTGCCAGTCCATCTGAGTGATCAGTTTGCTCAACAGGGAACAGGTTCTCCTGCCCATCTCCTCCCGAGGCTCCTTTTTGCCCAGTCATGCTATGGGCTGCCCGGAGCAGTCACATGATGAATGGACCTCCTGACACTGTCCAAACATCTTCCCATACCAGGCTCCTTTGAGCAGGACCCTAAGGCATGGATGAATCAGAGTGCATTTTGAATGCCCTGGTGTCCCACGTGCAGATTCCACCCACAGACAGGACCTTACACTGTGCCTTTGGTAATATCTGTGTGGAGGTGAGTACTCCTTATCTCTGTTCACTCACAAACCTATTAAGGGTCACCTGGCCAGGACCGGAAACTTCACAAGATGATGGGCCAGAGGTGGGTATGAGACTATCTTCCAGACTGCTGATAGTGACTCTCAGCCACACTTGGTCACTCCTGTTATCGCCTCTATGTCTGCACCTCTCCTGGGAGGCTCACCTTGTCTGCACAGGTGCTGACACGTGAAGGGCATCACATCTGTGCTGAGCCTTGCTGAGTCAGGCAGAGGAAAGGCAGCACCTGCCCTATCCCCTGCTTACTGATACTAGACACCCAGACCCTTAGTCCAGCTGCTGCCCAGTTCCAGAGATCTTTGCCTGTCTTCCTCTGGGTGTCCAAGTTGGAGGGTTTCCTGGGTTCTGAGTGCTCTTCTCTCATGTGCACACCCTGCATGAGTTTTCAAATACAGAAGCCTCCTGGGCAAGGGAGTTCACTACATCCTTATCCAGTATCTGAGGAAACAGAGGCTCAATGTAACACCAGGCACGTCTTCTCTCTAAAGACCTCACTCATGACAGGTGACCTCATGGGCCATGTAGTCCTAACTCTGCTCTAAAAGAATAATTGCCAAGTTCTCCCTGGAGATAGGAGTTCCTGTGTAGGGCCAGGAGCAGGTGGCCTAAGGGCCAGGTTGGGGGAGGGCTGAGCATTTGCAGATGATGGAGGCCAGGGCAGATAGACCCTTGAGGCCTGCCTCCTTTCCCCTTAGGGGTTTGACCACCACTGCAAGTGGGCCAACAACTGCATGGATCACCGTAACTTCAGGATCTTCACTCTTCTGCTGGCGTCCCTTTGTTTGTACCTTGCTGCCCTGCTGGTGACCTGCGTGACCTTCCTTGTGCGCACCAGAGACCTGCCATTCTCCTTGGACAAAACCATGGTGTATCCACACAGTGCCAAGGGTCCCCAGGGGGAACAGCACAGCTTGTATGGTGGGAGAGTTGGACAGCTTAGGGGCCAGTCAACAAGGTGGGGGCTGATGTGGACCGAGCTAGAGGGAAAAGCCCCTTGGGAGAACCTGTCAAGGCCATGTTGAAGGTGAGTGGAGTCACGGAGATCGGCGGGGTGGGATGGACTGCGGAGTTAACATCTTGCAGAGCCAAGCATTAGGGTAATGGAGGTAGAAAAGGGCCCAACAGGAGGACAGCGTGGTGGAGTGAGGTTTCAGTTGGGTGTACTGGATTGTTAGTAGGTGGGCGGGGCCCTATGGGGGGGCGGGAGGGCGGAACTGAGAGAAGGGGCGGGGCCAGAGAGGAACTGTCCCCTTACTTGGCTTCTTAACCTGTGTACGGCTCCGTCATGACTGCACCCGCCGTCGGCCCCCTGCTGCCACTCATCTTGGTGCTGGTCATCCACGCTGTAGAGGTGAGCACCACCAGGCACCCTATGAGTTGCAGGTAAGCAGGGCCCAGTGCCTGTGCTGGCATACCCGACTATGCCGATGCATCTTGCACCTCTGCCACCAGCATATTCTGTGCTGCCCTTGGTCCTGATGGTGCCTCAGTAGTCCTTCCACACCCACCTCTTAAGATGCAACTCAAGTCTCTTCTTCCCTGGAGCTGAGTGGTCATTCTCCCTCCTGGTTGCATTGCTTCGAGAGCCCACTGGGTGCTAGGCTGGGTGTTATTTGAGGGATGGGATAAAGGTGAATAAGTACATCTGCACTTGTGTAGATAAGCAAGCTGCAATCAGAGTGACATCGGCAGATACCCAGGAACATTCTGAGAGTGGGTCAGTCCTGAGTGGAGCAGCAGACTGGAAGAAACAGAGTTTGTCCAGGCCTGCAGTGTAGAGTAGGACAGGCTACTCTAGTTATCCTAGGTGATTTTTGGAAAGGCAGAGGACAGGAGGGCATTGCCTGTAAGAGGCACACCTTTGCAAACAGGCACAGAAACCCAAAAGTAGGATGTTAATGGAAGAATGAGGTCATGTCTCCAATTCAAGCACAAGGTGGCATGGCAATAAAGTTGACACCATGGGGTGCGGGGTGTCAAGAGTAAAAAGGCCAGGATGTCAAGCATGGAATTTAGTCTGAATGAATTGGAAACCTGGGAGCCATGGTAAGATGTGTTTTTTAAAAGTCGTTTGTTCCACTTATCATGGAAAATATTCGGCCTTTGGGTTTTTTGGGATTGGCTTATTTCACTTAGCATGATATTCTCCAACTCCACCTATTTATCTGCAAATGTCATATATTATTCTTCTTTATGACTGAATAATATTCCATTGTGCATATAAACCACAGTTTCTTTATCCATTCATCTGTTGAAGGGAAAAATGGTGGAACAAGACAGATATCATTACCCTATGTACATGTATAGTTACCTGAATGGTATGAACCTACATGATGCACAACCACAGAAATGGAAAGTTGTACCCCATTTGTGTACAATGAATCAAAATGCAGCCTTTAAAAATAAAAAAATAAAATAAATTTTTAAAAAGTGGTTTGTTGAGGAATAATTTATACACCTAAAATATACCCTTCTTAGTCTATAGTTAGGGATGACAAATGGATACCGTCCTGCACTGTCCACCATGATCAAGGTTAGACCAGTTTCACTACCCCAGAAAATCCTTTCATCATCTTTTGTCATCCACTTCTTTCCCTATGTCCTTCCTTCTGTTGTTTTTTAGGCCAGAATCATGTATAATTGGAGTCTTTGCCATTTTAGTCTGGCTTCATTCATTTAGAACAATGCATTTGAGATTCATCCATGTGTTGCTCATATCAGCAGTTTATTTCCTTTTATTGCTGTGTAGTATTGCATTAATGACCTGTACATTATTTACACATACACCACTTGAAGAATTTTTACACTGTATCTAGTTTATCCACAGTTTTTGTTTGGCCTTTTTTTTTTTTTTTTTTGCTCAGGGATTGAACCCGGGAGTGCTTAACCACTGAGCTACATAACCAGCCCTCCTGTCCCCTTTATTTTTTGTTTAAAACTTAATATTTTTTTGTCTTCGAGTCAGGGTCTCACTAAATTGCTTAGAGCCTTGCTAAGTTGAAGAGGCCCCTATGAACTTGAAATCTTCCTACCTCAGGCTGCCAAATGGTAGGTATTACACTGTACCCAGCTAGTTTTTCAGTTATAAATAAAGCAGCCACTAACATTGGTCAGTTTTCATTTCTGATGAGTAAACTCTTAGTGGTGCCATTGCTGAGTCACTTGTGTTCCACACAAGATAACCTTATATGGAACTTTTTAGGAAATGTCCAAATTTGTCTTCCCAAACAGTGATAATATCTCTTATTTGTACCAGCAATGTATGAGAATTGCTCCACATCCTTCCCAACATTTGACCCTATCATTTGTTGTTATTTTGTTTTGCCTTTTAATTGTAGGCTGTCTAATAAATGAGTATGGTACCTCATTAAGGTTCCAGTTTGTGTTTCCTAATGAATAATGATGTTGAGCATATTTGTGCCCATTGGTATGTCTTTGGTAAAGTCTAATCTTTACCATTAAAAAAAAATGGGTTGTTTACTTACTGAATTTTAAGAGTTCTCTACACTGGACTCAGATCAATGTATTGCAAATCTTTTCTTGCAATCTATGCCTTGTCATTTCATTTTCTTCATAGCATCTTCCAAAGAAGCAAAATTCTTATTGCTTTGCTCAGCTTGACTGAGGCATCTTTGATGCCCTGAAATATTTTTGTCTGGGTGTGTAGCTGAGTGGTAGAGCATGTGCTTAGCTTGTACAAGGCCCTGGTTCTTCAATCCCCAGCACAAAAAGAATAGGAATCTGGATAAATTACTGAACCAACAACAACAGCAACAAAAAGGATCAACCTTTGGGTATAGAAGAAAAAAGAAAAAGGAACAGAGACAAGCTTGATGCCCTGATCCACTGGGGGTAAGGGGAAGAATGAGAGGCAGCAGGAAGTTGGACAGAAGGTGGGGCAAGAAGATGCCACTTGATTTTGGTCCTGTGGAGTGGGAGGGTGTTTGAGACACAGAATCAGAGCAGGATCACCAGGAGTGGAGCCAGTGAGAGAAGCTGGTCTGGGTGCTTCAGAGCTGTTGGATGTCTGATGGGGTTCCATGTGGGGAGAGCAAGTTATTCAAATTAACTGCTCAGTTATTAAAAAATTATTAATTATCATTCCTTAAGGATTTTTTATACTTTATGTACAATCAACATTTGCTATACTTTATAAACATCTAATAAAAAATTCTTTTCTGAATTTACAATTTTGTAATTTTTTTATTAATCTGCCATTAATTAATTTTTTCTGGCACTAAGGATGGATCCCAGGGGTGCTATATCACTGAAGCTGCATCTTCAATCCTTGCTATATTTTGTTATAAGTTAGGGTCTTCCTAACTTGCTGAGGGCCTTGCAAAGTTGCAGAGGCTGGCCTTGACCTTGCAATCCTCCTGCTTCAGGCTCCCAAGTCACTGGATTACAGACATGCACCACTGCATCTTGTAGGATACTAGTTTAAGAGCTGTGAACAACTTAAAGGAGGCAGAACCTAATAGAGCACAATGGTTCATGTTGCTTTTGGGACTCGATGGACTATTCCAGAGCTATTCTGATGTGAATTCCTACTTCCTTCTACTGAAACATGGCTTTGAAAATCAAAGTCTTCATGTGCGCACCATGGGACAGTTGGGGTTGGACAGAGGAGTTGCTGGGCCACTTCCCATTGTGACAATATCCGCTTCTTACAGTGCTTGTCTTTGGGGTGAGATTCAACCTGGTCTGGGAGTAAGGAGGGGGAAAAGCTGATGGATAGAATAGGCAGAAGAAAAAAGTGGAATAAGAGAGAGAAGAAGCCAGTCAGTGTTCAGGATAGGATTTGACCTTTGAACTTGAACTTTACTGTTTTGTGTACCGAAGGCCTTCAGCCCAGACTTTCCTGAGCCATGTGGTTTTGACTAGAAAATATGATTGTGCATCTCCACTGACACTGCCCTCCCAGACTGTGAAATTCAAAGATGGCACATTTTTAGAAAAAACATGAGGGGTGGGAAAATGAAATGGGAGCAGGGTGACACTGTCTTTGGAGTAGTTGAGCAGCACAAGCAAAACTTATAAGGCATCTGGAAGGACATGGTGGGAGGATGAGTATGGCCAATGGAGACAGAGCAAGGATGCTGCAAGGGGAGGTGCAAGGTGATGAGGAGCCCTGGGAAGGCAGGAGAGGTGGTACAGTGTCAGCACTGTCAGCAAGAGCTGCTCACAAGTGGATCAAGGGAGGTCACCCTTTCCAGGAGCCCAGGAATTCAGGAGGCCCTGGGTCACTCTTGGGCTTCCCTACCCTTGGAGTCTGACTCCAGGCCTGGGTTGAGTTCTGATTTTAGGTGACCAACTTAGGGAGGGTCACTGGGAGATGGCCTTACCCAGTCCTGCTGGTTCTGAGTTCCTCTTCCCCTCCCCATTTACTTACAGGGACATTTTCTTCAGGGGACAACCCCTTTGACCAGGGTGGTGCCAGAAACTGGTATGTCACCCTCTGTGCACCACTGGGACCCAAGTGAGTTGGTAAACCAGAGGTTCAGATGGTGGACCCTGTGGCTGTTGGGGTGGGGTGAGGCTTGGTCTTCCTCCCTGGTCTCTTACCCTAGCTCTCAGGCCCTGACCCTCACTGTTCCTTTCCTTTGGGGTTTTCTCCAGAGTACTCTGGGAGCCTCTGGGAACTCTCCACTTCCTTGCCTTTGTAGTTTCCTGCCCCCAAAGATGGGGAGATGGGAACTGCAGCCTGATTTCCAAGCTGTGGGGTGAGGGTTGTCAGGGAGACCAGGAAAGGTGAATCGTGACCCCTTTCATTTGGCATGTCACTTCCAAGGTACGTGTCAGATGCTTTGTTGCTCCAGAGGGAGAAGGGAACAGAGTGGCAGTCAAGGAGACCCTGAGCTCTCCACGATACACCTCAGCACGCCATTGCACAGACCTCCCTGGGCCCAACTCTCAAACAAGAGTTTTTAACATAGATGGACAGGGCTCCCCAGGGAGTGGAGAGGCTGCAGCTATGTAGGAGGTGAGGAGTAGTTGGTGTGCATTGGGAGAGGGGTGTCTGTGGGTTGCCCATGTGTTGGGGGAAGCCCCTGAGGTGGGGCTGACCCTGAAGCTGAAGCACTTGAAGCTTAAAGAGCAGGAGTTTGGACCTGAAGGCTATAGGCTCCAGGTCCCTGGTCTTCAGAGCACACCCAGGTGTCCCTGGATATACAAACAGAAAAGACTTCATGGCTAACTAGCTGGTTAGCCTTGGGCTAGTGATTTTACTAGCCTGTTTCCTTTGGTATTAATGAGGACTGAGACTCATCCACTAATTTATAATGTTTTGGAGGAGATTCTTTTTCTTAATGGAAATTTTTACTTGAAGTCCCATGTGAAACACATGGAGTGGAACATCAGGAGTGCAGTGGGGTGGGTAACCGCACTGCCTCCCAATGGCTCTTGCAGTTACTTATTGCACCAGTTCTCCCCTCTGTCCTGTCTCCAGGGCCCCGGGGAACCTGACTGTGAGCTATGGGGTAGAGTTTAGTGAGTTGTACTGACTTGTACTGACTCTGTGTTTATTTTCCCATCAGCCCAGTGCTGCAGTGGAAGGTTCCCAGTGGAGACTTGGACTCCCATTAACCCCTCCCGGTGGCCTGGACATGCATGTGATGCCAGGATGTCACCCCCACATGGAGCCTTCTTGGGCCTGAGCCCCGACTCACTCCCCTTTTGAGAGTGCCGTGACTCTCCAATCCCCATAAATGTTTTTGCTGCTTCCTATGGCTTCCCTGCCTGTCTGTTGTAGGTTCAGAGAAGTGTGTTTCCTGGGATCTCGGGGAGACTCCGAGGGGCTGGGACAAATGCCTCTTGGAAGGGAAGAGCATTGCTCCCTGGAGATCCAAGCTCTGGAACCAACTCAAATTGGCTCTTTGACCTTGGGCAAGACACTTAGCCTTTCTCTCATCCTTAAAATGGGCCATCAGGAATAATCATAGTAACTGACCTGACTGACTTCCTGATACATGGTCGAGATGAGAGGAGAGAAAACTCACCAACCAGGATAATACCTAGTGTACCTTAAACTATTGCACAAAATGGAAAGGGAAATTATTTATTAATAGTTCTAGTTGTATTTGTGCACATGTTGTATTATTTAGTAGTGTGGCGGGGGGAGGGAAGAGACAGACAGACAGACATTGTGTTTGGTACTGGAGATCAAATCAAGCCCTGGGCCTTATGCATGGCTGGCAGGCACTCTAACACTGAGCTACATCCAAAGCCCTTTTTTTTTATTTTGATACATGGTCTCACTAAATTGACCAGGCTGGCCTCCAATTTGTGATCCCCTTTTTTCAGCCTCCTATGTAGCCTCCCAAGTTGTTAGAGATGTTCATTGTCATACTGGGTTAGGGATTTCTATGTGCAAGATCTTGCCATCTGCAAATAGATAGTTTTCCTTCTTTCTCAAGTGGATACTTAATTTTATTTCTTGCTTAATTTCAGTGGCTGCAAATTTTAATAAATATGATGCTAGATTTTTCATAAATTCCTTTTATCTGGTTGAGGAAGTTTCCCTTTATCTTTGTTTTGTGAGTGTGTGTGTGTGTGTGTGTGTGTGTATGTGTTTCTTTTTTAATCATGGAAAGATGTTAGATTTTGTTAAATGTTTTTCTTCATTAAATGATCATGTTGTTTTTTCCCTTCACTACTAATGTATGGTGTACTACATAATTGACAATATTCTAAGTTTTAGTGTTTAATAATTTAATGGCATGACTTACCAGGTTCAAGACATGAAGATACTATGTTCCTGAAACCCATAAAAAATCATTCTATAACTACATAGAATGTGATAAAAATGTGTATTATAATATAAAATCTTTTTTACACATAGCAGTTAGCTACAAGAAAATATTATTAGCTTAGGATAATTGTGAACCAGATTTCATTGTAAACTACTAGCAATCTTCAACTCTTTCGTGTAGCAAGTACCTTATTTCTGTTTTCAAACTCTTCCACTCCAGCTTAAATTATGAGATCTCAAGTGTTTTTCTCCAACCACAGATGTGATTAGCAGTATTGTCTGTTCTTGCAATGATCTGATGAGATGTGATCTAAAAATATACTTTACATTTATTCAGGACCACATGCCCAGCAAGGTGAGATCCTGCATGATGTTGGAATCAGTCCTGGCCATCTCCCCAGTTTCCAGTTTGGTGATGTCTCACAGTATCACCTATACATTTTTTTTTTGCTGGGGGAGTACACTGGGGATTTAACCCAGGGATGATTTACCAATGAGTTTCCTCTGGAGTCCTTTTTATTTTTAATTGAGTCAGAGTCTCATTAAGTGTCTGAGGATCTGACTAAGTTGCTGAGACTGGCCTTGGTCTTCCAATCTTCCTGTACCAGCCTCCTAAGTTCCTGGAATTACAGGCATGCACCACTATGTCCAGCTACATTCCATTTTTATATGTTGCATCATTCTTGCATTCCTGGGGCAAATCCAAGTTGCAATGATATATAATTTTTTAATATGTTGTTGAATTTTTCTTGTTACTTTTAAAAGGATTTTTGAATCTATACTTATAATGGGTATTAGTCTTAGTTTTTCCCTGTGATCTTTGTCTGGATATGGTGTCAGAGTAATATTGGTCTATACAATGAGTTGGGAATTGTTCCTTTCTCTTCAGCTTTTTGGTGGAGTTTGAGAAGGAGTGGTACCTACTTAAAATTTTGGTAGAATTTACACCAAAACCAAAGTCTTCTTTAGAAGTTCCTTTTATGATATCATATTTCTTGATTTTTCCTCTTTTCAATTTTAAGCTGTTTTAGATTAGATTCTTATTAGTTGTTGACTTGTAAGTAATGAAAGTGTAATTCTATTATCAGTTCTATTGACATCATGAAATACTGCCTCTTTCAAGACTTTTAATTGCACTTTGTAATAAGTTGTCATTGTAAGAAGTTTTACATTGCAGCTTAAATTCATGGGAAAGGAAGATGCTAGTGTAATGTTGTTTTGCTTTGTTTTTCTGTTACTAATACTTTTATTTGTTTTTCTTGGATATACATGTCAGTAGAGTGTATTTTGCTACAAATATATGGATTATAGTTTCTCATTCTTGTGGTCATACCTGATGTGGAGTTTCACTGGTGGTGTGTTCATGTATGAACATAGGAAAGTTAAGTCCTTTTCATTCTACTGTCTTTCCTATTCCCATCACCCCTCCATTCCCTTCATTCTCAGTTGTCTAATCCAGTGAACTTCTATTCGTCCCTCCCTCACTTACTGTGTGCCAGCATCTGCATATCAGAGAGAACAATCAGCCTTTGGTTTTATGGGATTTGTTTATATCACTTTTGTTTTTTTTCTTTTCATTTTTATATATATTTTTAGTTTTAGAGGACTTAATACCTCCATTTTATTTATTTCTTTTTAATGTGGTGCTTAGGATCAAACTCAGTGCCTCACATGTGCCAGGCAAGTGCTCTACCCTAAGCTAGCACTCTAGCCCCTTGCTTTGGTTTTTGAGATTGGGTTTCACTATGATGCCCAGGCTGGCTTTGAACTTGCAATCTTCCTGCCTTAGCCACTGAGTAGTTGGTACAGGCCTATGCCACCGTGCTTGGCTCCAGATGCCAGTTTTAAATGAAAGAAGATGTTTGAGTTCAGGCCTTTAGGTTAGTTCATAAACAAATTTTTTTGTAATATTTGTGTGTGTGTGTGTGTGTGTGTGTGTGTGTGTGTGTTAATGTGACACTGGGGATCCAACTGGGGGCCTTGCCTCATGTGTGCTAGACAAGCACCTTACCACTGACTTGCAGTGCCAGTCCTTGTATGGTGTTTTGTTTACTACACCATATAACTATATGGAGTCAAATAACAACTAAGAATGCAAAAAGTTCCTTGTATTTGAAAACTACAAAAATAAAGTTAAAATTTGTGGTGCTAAAATCAATAGATTAATGAAACAAAATGTCCACATGCAGACTCCAGAGATCAACACCCAGGATGCTTACTTGGAATGATTTAGGGACAAACACCCATGGAAGTAAGGGAAGAAAAGGGAGAGGTGCAAGACTGAGAAGAGGAAGTCACCTGAGGTAGGGACCAGCAAAATCTCAGCAAACCCAAAACGTAGCCCTTCAAATTTGTCCTGCTTCTAGGCAAAGTGTCTAGGCATTTATGCCCTGTAGTGACAACTCCTTGGATGCAATCTGTCTCTGGAAAGAGTAGAGGCAGTCCCCAAATTTGGGACTGTCTCCTACCCACACTCCACCAGCTAGGCAGATGTGTTCTTCATTCCTGAAGGGGAAACTAGGAGGCAACTCACAGGGTCCATTCTGGATATCTAAGCAAATATGAAGAACCCAGTGTCCGTGGGAAGCTGTGGTCATGAATCAGGAAAATGAAGCTTTGCTTGATTACTTGATTAGTGATACTAGAACCATTGATTATAACCATGGGGAACATACGTGGATTAGACTCTTACCTTGCCCTACTTTAAGTTCAAATAGACTGTTTCATATTTATTTTTATGTGGTACTGAGGATCAAATCCAATGCCTCACACATGCTAGGAAATCATTCTACCACCGAGCCACAACCCCAACCCCAAGTTCAAATAGATTAAAGATTTGAAAGAAAAAGGAAACAGTATAACTAATACTTATCAGCTTGAAGAAGAAAACACAAGAAAACTTAGATGATGATAAAATGATCAGTAGATCTGATTACATACACCAAAAGTTTTATATTAAAAGTTTCACACAGAATTAGAAGGCAAACAACAAAATTCAGATGGCTGCAATAAACATGCCAAAAATAATGTCTATAATTTATATTTAATTGATATTTTATGTTTTCTTACCTTTCCCTCCCCTTTTCCTTTAATTTAACTTTTGCACTTGAGAAAAGGTTTGACCTTTGAGTTTCTGAGTGTAGCTTTTTTCACTTAGCAGGATATTCTCCATTACCATCCCTTTACCAGCAAATGCCATAACTTCGTTCTTTTTAAAGTTATCCTGCAAATGAAAAAAAGAAACCCAACACTTGCATCAAAACTACAATGAGCTACCACTTCACACCTGTTAGGATGGCTATTATAAAATAATCAATGCCAGGAAACAAAAAGTGTTATTGAGTATGAGGAGAAATTGAATCACTCATGCATACTAGATGGGAATTTAAAATGGTACAGCTAAGGCAAGTTCTCAAAACACTAAGGCAAGTTCTCAAAGAATTAAGCAGCTAATTGCCATATGATCCATCAATTCCACTCCTGTAGATATATCGAAAAGCATTAAAAGCAAGGACTTGAATAGGTATTTGTGCATCAGCATTCACAGCAGCATTATTTATAGTAATCAAAGGTAGAAGTAACTGAAATCTTCACTGGCAAATGAATTCATAAAAAAAAATGTGCTGTAGAGTGCTATTCATATATGGAGAATGGACTATTATTCAGCATAAAAAGAAATGAATTCTAACATATGCTTCGTTATAAGTGAAGCTTAAAAATATTATTATGCTAAAAAGTGCAATAAAACAGATCCAAAAGGATGGATTGTATGATCTATCCATTTATATGAGATACCTAGAATAGTCACATTGATAGAGACAGGAAGTAGAGCAGTGGGGGTAGAAAAGAAGGAGAAATTGATTAATGGGCACAGATTTTCTCTTTGGGGTGATGAAAAACTTTTGGAGATGGAGGGTGGTGACAGCTGTATAAAAATGTGAAGGTAGTTCATGCTGCAGAACCAGACACTTATAAATGGCTAAAGAGGTGAATTTATGTTGGATTTTATGGTATATTTACCATAATAAACAAAGAAAGAAAACCCCAATACATCCATAGTGAAATGAAATGTGAGCAGGCAAAAAGTATAAACAGGCAACTCACAAAACAAAACAAAGTGACTTATAGATATATAAAATATTAAATTTCACAAGGAACTGTAAATTAAATAAAAAGATGAAGCTATCATTAGTCACCTATAAAATTGGAAAAAATATTTTGTTCTAATATTCAATTGCAGTATTAGTGTTATAATTATTCTCATAACAGGTAAAAGCTTGTACAAGCTTACTGGAAAGTATCTTGCAAATTATGGAAATGGTGTTTATTTTTATTTTATTAGAGCTTTATATTTATACACAGTCGTTGAGTTCATCCTGACAAACTCATGCATGCATGGAATTTGATTTCAGTGCACCATCTCCCCTTTTCCCTCCCCTTGACCTCATCAGATGACGTCATCCACGCTTCTTTGTACTGACCCTGCCTTCAACCTCCTCACTTGCCATCTTGCCCTTGCTGCCTAAGTCCTTCCATATCTCCCTCAATTTCCCCCTTAGAGGATACTCTGACAACTGTTGGGAGTTGGGGCAACAATGGTTCTAGCTGCATCAGGCTGAAAAGGGTGGGGTTGGAGTAATTGGGATATCCTTCTGAAAGGTCTAGGGCATGTGGGAAGCAGCAGGCTAGTCCAGAGGCCAACACCAATGATATACATTAGTGGGTCTATTGATAGGTCCCTAGTAGAAGTCAGGAGGGATGTTCATTGGGGGTTCCATTTGTAATACCTTCTGAATTTTGTTGTCTCTATATGAGAGGAGACAGAGCAAATAAGCAAATTGATAATGTAAGGACCAAAAGGAAGAATAAGCACCAGGGGTGCCAGAGCCCCAAGGAAGAGTAAAAACCATGAGGCAGATTTCACAGCTTTGGACGATCTTTTGTCTTCAAGCCTTTTCCTGAAAACATTTGTGTGTGTGTGTGTGTGTGTGTGTGTGTGTGTGTGTGTATTAGGGTAAGAGTATTATCTCTTCCCAAATGTTAGAGCTGATGGAGAGACTTCAAAATCTTCCATTGGGATGCTTGGGTGAGTAATAGGCTGCCCTACTCACCCAAGAAACTCAACATGTTCTATTATCTAGTTGGTATCTTTCAGTTATAGCCTGTTGATCTTCTTCCATGGAGTACTGGGGGCATTTGGAGGATAGAAAAGAATTTTCCCAATGGAGTGGGGCAACTGTGGAACCCTGTAAAGCAACTGCCTTGACTGATATATCTGCAGCCCTATTTCCTTTAGCTACTATGTTCTCTCTCTGCTGACGCCCAGGAACATGGATAACTGCTACCTGAGAGGACAGGAAGATGGCCTCTTGGAAGAGAAGAATCTCCTTGGTATGCTTAACAGGAGTGTCTATAGTAATAAGAAGTTTTCTACTAAGTAGCTGCATGAGTATAAAGTATGAGAAAGGTATATTTAGAATTAGTATATATATTAACTCTCTTATCTTTAGAAAGCTCTAGTATCTAGGGGAGTGGAACTAATTCTTCCATCTGAGCACTGATATTAGTAGGAAGTGGCCCTGATTCAAGAACTGCAAAATCTGTCACTACTGCATATCTGGATCTCTGAGTTCCATCAATTACTGATGAACTCCCATGGGTATCTAGAGTGAGATTGGGATTATCTATAAGATGATCACAGAAATCTGGTGTGGCAGCATAAGTTTCCAATTAAATTTCCTCACAGTAGTGAAGAGGATTTTCCCCCATCTCAGGTAAGAAAGAGGTTAGATTGAGGTTATGGCAAGCCTTTAAAGTAATTTCAGGTACTTCCAACAAAAGGGCCATCATGATATTTGAGTATATGGATGTCTGTTAACCAGAGACTATTTTTAGAATTTAGGACTCCTCCTATGTCATGGGAGGTTAGTACAGTTAGGGGCCTTCCTAGAGTAAGTTAATTGGCCTCAGGGACCAATGGTCCCACTGCAGCCACAGCTCTAAAAAATGCAGGCCATCCCCTGGTCACCTTACCTAATTCTTTACTTAGGTATCTCACTGGCTGGGGCATGGCCCCTAATGATTGAGTAATCATTCCTAGTGCCACTTCATTCCTTCCTGTAACAGATAATTGAAAGGTTGAGTGGGCAGACCTAGAGCAGGGGCCTGGGTAAGACCTGTTTTTAATGCTTTGAAGGCTTTCCTTGCCTCTGCAGTCAATTAACTGCCTTCTAATGTCTGTGCTTCCTTAAGGAACTCATAGAGGGGTCTTGCCTTTTCAGCATAGCCAGGGATCCAAATTCTACAATACCCAGTTGTTCCTAGAAAGGCTCTGAGTTGTTTTACTGTCTGAGGAAGGTGGTATACGAGTTTGTGTTAAATTCTTTCCGGATCAAGTTTTTGAGTTTAACCTTCCAGTATTATGCTTAGTGTAGCAACTGAGCTTTCTTTCAGGAGACTTTATATCCCCTAGAGGGCAGGAAATTGAGAAGAGAGTCAGTATCCTCAGAAATTATTTTTCTGAATGTCCACACAAAAGAAGTTCATCTACATACAGAAGTAACACTGAATCAGGGTATGACCATTCACTGAGGCCTTGTGCCAGTGCTTCTCCAAACAGATGGGAGAAGGACTGTCCAAGTAACTTGTCCTGTCTCAGAGGTAGGATCCTCAATTCAAATGAATTTGGGTAAGGAGAGTATATGGGTTTGGAACAATTGGATGTAAAGGGACTACTGCTTCATTGATTATGCAAAGGTTCTGAACTAATCTCCATTTATTGGGGCCTTTTTGGACTCTAGGAGTATTATAAAGACTTGAGCACTCTACCAAAAGTCCCTGTTGTTTCAAACCCAGTATAATAGGTATTAGTCCTTTCCTAGCTTCACGTTTTAAGGGGTAGTTTTTGGTGAGGAAAGGAGGAAGGATCCTTAAGGTGAATTTCAACAGGGGTTGCCATCCATGCCCTTCCCACTGCATTGTTATCTGACCAAAGCATGAGCTGCACTTCTGCTTGTATTAAGAGTAGACAGCTATATTCCCTAGGTGGCAACAATTTGATCCTTAATTGAGATAATAGATCTCTTTCTAAGATATGGGTTGGAGTCTCTGGCATAACAACAAGAGTGACACTGGTGGACACCACCCCTGGAATAAGCAAGAGGTCTAGTAAAATATCACTCAAGGGGCTGGCCCTATGTGCCCCAAACTATTACTTCATCGTAGGACATAGGTCCAGGAGGGAAGAACAGGTCTGAGAATCAAGCTTCCATGTCAAGCAGGAAGTTTACCTGGTACCTGTCCACGAGGAAGTTTCCCTGGGTCTACTTAAGTTGAGCTTTAGTCATGGGAGTCATAAAGCAAGTCCCTGGGACCCATCATTGGGAACTGAAAGACAGCCTTGATTCCTTAAGGTTCTGAGGAAATTTAGCCTTCCAATGGTTCCCCAACACAGGGGAAAAGTTCCAGGAGGCAGTCTAGTAGGTGTTCTGTGTGTCTGGGGTTAATCCTTTTTGAAACAGCCTTCTTTCCCATAAGAGAAACATGAAGTGGAGGAGTTCTGCTGGGTTCCTGCTTACATGACTGCCAACAGTTCTCCATGTCATTTGTCCTTTTTCTTCTTCTCTAGGTTCCAGTTATAGAATACTGTTATACCAGCCTGGACTAATTGGTCCAAGTTTTTGTCTAGTTCCATAGCCAGTTGCTGGAACTTCCTCTGTATGTCTGGAGCAGATTGAGTCAAGAATTTATCTTTAAGAATGTGATTGTCCATCCATGACCCCTCCTCAATATTAGTGTGTTTGGTTATGACCTCCTGTAGGCTCTGTAGAAAGGTAACTGGTGGCTCCTCTTCCCTGTGAATCACAGTGGCCAGTTGAACATAGCTGAAAGGCTTAACTTGAGCCTTCCTCAGTCCTTTTAACACACAGTATATAAAGTGATGTCTGTCCCATTCGTCTTTATCTCTGTCAGCATCTGAGGTTGGTTCTGTGAGGGGAACTGCCTGACTCCCCTTGAGGATGTTCCAACTCTTGCCAGCCTTGGTTACTTTCCATCCCCCTGCTGTATAGTATTTGTTTCCTGTTTCAATAGCATTCTCTAAGACCCTTTATTTTTGCAAGGAAGTTAAATTTTGACTCAAAAGCAACATAACATCCTTCCATGCTGTCATAAAGATTTAATAATTGCTGAAGGAATTGAAGATCCTGCTCTGGGTTTTTAGTGTAGTTCCCTAGGTCTTTCTTTTTTTTTTTTTTTTTTTTTTTTTGTTTTTAAGGTCGGTGCTTAGTCTCTTTATTTTTTATTTTTATTTTTATTTTTTTTTTTTTT
>JAJEJO010048918.1:0-69851 GCA_020662805.1 Glaucomys volans | reverse complement strand
GGGAGATAGGTGGATTCTAAACTGTCTCCGAAAGATAAGGAGTTCCTCCATTATAGGGCCTTTTAATCAGAGGTAACTATCCTAACCAAAGGGACAAGGTCTCTGCATAAGGTAAACATGAATTAGGAGTGACTTAGTCTTAACTGACAAACTGTTTTCCCATAAGATGGAAACACAATACTGCTGATTTTGCCAAGAAGAGAGAAAGAGATAATAAACTGTCTGGGAATTCAGTTATGCTAGTCATGGCTGGGGACTTCCTGGGCCTCAGAGAGCCACAGAAGTGCTGGATGATCAAAGGTCACTTTCCAGGTCTCATCAGCCATTTAACATAACTGTTACTAACCTTCGATTAATAGTTACTATCCAGGACGAGCCCCCAATTCTGTTCCTGTCTAGGTTGCTGGGTTCATTGTGTCTATTCAGCAAAGAATTGAAGAGCAGGACAGAGATAGCAAGCAACAAGTAGGTTTATTGCAAAGGCAACAGAGATACAGAGAGAGACTTCTCTGAAGAGAAAGGGACCCAGAGCTGGGCATCTGGTTGGGGAGATTTGGCCTATTCTTTTTATGGTCTGTGGAATTTCCCCCTTTCCTTATCTCCTCCCCTGTCTATGCGTTCATCACTATTTTTGATTCGTGCCCTGTCTATCCATGCATCTGTTTTTGTTTTTCTATTAGATCTCCCCTTAGGAGCATGAGCAAGTATCTCTCTGATTGGGTCTTCTGCTGTGTTCACTATCACTTTTGTAAGGCAGGAAGTAGAGCTGGGGATATAGGTCAATTGGTAGAATGCTTTCCTTACAAGCAGAAGGCACTGTAAGCAAACTTGTAAGCAGACTTGTAAGCAGACTTGTAAGCAAACCATCAGGAAGTTGATCTCATCAAAAGACCTCTCCATGCTCCTTTTTTTCTCCTCTGCCCCCAAACTCCTCACTCCTCATCTTGCCCTGACTGCCTAAGCCCTTCTATGTCTCCCTCACCAACCTTCCTTTGTCCTCATGTGGTGGGAAAGTTTTCTTGGGTTGAATGCCTTTTGACATGTACACTTAGGAAGAAGTGAAGCATGGGGAAGTACAGATTTTAAAAAGGTAGGCAGCCATTGTAAGAAAGTGGCAGTCAGGAAGTGAGGGAGTTAGAATGGAATTTCTCTGATTGGACAGAAAAGACTGGTCGGCTTGTTTTCCCTCAATGGCAGAAGGTACTACTTGAACCAAGAACTTAATGAAGTAAAGAGCAAGCCCTATGAATATTTGTGGTGGGAAATTCAGGAAAGGAGAACAGTAAAGGGACCCAGGACTGGAATATCCAGATGTACTTGAGGAGATAAACTAATCAGATACTATTGTGTCTGGCTGATGTGGAGTGAGCAAAGGTAAGCACGTTAGGAAATGAGGTCTGAAAGTTAGTGGGGCCAGGTCAGCTAGGCCTTGAAAGTCCTGGTGAGAACCCTGTACTTTACTCTGAGGGAGACATCAAGCCTTCAGAGGGTTCTGAGCTGAAGACCTTATCTCAGTTTTAAAAGAAGCACTAGCTAATATTTGGAGCACAGTCTACTAAGAGTCAAAGGCAAAATCAACACAGGTCAGTTTGGAGGCTGTTAAAATACCCAGGTAAGACAGAATGGTATCTGGGACCGGTAGATTATATTTTGAAAGTGCATATGACAGATCAAATATGGAATATGGGATAAAGACAAGAACCTGGTGACTCCTTAGGATTTTGTTTATGTTTTTGTTTTTGAGACAGAGTCTCACTATGTTTCCCAGGCAAACAATCCTCTCCTGCCTCAGTCTGTGTTATGTTTTGGATCTGAAATATTCACTGAAAAGTTCATGTTTGGGGAGCATAATCCTGAATGCAGTGAGGTTCACAGGTGAGGTTTGGGGGCAATGATTAGGGCTCTGATCTCATGTGAATTAATCCATTTGCTGGATTAATCCATTGATAGCTGAATGGACAACTAGGTTTTAACTCTATGTAGGTGGGAAATAACTGGAGGAGAAAGGTCCCTGGGGATATGGCCTTGGGATATAGGTCTTTCCCTGGCCCCCTTCCTCCCTCTTTTTTTTTTTCCTCTCTTTCTCTCTCTCTCTCTCTCTCTCTCTCTCTCTCTCTCTCTCTCTTTCTTCTCCCCCTCCCCTTCTCCCTTCTCCTTCTTCTTCTTCCCCTTTTCTTTCTGCCTGCCATAAGCTAAGCAATTTTTCTCTTCCATACCCATCCATCACCATGTTCTGCCTCACCTCAGGCCTGGTCAATGGAATCAATGGGATAGGCTGACTGTGAACTGAATCTCTGAAACTGTGAGCCCCAAATACACTTTTTCTCTAAGTTTTTCTTGTTGAGTATTTTGTTCACAGCAATGAAGATCTGATCAACAAAACCTGACTCCATGGTTTTGATCTGCACTATAGAGTGAATTCTGGTCTTCATTACTTAGATGAAGAATTCTATTGGAGCAGTAGATTTTGTGAGCAAGGAATCCAGGGACTGGTTTTGAAAAGGTTAAATGTGAGGTACCTGTTGGGAACCAATGCAGATACAGTCTGAGTAGTTGAAAGCATGAGTTTGGAGTTCAGGGGAGAGATCAGGTTCACAGGCATGACTTTGGAAGCTTAAAGTGCATGGACAAGTAGTTAAGCTGTAGATGGCATGACATCATATGGTTAGTAGAATAGAATGGAGAAGAGCCCTAGGTACTCCAATATTTAGAGGTCAGAAGAGGAGGGAGTATCAGCAAAGAGGACTGAGATGAACAGTAAATGGAGGAAGACCAAAAGGTTGTGGTATTAACCACCCCCCCATACACAACTTTCTGTACAAATTGATTACAAGCATTCATAAAAATTTTGTGTTAAGTTTATTTACTCAATGAAGGACATTTGGATGCTCCTAATTTACTGCCTATTACAAACAAAAATCCTAGCAGTAGTCATGTAGAGCTTTTAGAGTCAACATAAAATTTCACTTCTCTAAGATAAATGTGTGATTGCTGAGTCATTTGGTAAGTATACTTTTAATGTTATAAAATCTACCAAACTATTTTCTGAGTATTTGTACCATTTTATATGTTTTTTTCTGAGACAGGTTTTGATATCCAGTGGTATGATATATATTCCAGGGTTGTGTGTGATAAGATTGTATAGAATTGCTATTATCTCTTAAAATCTTATCAAGGTTATAGATAAATTTATTTATAGCTCAATTATGTTTGAAGCTTTCGGTACTAAGTAAACTTATTAAAATCACAATGCTGCACACTAAAAACTCATAAATTCTATTGTATTTGAAAATTGGAACCAATACAGTTGTTTAAAAAAATCTGGAAATTCACCAGTGACAACATTTGACCAGAAAATTTGATTTTGGCAAGATTTGAGAAGACAATTCAATTCACCTATTCATTCTTGAGTTCATTTTATGGTTCATATCTTTTAAGTAATTGGTCTATTTCTTCTAAGTTGTTTAATTTATGGACTCAGAAGTTTCATAGTATTACCTTATCATCCTCTGAATCTCTATAGAATCAGTAGTGATGTCTCTCATTTGTTAACTATTTAGTAATTTGTATTTTCTCTGCTTAACCCTTAGTTACCCTAAAAGTTTATCAATTTTATTGATCATTTAAAAGAACCAGGCTTTCATATCATTGATATTTTTTATATTCAATTTCATGAATTCTTGCTCTTATTTTTATTGTTTCTTTCTTCCTTTTGTATTGATTTGATTGTCTTTGTTCCTTTATCTTTTTTCTGTAGCTTCTTTGGTGAAAGTTCAGCTTATGAAGCTTATGTTTTTTTTTTCCTGATATAAGCATGTTATAATAGAAGTTTTCCTCTAAATACTCCTTACCTGTACCCATTATGTTTGATGTTGTATTTTTAAATTTAATCTGAAATAATTTTAATTTGAGAATTCATTTTAACTTTTGAATTAAAGCAGTGTGTTTTTTTTAATTTTGAAATATTTGAAACCATTCCAGATATTATTTTATTACTGATTTGTCTCTTTTAAAGTCTAAAAATGTACTTTGTATGATGCTTATTCTTTTTAATTTTTCGAGTTTTGCTTTAAGGCCCAGGATACAGTTTATATTGGGTAACTTTCTAGGCACACTAATGAAGCATATATACTCTTATACTTCCGCAATGGGTTGTTCATTGATGTCATACAGATCAACTTGTCTGGTATGTGTTGTTCAAGTTGGCTATTTCATTACCAAATTTCTGCCTACAAATTCTATGAAATATTGTGAAGTAAATGCGACAGTTTTAAAATATATGTTTGGAGTTACCTATTTTTCCTTAAAGTCTATTACCTTTTAACTTGTGTATTTTGAGAGTCTATTACTAGATCTATATGCATTTAAGATTGTTTGATATATTCTAAGACTACTCATGCTCTTACGATTTTAAAATGTCCCTGTTTAACTTGAATAATTTCATATTTTGAAATCTACTTTGTCTTAAAATAAATACTTTGCCTGACTTTTGATATTAGAATGGCATATGCTTATTCATCCTTTTCCTTTTATCCTGCCTATTTTAAATTACATTACCACTCAACTCTGTATATATATTCTTACACTTCTGCCATGGATTGCTTTATTGAAATAAAAGAAGCCACAAAGGGTGTGTGTGTGTGTGTGTGTGGTCAATTGCTTCCTTATGGGTTCTGACAGGCAAGAAGCTTTAATTCTTTTTTTTGTTTCTCTGTTGGTTTTTATTTTTATTTTTCTGGGAATTTTCAACAATTTTTCTTTCTCTTTGATTATTGGCCCTTCACATGTGCTATGGCTAAATATGGCTTTGTTTGTTTTAAATTTTGTCGATGTTTTCTGCTATTCTTCTTTTTCACAAATTTTGGAACATAAATGGCCATTACTTCTTCAAGTATTTCTTCCATTATATTATCTCTTTCTTTTTCTTTAAGAATGCAGAATATTTATGTGTCAAACTGCTTATTAGTGATATGCAGCTCCTGAATGATCTATATTATTTGTTATTATTTTTGTTTATTTTTTTCACTGTTCTTTCTCATTTTGTTTCAGTGTGAAAAATTTTTGTTTATATATCATGAAGGTTACTAATTCTTTCCCATCTGCTTTGAATCTACTAGTGAACCCTTCAAACATATTCACCATTTCTTTCATTGTGTATTAATTTCTATCCTTCACATTTGGCTCTTTTTGATGGCTGCAATCTCTGTGCTGAAAAATATGTATGTGATCCTGCATATTGTCTGATTTTTTTTTCCATTAGAGATTTTAACATGTTATTTAGTTATTCGAATTTTCCTTATTATTTCAATACCTGTTTTATCTTTGACTCTTGTACTGATGATTGCTTTGTCTCTTTAGACTGTACTTTTTCTTACATATTCATGTTTCATAAATTTTTTTATTTAATACACAACTTATTGTATGACTGGGTCACACAAACCAAATCACTCCTGCTATAACAGGGTTGTTGTCATAATATAGTCTGTGACTTCAGAATTAATTTTCATTTATAAGTATTTGAAAAAATATCCAAAGAAGAATAATATTGTGAGACATGTGAAGTATATTGCATTCACATCAGTGTTTCTAAATAAAATTTTACTGGAACAAAGGCAATGTTACTTGTTTACATAGCCTATCACTGTAGCTTTTACACTATAATATTGAGTGAACTGACTATTCATGACAGTGACCATGAGGTCTACAAATTGAGAAATATTTGCCAGATGGGTAACTACCCAAGTCTGTTTTGCTCATCCCTGGGAGATACTGAAGAAAATTGTTCTTATGAGCATGCTTCTTCTCTTTCTACGTCTACACCATCAAAATTTATATTAAACAGAAGTTTGGCTGGGTTTTAGTTTACTGCCCACTTGGCTTTGAACTTCCCTATGAACTGTTTTTCAGAAAAAGTCTGGGCCTTTAAACAATTAAGGCTGTATTTCAAGGTTACTTTTACTTAATGCTTATTAGTAAAATGTACAAGATTTGAATAATACAAAAAAGATTAAAGAAAATATGCATGTAGCTTTCTAGAAATACATTTCATGAGCTGAAATAAATGGTTATTCTCTCACAAAAATAGAAATGATCAAACCTGAACCAAACCATAGAGAAAAGAAAAAGGGCTTTTTATGATGATGTTTTACACACATCTTAGGCAGTCAAGAAAGCCTAGGTCTTCCAATCATAGCTTTCACATTCATTATTGTCCTTCCTCAGATAAATTGTGGGCCATTCCTGATCTCCTCCAATGGTAGAGATTTTTTTTTTTTTTTTTTTTTTTGTCATCCTGCTTCCCTCAGTCTTAGTGGGTTTCCACCCATGCTGACAGGTCATAGTTTTCTTGTCTTTCACATTTAGGCAATGGGTTTTGATATTTTCAAAGAGATGGGAGAGATGTGTAAACGGGAGGCAGTTGCTAATGTTCAACTCAACCAGCCAGTAAAATTGAAAAGACTGTCTTAGGATTTTTCAGTCTTCCTATGATTGCTTATTAGGGTTTTAAGAGAAAAATAAAAGCTGACATACCTTTTTTTCCTTATAGGTACCTATTTCTTTCTATATATTGGGTGAGTTTTTTGTTTTAACTTATGATCTCAATTTTCCCAGTTTAAAGAAACTCTTAGTTTACCCAGCATTCCTTCCTTCCTTCCGTCCTTCCTTCCTTCTCTCCTTCCTTTCTCCATTCCTTCTTTTTATTGTGATGATTGGGAAGATGCATGTACATCTGTGAAATGCAAACAAAAGTCCCTGAATTTGCTTTACTGAATTTTAGAACAAGCAAACATTATAATTGATTGGAGTCAGTGTCCTGATAACTGAGAATTAGAAGGAAGAAGACAAAAGAGGGCATTTTTGGAACTGTCCTATTCATTTTCTTGATCTAGGTTCTGGGGTCTATAAATGGTTTCCTGTATTCATTTATTGAATTTTATCTTCATATTTTGTTTATAACTGTGTGAACTTATTTATTTATTTATTTATTTAAGTGTTGGGGAAGAAACCCAGTGCCTCACATATGCTAGGCAAATGTTCTTCCCCTTGCTTCTAGTTTTAAAGTTCAAAAATAAATTCTAACTAAATTAAGCCATGATATTAAACCATATGTAAATATATATATAATATATATGCATATATACACACATGTTTATATGATGTTTTAAAAATATACAAATACTGGGGTTAGGCTTAGTGGTAGAGCGCTTGCCTGGCATGTGTGAGGCACTGGGTTCAATTCTCACCACCACATGTAAATAAATGAATAAAATGAAGGTCTATCAACATCTAAAAACTTTTAAAAATTATACAAATATCTTTGATAAATATTTTCTTTAAAATGAATGTCAACATTTGTAATGCTCATAATCATATACCAGATAATATTTTCTTCTACTAAATTAACATTCTCCATCAACATACTCATTAATGAATCTAAAGGTTAAGTCTTAAATAATTATAGGAATCCTCTCCAGAAATGTAATCCTCACTTATTATACTCATCTTGTAATAATCACACAAGTATCTTTTATTTACAGACATAGATGATTTGAAGAAATTATTATACTTAACTACATCCAAAATTTTAAAATCTCTGTGCAATTAGAAAAATCTCTGAATATTTAGTCAAGATTTTGAAAGATTTAATTTATTTATATTCCTCCAAAGATTTCATTTATTTATATTTCTCCAAAGTCATTCAAAAATTTTATCCTGTTAAATTGTACAGACCCTCCTTTATTTTTTTCTAAAACCTTTGTGACTACTTGGAACATGAATAAAATGCATAGGATGAAACAAAAGTAGCATTCATGTTTTCAAATCTTCTAGTTTTTCTATCTATCCATATATCAGAATCCTTAAGCAAAGTTAGAAGAATATTCTAGACATGGAAATTGAAATGCTGCATATTTTATTTCTTTAGCAACCCTTACGTCAATTTAATTTACTAACAAGAGTGAGGCATCTCTGTTATGATATACTTTATACTTCCAGAGAGTCAGTGACTATAGAAGACCAAATAAGTTATGCATCAAAAAGCTATTCTATTTAGCACCAACAATAGCCATTACACATAATATTGATAAATATAACTGAGCCTTTCTGATTTATAGACTGATATTCCATTGTAGTTATATATGAGATAAAGTTTAGCTTTTTAATTGTTTTCATCTTTATTTTAACAGACTGCATTTTGATTCATTGTACACAAATGGGATACAGCTTTTCATTTCTATGGTTGTACATGATGCAGATTCACAAATCAATCTAACAAAAGAGGTGAAAGACCTCTACAATGAAAATACAGAACACTAAAGAAAGAAATTAAAGAAATCCTTAGAAGATGGAAAGACCTCCCCTGTTCTTGGATAGGCGGAATTAATACTGTCAAAATGGCCATTCTACCATGCCAGGGTCCAGCCCTAGCAGGAGTCGCAGGGTCCTCTGGTGAGTGGGATGGCGTCAGCGAGGTGGAGAACAAAGTAACACAGACTGTGATCTGAGGCTAAGTTCTAAGTTTATTCACTCAAGTAAGTATTTTTTATACATGAAAAATTGGCAGTCCCACATACTTTTGTGGTTACAGAACAGGAAAAAGACATAAGGAACCAGAATGTCCCCAGGACCTATCTTAAGACCAAAAGTAAGATATTTTAATCATTTTTAGTAATTGCTTATTGTTCTGGTTTTACTTCTTGTTTAATATTACCCAGAACCCTATAATGATTATTTATCTTAATATCATTACTAAAGTGCAACTATCATGTGGTTACAAGTGCCAGACAGCTTAACCTAATATAGATCTGTGATATTGTGAGAACCTAAGTTAACATTTAGGAATTTCTTTATATATTATACTTCCTACTTTTGCCCAGTAAACATTAACCTGTCTTGTCCAAGAAGTTTTTTCTGTGTAACTTAATACACATCAAGGTCTTCTAAATTTAAGCATTATATGAAAGGGTAATCTAAATACATATGTATGTTTTCCATTATACCTAACAACATGCCATCCATTTTTATCTATTACCTGTAGGAGATAACGAGGGTCTAAATGTAGAGAACCCTCAGCAGGCACTTGAGAGGGGAACCAAGGTTTTTCATTAATCAAATAAGCATTGCCAAATGGTGTCTGAATAGTTGGGACTATTATTGTAGTCTGAATTACTTTGTTGTTTGAGTCTTTTCTGGGAACTAAGGTAGGAGCAACTTGCTTTTGTGCTTTAGGTCATCTGGGAATAGTTACCATCTAGTGTGCATTAAACATTAGCTGTTGATAATATTCATAACATTCTTTATATGTCATGCTCTAATTATACCAGAAAAAGAACTTCTTTGGGTTATTCCCAGTATGATTAGATGTTTCATTTTTGTGTTCTATATCTCTGAAAATTCTAGGTTTCTGAGAATTCAAACATATCATAGTAATTCCCAAACTTATGCAAATCACAAGGAAAAGAAACAGCAGGACACCGCTGCCCCAATTCCCTGAAAGATGAGCCCTTGCAAACATCTTTATTACTCAGTGTAATTCTTGTCAAGCACTGAGGGGAACTGAAGAGGGCGCAGCACTACCAAAGCTGCTATTCAGATTCAATGCAATTCCAATTAATATCCCAATGACGTCCCTCATGTAAATAGAGAAAGCAATCATGAAATTCATCTTGAAAGAATAAGAGACCCAGAACAGCCAAAGCAATCCTGATCAGGCAGAATAAAGCAGGAGGCATCACAATACCAGACCTTCAACTATCCTACCGAGCAAAAGTAACAAAAACAGCATGGTGTTGGCACCAAAATAAACAGGTAAACCAATGGTACAGAATAGAAGACACTGACAAACCCATGTAAATACAGTTATCTCATACTAGACAAAGGTGCCAAAAACATATAATCAAGAAAAGATAGCCTTTGCAACAAATGGCACTGGGAAAATGGGAAATCCATATGCAGCTTTTTAAATTTTGATTGCTAGAGGTTTGTAATATTTTAGTGTTTTCCTCAACTTTTCATCCTGTATAAATATTTAGTTAATGCTTATATCATCAATATTATCATACACACATATAAAGCTTACATATATCATATTATATCATGTATAACTGTAAATAATGTTTTTTCCCTCATTAGTGTACCAGGTTCCCATTGACTTATATTACATTATTTTTCAAAAAAATAAAAGAAATTAAATATCTATATATTAATTTTTGATAGAAAAACTTTCAAATACATACATATATAGGCATGTGTTTGTGTGAATGCACCATAAATTTCTCTCATTTAAAATTTTCAATTTAAATTGAAAAGGCCTAATTATTGCTGCTAGGTCACCCATCTACTGCATCGTGTGAAATCCTGTGGAAAGTCAGCATGCCAAAAATTTTGGTGAATCACTTAGCTTAAAAATGAAAGAAACTTTTTTTCCTAGGGTAATATCTGACCTGGTAGAAAACAAGAATTTTTTCTACCCTAAAGAACAGCAAATATTGGGATATTAGTAGATAAATTTATGAGACTGGTCAAAAACAAAATAAACATTGTAATTCACTGCATTGAAGTAGTAAGATAAATATGCTCTATAAATGAGAAAGATAGATGTAATAAGAATTATGCAGTCTCTGTAAACCTATAGGGTGCACTACAGGCTACAACATCCATTAAAAATTCCAATCTGATTAGGTAAGATATTTTTTTCATCTCTTACATAGTCTTTCTCCAGATTTAAGGTTTTAATTTTAATTCTATCCCTTCTGTCTTTGGCCTTCCACTTTTCTTTTCGGTTATCTTCTCCCTATTACAAAGGATACTTTTTTCAGAGGTAATTAAAATTTTACTATGATACATATATAAATCTATCCTTGTTTTAGTCAGCTTTTTTGCTTCTGTGACTAAAGGACCTGACTAGAACAATTGTAAAGGAGGAAAGTATTATTTGGTGGCTCACAGGTTCAGAGGTCTCAATCTACAGACAGCTGGTTTCATTCCTCAGGGCTCAAGGTGAGGCCAAACATGATGGCAGAAGAGTTTGGCAGAGGGAAGTGGCTCACATGATAATCAGAAAGCAGAGAGAGAGGTCTCCACTCACCAGATACAAATATATATCCCAAAGCCACACCCTCAATTCCCACCTCCTCTAGTCACACTCTGCCACTTCAGTTACCAGTTAATCCCTATCAGGGGATTGATTTATTGATTGGGTTAAGGCTCTTACAACCCAGTCATTTCTCCTCTGAACCTTCTTGCATTGCTTTTGGGGGGGGGGGACACCTCAGAGCCAAGCCATATAATCCTCCCATTTTTGAAATAAATAAGGGAGTCACACATGATATGAAGAATAAGAAGACAGGATAACTGAAGACATCAAAAGCAAATAATATTCATCCTTGCAAATATCATCCTTGCATCTAGGAATAGCTATTATTTGTTGACTTATAAATTGTTTGTGAGACTTTCTTTTATTTTAGTGATGTAGTCTAGAAGAGAAAAATAGGTAGAAAGAAGACACAAGTGAGGACAAAGAAGTAAGAATTTATTTCAGAACTTTCATACTTTTCCAGAATTGTCATTCACAAGCCAGTCTCTCTCTAGGTCTGTCATTCTCAAATTTCTAGAACATCTGTAAATCTTAAAGCTTAATCTGAAGTTCATTTGCTTATGATAAGCACCTTGAGCACTATTAATTAACCTCCCAATAGATTGATCAAATGGAGTTACAATTTTTTTTATTTACTTATTGATTCATTGAACACAAATGGAGTACAGCTATTGTTTCACTGGTTGTACACAAAGTAGAGTCACACCATCTGTGCGTTCATACATGTACACAGGGCAATGGTATCCCTGGGTTCAATCCCTAGCACCGCAAAAAAAAAAAAAGAAAAAAAAATGGGGGGGGCGGGTACTGGGGATTGAACACAAGGGTGCTTAACCACTGAGTCACATTTTCTTTAGAGACGGAGTCTCACTAAGTTGCTTAGGGTCTCCCTAAATTGCTGAGACTGGCTTTCAATCCTCCTCCCTCAGCCTCTGAAGCCACAGGGATTACCTGCATGCACCACCATGCCTGGCAGGTTACTATATTTTGAGAAACCTAAAATTTACAGGGACATTCCAGCATTATCTATTGATCTGATGATGGTGGCCACATTAGCCTAAGATCCTGAGATTGTCCAGATCACTATGAACTCTCTTGAGATTGCCAGACTGATATCATTCCTACATACTTTCCCATACCTATCCCTCACCAACCTTTCTGTATAAAAGGGCACGGAACAACCAAATAGCATTTCTTATTCATAAGATGGCTCACATTCTCCCTTGAATGTGCATTCCTGGCTTTATCACAAATGTTGTCTCTTTTTTGAGATAGACTACATTCTCCCTTGAACATGTATTTGCTTTCCTAAATAAATCTCTATCTATGCCTCTGATGGGACATGCTAAAATTATTTTCCTATATGTGAGCCAAAGATCCCACTAGTGCTGGGTCTAGTTCCCCCTTCTTTGCAGGAACTCTGATGACTCTTCTCCAGAGACACCTCTTCTCTAGTGACATTGTAATCTGCCGAGGTCCAGCCTTAGCAGGGGTCATGGCACAGCTTGGTGGGGGGAAGGCGTTGACAATGAGAATAAAGAGACACAGACTGGAAGATCTGAGGATTAGTTGTAACTTTACTGTTTCATGGCTAAGTTCTAAGTTCACTCTAGCCGCTGCTGTTTTATACTCAATCTATCTATATCTATATATTCAGCTTGAGTACATTCTTTTGAGGTTACATAGAGAGGGAGGTGGTACAAGCTCTAAGGGAATGTGATGGACATAAGTATAATCAAAACAAATCAAGTTCTACTTTTCTAAACAAAACATCACTAAACCATTAACTGGTTCTGGTTTTTGTCTTACTAGGAACAATAAGAGCCAAGGCTATCCTCATAAATTATATGTAGGTTTAACACGTCATGATTTGAAAGTTGTGTCAAGGATAACAGTCATAACCAATTAAGCACACTTGGCATCTCTCTCAAAGACAGCACAGTGCCCTTTGAGCCATCTATTGTATATAAAGTGGAACTTCTTTTTGTTAATAGTTAAATGATACCCAAGATTCAGCTTCCCATCAGTCTTATATGGAATCCACTGTGGTCCCTGAACTGTGAAAACAGTTTCGCTAAGAGGGGGGCACATTCTGGTTTGGGCTAAAGCAGCCAGGGAGTCTGGCTGCGTTAGGCTAACTAAGGATGAACAATAACTCTTGCTCATCTGTCCCACGACATTTTTTCTGTTACTTAAAATAATATTACATATAAAATCAATTAAGGCTTGAGCAGTGCTATTTTTATGTTCCAAATCACTTAATGTCTGATTTTTACCGAAATCTTTAAATGTAAACATACAATAAGAAATAACACAAAAACAAGAAGGAGCATGCCACGTCCACATTTTCCAGAAGATTAGACCGTGCAAGAATCTTCATTATTCCCAGTGGAACCATGTCAAGCACTGAAGGGAGTAGTGGTGGGCGTGGCAGTAATTTCCTCCTTTATGTAACCTTCCTTTATGTCTCCCCTTCAAAGAAGAGTTATCTCTTACTACTAGGAAGCACAATATATTTACTCCATTAGTTTTTTGTTCTCTAGTTTTGCTTGAGGTTCTTCAGTAATTTACTCTAGCAAATTCTACATGCATGGAAATGAAAAATGAAACTCATAATACAGTGCCCTCATCTAAATATTTTAAATCATTTAAAATATAACCTAAAATTTGAATGTTTGGTGTTTTCATCCATATTTCTTAAAAAGCACAATAAAGAGTTTTTGAGTAGTAAAGTAATTATTATTTTAGGCATCAAATATTTTCATATCAACCCAAAATGCATATATTCTGAATTATCTAGGTGAAGGAACATTAAGGTTGTATTATGTATTGCCTATACTAGACTTTTCTTTTTTATGCAAATATGTCCATGATTTTCTCTTATAATTTTAATATGGAAAGAATAACTTTTTCTCTTTCTTTCTTTCTTTCTTTCTTTTTTTCTTTCTTTCTTTCTTTCTTCTTTCTTTCTCTTTTTTCCTTTTGGTGCTAGGAATTGAACCATGGCCTTGCACATGCTAAATATTTCTACTTCTAAAAGTAAATGTGGGGTTTTTTTATGGCCAAAGGAAAAATTTAGGCTAATATCTAGAACAAAAGATAATAGAACCATTATGTGTTGCTTGTGATATGTTTTCTGAAAGCTAATTGTCTAGGTAAAACTTCTACATTGACTACATTCATATATTAACTGAATTTTATTTTAACTGTCTTAAATGGTCCTTTCGGGACTCCACTTCAGCAAGCACTTTGTAGTGTTATCAACTCTAATAAAGTCAGAATCTGGAATCAAAATAGATAATTTTATTTAATAACATAAATTGAAGCAAAATCACTGTTAATGGGTATGAACATTGAACAAAATGTTGCAGATATAGTCATCTATATGAAATCAGACACTGAATCAATTGGCAGATAGCTATTTCATGGATGGCCAAGATTTCTTATTATTTCTTGTCACATAATAGAAAATCTATTTTATTTCATGTTAAGAAGTTGATAATAAGCTATGGATATTGTCAAAGAAAAAATGTCCTGGATGGAGTTAAATAGGCAAGAAAGACATTAAGACTTTAGCAATGGGGAGAGATTCAAATTAATGCTGTAGAAGCAAAAGGTGGGATGATTTTCAAACACTGGAGTGAAATGGTGTAAAAGTGTGGAAAATATTGCGGGAAATTTGATCAATGTGACCAGGTTATATATATATTTGCTTATTGTGGTTCATAGAAATCAGGTTCCTGTTTTCCCATAGAGACTTGGAATAGAAGATTTCTCCTCCCTCTCTTTCTCCCCTTCCTTCTCCTTCTCTTTCCCCTCCTCTTCTTCCTTCTCTTGGTGCAGGGGATCAAACCTGGGGCCTTTCTTTTTCTTTTTTTTTCTGGTACTGGGGATTGAACTCAGGGGCACTGAACTACTGAGCCACATCCCCAGCCCTATTTTGTACTTTATTTAGAGACAGGATCTCATTGGGTTGCTTAGCCCCTTGCTATTGCTGAGGCTGGCTTTGAACTCTCAATCCTCTTGCCTTAGCCTCCAGAGGCCCTGGGATTACAAGCATGTGCCACTGTGCCCCTACTTGGCTAACCTGGCGCCTTTTATATGCTAGGTGAGCACTATACCATTGAGCTACATGCCCAGCCCAATTTATTATTCTTGATAATTACATTTCAAAGGGATGGTTCCCATGTCCTGGTGAAAAAAATTCCTGAGTTTTAAATCTGCTGATAAACTGGAAGAAGGTTTTTCTATCTTTCAAACTAAGAGAGAAAAAAATATAACAGGATAAATTTTCTGAAGTATATACAGACAAAAAAAAAAAAGAAGGTCAGAAATATGTCCTCAGGAAGAAAACTATATAAAGTTTAGTCAAATTCATAGGCACATTGCTATATTAGTTTATTACAAATGATTATGCTCCATGATTTCAAGAAGAGATGCTAAGTATTTAATGATAAGCAACTTTTGACAAAAAATGCTGCACATAAAAATTAAAGCATGGGGTTGGGGATATAGCTCAGTTGGTAGAGTGCTTACCTTGCAAGCACTAAGGCCCTGGGTTCAATTCCCAGCACTGCAGAAAAAAAAAAAAAAAATTAAAGCAAATTTAATTCTTGTAACATGTTAGAGACATGTTGTATTTTGCTCTTTTATCTACAGAGTCATTCAATACTGGACTATTGTTGCATTTACTATTTGGTAGCTTTGTTTGGTGTTGCAAGATGGAAATAGAAAACACCTGAATTTAGTGGAATATAAAATATTTTCCAGAAGTCCACATTCAGCTATTACATAGAACTCTGATATGGAAGTTAAGTACATGTTCTGGCATGTTCCCCTTACAATGTATAGCACCATAAGCATTCATCAAAATACTATTGAAATTCTGTTAATCTGAAGGTCCTGGGTAATAGGAAGGTAAAAAGATAAACATAGAGAAAAACATGAATGACATTTTCGAACACTTTAGGTATGCTTAGAGAGAAAATGGTTATGGAGTCTAAGCACGGAGTGAGGCCCCAGCGTGGTGACAGTGTAACACCTGTGAAATTTCTCCTTACCTGGAAGATAGTACATTGTACTCTGTCTTTTTATGACTCTCTTAAGATAATTTAACTCAGACAATTATTGCTTCTTTTATATTAGATAACTAATTTGAATCAAGGTAACTTTCACTCAGAGTTTAAGAGTGCATATGCAGGACAGGAAGGATTGTGGCAGAAATAATTGGGATTTGAAATGGAATATTTGAGGAAATTAAATAATATCATCCATTCCTTGGAAACCTTGGCCATCAATTATATCAAAATGGAGAGATGAGAGTAAACTAATATTATTATCCAAGAATCCTAGGAAAATTTCAAATTCTTGTGTTTTATTTAATTTTTTTTTTCCCAGAAAGAGAATCATTGACTACAAATGTCTAGGATCAAGAGGGTAAAGAAACTGAAATTGATGAGAACTGAGGTCTATATTGCTGCAGTATTTGCAGAAGAATGAGTTGTGAGTTTTTAAATAATTGGTTCAGAGGTTTTTATACATAGGACATTTCAAGCCAAATGCAGACATTAACTCCTGTGCAGGTATGTGTACCAATGCTTGTCATTAGGGAGAAGGTTCAGGTAGCTAGCTAACTTTGTGTGTTTGCTTTTTTATTCCTTGAAGTAAGGGTCTGTTTTAATGATCATCACTATGGCTAAGTTCCCACCAAGGTCTGTAGCTGGTATATATTGACAAGTTTTAAACAACTAGAAATCCTAGTCACCATTATTGGGTGATTAAGTAGTTAGCGGGAAAAGTCCTTCATTAAATAGGGGAGAGTCAAGTAAACCCACTCAGCTTAGAGGGCCTTAAAAACAGGTATTTTCTGTTCTTTAGTGTAATTATAGAGGGAAAACCCATCATATGGTTTCTGTTTACCTCTTTTCAAACCCTTTTAATTGTGTTAAGGAGAAAGATAGACACAGAGGTGAACTTAGGTCAATAATGCCTAAAAACATAGTACCAACAACACTGATTTTATATATCTATTATTTATAGTATAAATACACACACCTGTTTATAGTACTCTTTTTAACCACAGCAAAAATTTTTTAACAGAAGTGGATTAGAGAATGACCAACTTCCGGGGGATGACATTCTAATTCATATGTCTCAGGAGACAAATTTGTCAATTCCCCAGATATAGCATCTGGCTGGCTGTTCAGAAACAACGGAGCTTAGAGTTAGGGGTTTTCTTCATTGATACTATGTAACTTCCTAATATCAATGTAATATGAAGTTATTCTGGAAATCAATGTCTTAAGAAGAAAGTAAATGTAAGCCAAATCAAAAAGAGGTACAGAAAGACTCATTAAGATATAGTCTGGAATTAGGAACCCAAACCAGAAAGGTAAAAAACAAACTTATGGTTATCAATACAGAGGCCGTTGAGGTTCAGAGCTATATGTATTTATCAATAGATCAGCCGATTGCAGGTAGTGCACATACAACAATAGATAAGGCATAAGAGGCTGTTGGGGATGCCAACATCTAGGATCTAGTTTCTGATTGCTGCACAATAAATTTCAAAGCATTAGCAACTTGAAATCATTATCTACAGTTTCTGTGGGTTTGCAATCTGGACATAGTTTGTCTGAGTCCTCTTCTTAAGATCTCACAAAAATGAAATGACAGTGTAAGCCTGGTTTTGTTTTTATCTTTAGTTTTGACTGGGAAAGAATTTGCTTCCAAGCTCACTCAGTTTGTTGGGAGATTTATTTTTATGAAGTTAAAGAACCGAAAGTTCCAATGTATTGCTAGTTGTTGAATGAAAGATGTTCCCAGTATGTAGAGACCAACCTGCTTCCACAGGCTGGCTGAAGTTTCTGGAAGTCTTCTATATTTTTTGCCACAGCTTTCTCAATATGGTTACCTGTTTTAGTAAGCCATCAAGAAGAAAGTCTAGAGCAAACTTTAGTAAATCACAGTCATATTGTGTAGCATAACCATGGGAGTGACATTCCTCCCTTCAACTTTACCTAAACTATTTAGTAGACTCAAGTCACAATTCCTGCCTAAACTTAGGGGAAGATTACTTGAAGGTATGAACAGAGGGAATCCATGAGGGCAAGTGAGAGTTTTGAAATCACTGAGACTGATATGTAAATAGAATTTAAGTTAGCATTCTAAAAGTCAAGGTAAACAAAAGTCTAACATGAAAATTATAGACAAGAAGGACAATAGTTTGCTCTATGGAAAGCAAAGAAGATTCATCTAGGGAAGCTGGTATGAGAGGCAACTACCCCAAAATGAGTAGTAATTACATAAGGCAGTCAAGAGCATTCTAAGAAAGTGAACATTGCCAGTAATAGTGCAGCATTTAAATATCATGGTGTTTCTGGAAACTACAAGCACTTTTAAATTGCTAAATATCATAAATGGAGTAGTAGACAATGAAGATAGGGATAAGTATCAAATCGTGGAGGCTATGTGTAAATCTGAGAAGTCTGAAATTCATGTAGAATTAATGAGTCATTAAATAGTCATTCTCAAGCAGAATTTTAATCCACATAAGAATCTAAGAATGAAGGGAAGGGATTAGAAAGGTAGAAGCATTTTGAAAATTTTATTGGCTCACTTTTGCTTTTGAAAGGCATCCTGTTAAGTCACTTGTAGTAGGGAAGTGTCATGCTTAATTTTGTGTACTTGATAAATACTCTGACAGCAATGTGAAATAAAGTAATACAACAGGACAGAAAAATGATGAAGGCCAGAATGAACACAATGATAATGAATAGAAAAAGATTAGATTCAGAAATATCTAGTAAGCATGTAGGATTTAGTAAAGGCTTGGTTAAATAGGGAGAGAGGAAACCAGCAGAATCTATCACCTTAATTCTGCTATTGGTAGCTCTGATAATGGTATTACCAACTCAATTGAAAAGAGGATGGAGATACAGGATTGAATGTCATGATTTCACTCTTTAGCATAAAGATGGTCAAGTGCTTATGGTAGACCAAATTCTAAGTATGATCCTAATGGCTCATGGTAGATCAAATTCTAAGTATGATCCTAATGGCTGTGGCTCTTGAATAAGTCATTTCTCTCCAAGTATGTTTGGAACCTAAAACATGATAAGTTATCAGTCGAATAATTATTATAAAAAAGGGAAGACTAGTCGCCGGGGGTGGTGGCGCACGCCTGTAATCCAAGCAACTCAGGAGGCTGAGCCAGGAGGATCACGATTTCAAAGCCAGCCTCATCAACTTAGCGAGGCCCTAAGCAACTCAGTGAGACCCTGTCTCTAAATAAAATACAAAATAGGGCTGGGGATGTGGCTCAGTGGCCAAGTGCCCCTGAGTTCAATCCCCGGTTCCAAAAAAAAAAAAGGAAGACTAGTTGAGTAAGCCTAATCCAACTATGCAAACTATGCAGCTTTTTATAAGAGGAAAATTTACTTCTTCTAGTGGTAGAGAGGGAAGTTAAAGAAATTTGAAGCCCTAACGATTTTATAGTAACTTAAAGATAAAGGGGTCACATTATAAGAAGGCAGACATTTGCTAGAAGTCCCAGGAAGCTGAGATCCTGACTGATACCATTTTAGTGTAAAGGAAATCAGAATGACAATTACAAGGAATTGTACTCTGCCAACAGCCCAAATGAAGCAAATTCTTCCCCCATTCACCACATGAAAACCCAGCCTATATATAGGCTTTGTGAGAGCATCACCAAGGGAATCAGTAGTTCTGGACTACTGTCCAGGACTTTGAGATAATACATTGGTATTTATGATAATTTGTTATGCATTATAAAAAGCTAACTTGTCTATAGGACTTCTAGATGGAGATAGAGAGCTGGCATTAGGCATTTAATATTGTTCCTCATGTTAAGAAGTTGTAGAGTGAGGCAGAGATTGACATAATTAGAATATACATCATATTGTTTGAACCATATGAAGTTACTGATAGTGAATGATTTTTGAGTTATTGTTTTACACCAATATATTTCATATAGTTGAAAATTGATACAAAAAGCCAATATCCCCAGAGTGCAATACATATCAAACTTTTTTCTGTCAGAGAAAGCTAGATGAAAATTTTCAATGTTCAACATTTCTGAATTTTATTTTTTTACCACGAGTGCAAATCAATGTAATTTGTAATCAAAAAGATACCATCAACGGAAGGATAGCATTTTTACCCTTGATTGCAAGGCATCTTACCTTTCAAATCTTTATTTAGTAAGCATAGTAAATAGCAGTATGTGTAGAAGATACCAGGGAGAGTAAGGGTTGTAATGTGGAAGGAAGACGCATGCAGCACAAATTGTTTTGAATGCAATTGGGCAAATGTAATAACTTTCAAGCATCACTGTGTTTCAGTATAAAATTAAAAATAAATTTAGAAATAGTTTCTCAAGTCAAGGAGCATTTACACATATTCAACAAATTGGAATTTTCAAAAGCTCATTGAATTACAAAATTGAGAGGAAAAATTCCATGTTGTCAAATCAGAATTTACCCATGACTCTCCATCAGGAAAAAAATATTGTCAAGTACACAGTTGAAACAAATAAATGGGAGGAGATGGCCTTTGTAAAGGTCAAAAAATAACAAGCAGTTCTACAACTAATTGATATTGGTGTATTCATTGTAAATGGTGTGGTTTGGAGGAAGGAATTAATGAAGAGCAGCCTGGGAGAAACTTCCAAATCAGATGTGTCAAAAGCAAAGACAAGATCAGACAGTGAGCCCTGAGAGTTGTCTAAAGGGGAAACAAGAAAAACAAAACTTTGTTCATACTTGGGTGCCTTGCAGACACATTATATTAGGGGAACAGCTACCTCTAAATAAAACTCAGTACCCAAAGTTATATGAGGATTAGTATAGAAAATGAACATGCAAGAGTAACTCACCGAACTAGAAGCAGTAGGGCTTTAGAATCACTTAACACAGGGTAGGGGATCCCAGTCACCTCTTAGTTTTAGGAAATACATTGTCTCTATAAAGTTTCTGTGCTTTAATTTCTCCTGTAGTACATGATTCTCAATTTTATGCTATGGTTGAGTGAAGTATAAAGTAAACAATTGGATGAAAGAGCAATTAGTAAACATTACCTTCCTTTTTAAGTTTTAAAATGGTAGAGGATTCAGAAAAGTAATTTCTTTTTTCTTTTTTTAAAAATATTTTTAGTTGTAGATGGACACATTACCTCCATTTTGTTCACTTAGATTTTTTTATGTGCTGCTGGGGATCAAACCCAGTGTCTCACACGTGTTGGGTAAGCATTCTACCACTGTGCCACAAACCCAGCCCCTAGGGAAGGAATTTCTATGGAACACTGTGGAAGGGTTTGTGGCTTCACTTCACTGATAGTGACTAATATTGTTGTACCCAAAGAAAATAAAATCATCCAAGCTGATCACATAAAGCCAAAAGAAGCTTTTATTTTAGCTGGTCAGTGACAATTGCCCTTACTCCTAAAAGCGGGGTGCTGGGAAACTGCGCATTAGTTGTGTAATTGCCAACTTTTATAGGGTTCAGGATGGGATTAGGGCTGGGCTACAGGGAGGGGGATTAGGGTGGGGCTGGCTCTCCTGATGGCACTGGAGAATCTTTTTGGGAAATATAACATTCCCCACTGGTCTTATCCACATTAACAAATCCTTGTTTAGGAAACTAGTGGTTTTTCAGTTTCCAACTCCCCAGACTCTGATGGGTTCCATTCCTCAGTTTGACCAGATTTCTTATTTTACACTAACTGCCTGTCCTTAATTAGGAACTTTTTAAGGAGAGGGGGTGCTGACCGCTCTTGCTGCTTCGAGCTGGAAGGGGGCGGAGTCTGGGGAAGCAGTTTGAAGTTCCTTTTAGAAATCTGGTCAATGAGGAGCAGAAGTCTGCTTGGGAAGAGCAGGTTGTAAAGTCATCTGGGGTGGGTGCTTCTATGAGAGAGAAACAAAATGACATAAGTACCAAAATGAGATTAATGCAGAATATCATGACAAGGTAGAAGTCAATCTTTCCCCAGGTGGAAGAACTGAGAAGTTGTTCCCAAAACAAGGCATATCAAAGGCTGGAGAGGTTGAGGCCTTTATTTGGGAACTTGAGTTATCAGGTACATTTGCCTAAGAATCTCTCTTTTGTAGCCTCCAGTTCTATTCTAGGGACTAACACAAGTACATCTTAAGTTACATTAAACTATTGTCTCTTTTAAATGCCCAAGAATATCTATGGTTTGGTCTGGTTTTAACTGTTTTGCTAGGTGTTTAAGATCAAGTTGGTCAAATTGACCTGTTCCTGTCTCTTAAGAGTCAGCTGAGTTCTCACAGGGGTCACTCGTGGGGAATTTGAGAGTCCTGCTTGGGTGGTGGCAGTTCCTGCATTTCGGCAGCTCCTTCATTCCAGCAGCCTCTGCATTCTGGGGTGGGCAGCAGCACTTCTGGATTCCAGCAGCTCCAAGGCAGTGGCTTCTGCCTTGTGGACAGCTGACAGCTCTTTGCTTCCATTCATGGCAAAGGGAAGCTGGTCCCTGCTCACTCCCATTAGCCCCAGGAGGGCAGGAGCCAAGCCTATCTGGCCCACTGTTGCACCTCCTTGTTCTCAGCAATCTTTGCTGCATCTCCAACTCTGGGGGACAAGCCTGGAATACATGAGCTATTGAGAAGCGTCCACTCGGATTGGGTTCTGTCCTGGATGGCTTTGAGCTCTGGTGGCGGTGGCATCTGGGCCCCAGTGGCTTTTTGCTCTGGCTGTGGCAGTTCCCGCAACCTGGAGGCCAATGGCAGCTGGTGTTTCCTTGGCTCTGGACACAGTGATGCCTTCTGTGCAACACAGAAACCAGGCAGTGTCTTTTGCCCACTGTCTGCGTGGATAAAACTCTGAGTTCTGGCAGCAGCGAAGACGGCAGTGTTGACCCAGAGTTGCAAAGTTAGAGAAGCTTTCTCATTCCCTGGATGCGGGCTGACTCTGAGGGCAAGAACCAAAACTGGTTTTCTTGGCCCCTTTGTTTTAATCTCAATCCTTAAGTTTGATCTTAAACATCCAGCATGCCAGTTTCACCAGTTACTATCTCATCTATTTCATAGGTGATGGCCTAGTATTCTTCTTCAAAACATTAATTAGGTATCAGCTACAGAGCTCACAAGGAAAAATACAAAATAGAATTAACAATCTAATTTGTGTAATAGTCATCCTAAATCCTGCCTGAGTTATTTATTATATTTCCTATTTGATATCACAGTAATTCTACAACAAAAAAAACAATCTTTTGAATATAACTTTAAATGAGCTGAAAGCTGACATATTTTGGAAACATTCTGACTTATAGCAGGGTGGGAGGCAGACTCTTATTTCAGGTAAGGCCTTTTACCGTCTTAGGAAGAGTGTTCCAGGTTTGTAGTTATTTTTGCCTGCTCTTAGGACATCATTTTCATCATTTTACACAGTTTATATGTATGGTTTCCTGAATCTATGTGAATAGTTGTTAACACAATATATTGCATTTAAAACAAATCAAGGAAAGGCTGAGAGCTTTTAACTTTCTTTTTGTGTGGCAAAGTGACCAAATATTTTTTGTTTCACGATATTAACCTTTAAACAAATCAGGCTCTCACTGACTTTAAAAAGTAACAAATTTACATATACCCTATTGATAGCAGGTTCTGTTACAGAATATTAAATGATCCCCAATAAAATTTGCCATTCCCACAAGCCTGAATCTACCAACACAGACAAGTCTAACCTGGAGAACAGCAGCCCAACAAATTTCCTGCTCTAAAGACCTGCATACCCAGAAGATGTGGACACATGAATATAGAAAGAGCAACCAAACCTAGTTTTTCAAGGAAAAAACCCTAGGCTCTGCATCATAGCACAATACTCTACCAGTTATTTAACCACAATAAAGAATAAAACTTCAAGAAATACTTGTCATTTTAACACATTGATTACACTTTTGGTTTATATTAGCCCATTAACATTTGACCTTAGGGGAAAACTTTAAACAGTTTCTAATTGATAGTCTCACATACATATAACTATTTAGTTACACAAAAACTTGTTGGAATTTGCCATTTACTTACATACAGATTTTCTTACCCAGAAATATTTTCCTTTTCCTTTTACTGAATATATTTTCATACCTAGAACTTTCCACTTTCCCTTTCCCATGTGTTGACTCCTTCATTGTTTGTATTCTAAAACAACTCCTATGAAATTTCTGAATTTAGATAAATTATTAGGATTTCACTCTTAGTAACCTTGCTCTCAGGGATGATACAAAACAATTCCAAATCCCTTTATTTACCAATCCATGAAAACACCAATAATGCTAAAGCATGTTACCCCATGGAATTTAAGGTGTAATATATTAACTCTAATTTACTTATTTTACTGTAATAACCAAGATCAGACAAGTATTTTGAATAGTATTTGTCATCTCTTTCCTGTGGAAGAGTCCTAAAAAAAAATTGATATTACACATTTTATAGGTAGCAACATTTTTTTTAATTGACCACCTAGAGATTTGTGAGGTTACATATATTTTACTTTCATTTACTTACCGAATTTAAATTGAACCTTTTTAATCACATGACTCAAATATACCTGGATCCAGTTTTTCTTTTAGTGCTATGTTAACGTCTAATATCATGTGCATGAATTTGGACACAATATACACTTAAACAAAGGCCTTGTAGGTTTTTCTCCATTGCAAACAAGATGTTCAAAAATCTAAGTTGAGTACTGGGTCAGCCATTAGTTTATGAGCTCAACAAGTATTCTCAAATAAAACACTCTTATGGTTTTTTTTTTTCCTTGGGTTGGAAATTGGTCTCCTACTGGATTTTTGCTTCCTCTATTATCATTTCAATTTAAGTTCTATTTGAGATTTGGTTCCAACAGAAACCTGATATCTCAGGCTCTTATCAGGACAGGGTTTGAAAGCTTAAGAGCTCTGTAACTGGCTTTTGTTATTCCTCCTGGGTGGAGGCACATGTCATTTACATATTGTAAAACAATTTGCTGTGGGGGTGTTGTAACATGGTGGGGGTATTGGATCTGGTTCCTCCTCCCCCTCTGCAGGGCGAGAGGGCGGGTGTCCCCAGCCATCTTCTCCCTCCCTCCACCCCTGGCTTTTGGCAGTTACCTGAGTCTCCAGGGATTGGTATCAGCGTGAGCTGCATTTAAGTCGGGTCTGGCCTTTGTCCTCAAACCGGTGCAGCCTCTCCTAGTTCCCGAACTAGCTGAAAGGCAATGCTTAAACCATAATCCAAATTTGAATCTAAGACGCCTGATCCTGATGGTGTGGCCGCCCAATGCCCTGAGGGCACCAATCAACCTTGAAACTGCCCTGGACTGTGGCTGGCCTGAGTGGGCCATTTTGATTCACAAAACTTTCTTACATCCATTAACAAAAGCTCCGCAGTCAGCGGCACATTCTTGGAAGTCCTGAAAAGTATCTAAAAAAAACAAGTTAGAACAGTGGGGCACATGGTTGACTGATTCTGTCCTGTAGCAGACTGTCCTGAAGAGAGATGCTACACAGAAAGCAAAGTCAAAACACAGAAAACACACATGGCCATGAACCAGACTAACGAGACAAATACAGACAGACAGACAACAACCAGAGTAGGCCCCACAGGGAGGCCTATTCGATTAGGCCACAGACCGGCCCTGGACTGTGGCTACTGGTCAGCCAGCCACACGGCAGTGGAGCGAGTCCGCCACAGGCGGCGGCTACGCCTCAGCCATGTGGCGGCCGAGAGGACTGGTCCCAGGCGGCAGCTACCAGGCACCCATGCACGGTAGCTACCCATCAGCCAGCCAAGCCGCAGCTGAGCAGACCAAGCCCCAGGCGGCAGCTATGCCAGAAGCCAAGCGGCAGCCATGCCGGCAGACAGCCACATGGCAGCAGAGCAGACCAGCCATCCACCCTGGACGGCGGCTACCCATCAGCCAGCCACATAGCAGCGGAGCGGCAGCCCCAGACGGTGGCTACGAGTCAGCCACCCATGCAGCCAAGACCAGACTAACAAAGCAAATACAGACAGACAGATATCGGCCGACAAGATTAGGTCCCATTTGGCCCACCAGACTGGACCCCACGGGGGGGCCCACCAGATTGAACCCACAAGGGGGTTCACCAGACTAGGCCTCACAAGGAGGTCTACCAGGAGCCAGGAGTGACATCTCACCCTGACCTGGACTGGTGTAAGCGGCTGCGTCCAACCTGACCAAAGTCCCCAGATACAGAAAGTCAACTCACCAATACAGGATACCAGGTGGCTTCATCCAGAAGGGTGTCCTGAAGATGGGCTGGGGTTCCCCCAAGAGTGAGGCTGAGGCACGTCTCTCAGGAGCTCCCCTATACTCAGGGTGGAGGCTCCCAGGCAACCATCACAGGAGGCCAATTTAGACATGAGGGCTTGGAGAAATTAAATCTCGCTGGGGCCTCCAAATAAAGAACCCAAAGAAAATAAAATCATCCAAACCGATCATGTAAAGCCAAAAGAAGCCTTTATTTTAGCTGGCCAGTGACAATTGCCCTTACTCCTAAAAGCAGGGTGCTGGGGAATTGCACATTAATTGTGTCATTCCCAACTTTTATAGGGCTCGGGATGGGATTAGGGCTGGGCTACAGGGAGGGGGGATTTGGGTGGGACTGACTCTCCTGATGGCACTGGAGAATCTTTTTGGGAAGTATAACAATATAACTATACAACTAAGTGCTGAGTATTGACACTTTAGAGATTGAAAGTTTATGCTTTCCTATTTCACATTTCTTATAAGAACAAAGAAATTAGATAAGTAGAAGGATTTTTTTAAATGACGAAATGAGATAGGTAACTGTGACAAATAAATTACAAGTAAAAAAAAAAAGATATGGTCTTGGTTGTAGAAGAGATCTACACTGTTATTATTTAGATAATTAGGATTTGACTGAAATGGTTTGCTCATTGTATTAATTGAAGACTTAACAGATTTTGCTGACAGTATCCTAAGCACTTGAAGAAAAAACACAGCATATCCAATCATTGAAATGTCAGTTTAAGGAAAAATGAATAATGCATATAGCAATTTTCTTACTATTTAAAGATGCTGGATAAAGAACACTTTTGAAAAGTAAGAGAAATAATTTTCACCAAGCTATTCTCAGTTGTTAAATCCTAAAGATTTTATGAGAAAATATTGTTCTATAATGTAATAAAATAAAACATAATTTAACTTGGCATTTGAGAGTGAAAATAATGAGTAATTTTTGCTCTGATCATTTAAAATGCAAAGAAAAACAGATTTTCAATAGAATATTTTAATAAATTCTGAAATCCATATTGGATTTTGTTTCTAATCCTTTTCAAAAGTAGCTAATTCTATACACCTAGGCAAATCATGCCCTTGTTTTAAAGTCTACATCTACAAATGAACTATCAAGAAGTGACCAAAGGTAATTGTTAATTTCAAACAAATGCATCAAATTGTAGAGGTCTCCATTTTTTATTGAAATCATCTATCCATGACTTAAAGTTACTTAGCAAAATGAAAACATAGTAGTAATATGTGTTAAAAATTACTATTCCTGATTCTGAGATATTATATTTCTTTGCTATTATCAATAAAGCATAATAGAAAATATTTGACTCTCAATTTTGGAGTACAAAAAGTTAATAATAATAAGAGTAGCAAGTAGATCTAACATATTGAGAGCTTAGTAGGGGACAGGACATTTATTTAAATAGCCACATAATTTGTGCTATAATCTTAGGAAATAAATCTACAGTGGGAGTTTTGCAAAGAGGTTGTTATTCTCTCCCTTGGGATAGGAGCCTTGTCATCTCTATTTTCTATAACAGTCCCAGATAATATTAAGATCAATAAAATTTAAGAGGTTTTCTGTATTTTTGTGTTCAAATTTAAAAGATATCATTTTTATGTGACTTTAAGTCCTCTATATGAATTATGCTGAAGGCATGAAACATTTTTGATTATCTTTTGCTACAAGTCTATTCAATCAACTCATGTTCTAAAAATTTCCCAATCCATTGAGTGGACATCATTGGGTCTTGTAACATTTGCCAGCCTTTACAGAAACAAGCTATATTTTAAAGAGTAAACTGCTCTAATTAGGAAACTCTGGAAGTTATCTTGCCTTCAATAGATTGATTTTCTTCCCAGTATTTGAGTGTAGTTTTATATACTGAGCATGTTTTGACCTGATATATGATACCCAAAACACCTTTTACTTCCCAATGAGTATAGGAATTTTCAACTTTCACTCTGTAATTAAATCAAGTCAAATCGGCATATCAGTAAAACATTAAATGCCCACCTACACAAAATATTAAATGGTCAATTAAAATTTAATCACTAAAGGAAGAGTAGATAGATGCTAAATATGAAAATAAACAACTAAAATGATGTTTCACCTGACTTAAATCATCATAAAACCATGTTAGTCTTGTCCATTGACCTAAAGCTTAACAGGTCTACTGTTTTCACAAATATCTACCATTTAAATTCCTTTAAAATGAAGTATTTTCACCTCTCTTCTGCCTTGTCTGTGAACTTGATCTAACAATTAAAAAAGAAAACATTATATTTTTAGTTTTGATTTCCAAATTCAATCTCTCTTCCCTTCCTTTTTCTATCTCACTTTTTTTTTTTTTTTTTTTCGGTGCTAGGGATTGAACCCATGGCCTTGTGCTTGCAAGGCAAGCATCTATCAACTGAGCTATATCCCCAGCTCCCTCCCCTTATTTCTAATACAAAAAAACCTCAAGGTAAATGCAAATAATCTTTTAGTAGCTATTAGATTTTAAAAATCAAATAATGCAAAAATTGAAATAATTATTTATTTATATTTATATTTCATATATGACACTGAGATAAAACAAAGATATATACCCATTTTGACCAGAATTTCGGAGGCAACCAGAATAATTAATAAGAATTGTATTTTGATCCAACTCTTCATTCTTAGACTATTCAATATTACTCGCATCTAATCTAGTAATGGTGACTATTAACACTTACTTTGGGGAATCTTTCTAAATTTTTCTTCAAATATCACAACATGCAAAAGAGAATCCTAAATGGTATATGTGCCAAACAGAATTTTGAAATTTAAATTTACGTAGAGGGAAATGAGAGGGAGGAGGGGGCAGGAGTCTGAAAGCTGGTGGAATGAGACAGAAATCACTACCCTAGGAACATGTATGATTACACGAATGGTGTGAATCTACATTGTGCACAACCATAGAAATGAAAAGTTGTACTCCATTTGTGTATAATGAATCAAAATGCAGTCCATAAAAATAAAAAATAAATAAATTTTAAAAAATTATGCACTCAAGATATTTTCTTTTATTACTATTTTAAAAATGTTACTGGAGTAAGGAACCATCAAGAATATCATAGCAGAAATTTTAGAGATGAAAGAACTATAGATTAATGCAAAACTAGTGAGCTGCAGTGGTAATTAACACTCCAATACTTTGGTTTTGTGACATACCTTTTAGATTTACACTATATTATGTGACTTTTTTTATTTCTTTTTATATTTTCCTTTCTCTGAAGTTGAGAAGAGCCCCCAGTATACCCAGGTTTTGCCTGAACATCCCCAGTTGCCTTTTAAAATTTTAGTTCTTGATATGTAAAAAATGATTTGTGATTGTGCACCCTAACCTTCAAATTTCAGAAAGAATGCATAGGCTGCATTGAGTTTTACACCCATCCCTAATTTTAGACTGTAGCTACTGCACTCTCTGAAATGGATATGAAATAATGAATCAGCATCCTTTCGCTTTCAATCTATGTGATACTCGTTTCTGGTGAGTTACATGTTTCAGTGCATTTAATTACTACAACCAACTTGTGAGATTGTACTAGTTTTATTCTTTTCAACAAAACTGATACGAACTAAAATTGATAAATGTTCATTCTTCATGAAGAAAATGCTCTTGTTAAGAATATATTCTTACAAAGGGATTCTGAATTTAAGAGATTGATTAGTATTAAGACTAGGTCAACAAGTCTAAATAATTTGAATAACTAAAAGACTAAATAAATAATAGGATGCTTATTCTTAACGTCAATTCATTAATCTATGTGAAAGATATCATTAATTATATAGAAAATGGTTATTTTTTTTTAAATCCAAATCTGTACACCTTGAATAAATTGTGTTTAGGCTTGACCTCTACTTTAGGTGAGTCATTGGGATGATTTGACATGATTGGATGATTTGGAAATTGTTTTCTAGCTTAAGGTCATAAAGCTAATTATGAGAGAATGGCTTAAAATACTGTGTTTGTCTGTTTTGAATGTTTGGTTAGTTGCTTTTATCTTTGGTGAACCTGAGCTTTTAGAAAGCAATTTTCAAAAGACTAAGTGTCAAAAATAATTTGTTTCTAAATAGAGATAAAATGTTTAATGCAGGCATTGGCAATTTGGCACAGCAGTTCAGAGGAGGAGTCCATATTTCACCTGAGGAATGTGTAGTTTCCAAAGCCATTTCTGATACTGACGTGGTGAAGATACAGTAATGATTTAACCCTGTCTCTGGGCGTTGGATTGGGTATAAATGAGTGGCCAGGCACCACTCTGCTTCATCATTTATAAGGTAGACTCTGTGCTTTGCTAGAGATTGTCATTTTCACATGTGAGATTTTATGGGAGATTTTATATGGTCAATGTTAGCCGATACAGCACTGGCAATTTGACCTTTTATGTGATGCCATAGGCGATGAGTCTCCAGTTAAATCTATTAGCCTGTTCTATGCACTCCAGACAAGCAGATCAAATTCTCCAAAACTGACGAAAGATGGGGAAATGGGTTTCTGAGCTGACTTTCTTACACAAGTAAGTGGAACATTTTTAAAATAATAAAACTGAATTTTGAGATTTCATAATAAGTATATTGTGTCGATTGCAACCAACCAAGCAAATTGAAGAGAGCTGTAGTTGTTTAGCATATAATAGAGAATAGCTGAGAAATATTCTAATAATATGCACTTAAAAATTGTCTCTGTGTTATAGGTATTTCTTCTAAATTTCTTTTTGTTCAATTTAGGCATAATACAAGATTTTTATTCATCAACATTTACTCTTGGTGATTAGTAAAAAGGATTTTAAATCACAATACATGCATTCTTAAAGTTATTTCTAAACAGTAGCAGGTTTTGTTTTGTTTTTAATATGGGGAATTGAACCCAGGGGCACTTAACTGCTGAGTCACCAACCCAGCCCATTTTTGCATTTTTAAAAAACAGGGTCTCCTGAGTTGCTTAGAGTCTCTCCAACTTGCTGAATCTGGCTTTGAACTCTCAATCCTCCTGCCTCCTCTCAAGCCACTGGGATTACAGGCATGTGCCCCTGCACCTGGCTTCAAAACAAATTTTTGTCATTGTTTTTAAAGCAATTGGGAAGTTTTCCTTACTGCTCCTAGATATGCAGATGAGATTGTTATACTTTGTTTTATTACCCACTGATGATTTTAAAAATTATATGTATATTTATGTCTAAAATGTCATGTGAATATAGTAATTTCATTGTTAACCAATGAACCTAACTTCCCATTAGCTTTATAAATCATATTTATTATTATATATTAATTATATAAAATAATGGATTCCATACATGCAAGAAACAAGTTTCGATCATATCCTCCTTTCCTATTACCCTCTTTTACCCCTTCCCTCTGGCCCTTTCCCACTGCCTAATAGTTCCCCACCTACTTTCAAGTCATTTTCCCCACTCGGTTCCCATGAACACGAAATACTTGTCTTAGTTTGACTTATTTTCCTTAACATAATGACCTCCAGTTCCACCTATTTTCCTGCAAATGACATGATTTCATTTTTCTTTATGGCTCAAATAATACTTCATTTGTATTACTACATTTGTTTAATCTCTTCATCTGTTGATGGGTATCCAGTATGATTCCATAGTTTTGCTATTGTGAACAGTGCCCCTAAAGACAAAGGTTAGCAGGTGTCTCTATTGTATGCGGACTGATTCCTTCAGGTATGTCCCTAGAGTGGAATAGTTGGGTCATATGGTCTTTCTATTTTTAGTTTATAGAGGAATCTCCATATGGTGGAGTATAGTGGCTATACTAATTTACATTCCTAACAGCACCATGTATGGGTTCCTTTCTCCTGCATCATTATTGGCATTTTTTATTATTTTTTTGATAATAGATATTCTCACTGGAGTGAAATAGAATCTCAGTGTAGTTCTGATTTGCATTTCCCTGTGACTAAAGATATTGAACATTTTTCCATGTATTTTTTCTTGGACGTTTGAATTTCTTTTGAAAAATGTCTGCTCAGCTCCTTTGCCTACTTATTGGTTGCATTACTTGCTTTTTTCTTTTTCTTTTTTTTTAAACATTTCTGTGTTCTTTATGTACTCTGGATATTAATCCTCTATTAGATGAAAGCTGGCAAAGCTTTTCTCCCATTCTGTAGGCTCTTTGTTGATTGTTCCCTTTGTTGCGCGAAGCTTTTTAAATTTGGTGTAATCCCATTTTTCAATATTTGCAATTGTTTCCTGAGCTGTTGGAATCCTGTTCAGAATATTATTGCCTATACCATTTTCTTGAACCAAACTTGCATCCCTTGAATGAAACCAACTTGATGATTTCTTTAATGTGATGTTGGATTAGATTTCCAAGTATTTTATTGTGGATTTTTGCACCTATATTCATCAATGTATTGGTCTGTAGTGTTATTTTTTTTTAGCTGTATCCCTATACAATTTTGGTAGTAGGGTAGGATGTGGTTGGAAGGGTTCCTTCCCTATCTAGTTTATGGACTAGTTTGAGGACCCTTGATGAGAATACACATGTATATTTAATAGTCTGGTAAATTTCAGCATGGAATCATCCAGTGCAGGAATTTTCTTTGATGTAAGACTTTTTATTATTACTTTGATCTCTTTGTTTATTATTAATCTGGTTATGTTTTCTATATTCAAGAGAATATAATGAGACTGTGAGTGGGGACTAAGGAGACAAGTCTGGTAGTGAACATCTTAATGTCTTTGCTTTACTATTGTGAAGGAGCTGCCTATCTACTGTGTGATCCTGGGCAAGTACCTGAAGTTCCCTGGCCCTGTTTAATGCTTGTCATAATGAGTATTGCACTAAATAATTAACTAGGATCCTCTAACAATGAAATTAACACTATGGCAAAAGCAAATTACAGCTGAAATTTGTTACACTTTTATTATATTGGATTTTTGCTCTTTATAATTTTTTCCAGGAAGAATTATGTAGCTGACATCATGCCTAATTGCCAACTAGTGAATGATTTAGAAAACAATCTGTAAAAAAAATCAACAATAATAACTAATATGAAGTGGTCCATTCACATTTCTAGTTATTGCCATTTTCTGTCTTTTTTGTAATTAGTTGAGGGAAGGAACAACATTTAAAAAGAGAGATCTTGTGAACTTGTAAATATCTACAAAATATAATTGTTGACAAAATAATGTCCGTAAGCACTAATGTAAAAAGTGTAGATATAGATTTTTAAAAATTTCTTTTCACTTTTTATTCACCAAAGATAACACTTAGAAAATTAAATCCTAAGTTATTCAGGTTTCTTCCCTCTTCATTCCCCTCTCCTTTTTCCTTTCTCTTTCTTCTATCTTCCATTATTTCTCTCTCATGCACATACAAACACACACACACAACCACAAATCCACTGAATTCTTGCATTTCTAACAAATATAAAATGTAAGCAATACAATTGTTTTCATTTTCACTTTCTATTTAAAGTATTTAAGACTATTAGAAGCATACAAATAAGCATGATATGTTCATGTGATGAGACTGAGGCTATATAGAAACATAACACAAAGGACTTCTGTTTTTAAATTCTGTTGTTAGAAGTGTGAATTCCTTGAAAAAAGTACATATTTCTAGGCATTTTTGTGAAAAATATGTAATTTAAAGGTTTACTTATTTGTGTAATCAGCTTCCTAAAGTGGGGGAATACAGAAGGGAACATAAACTTGAGTGATGTACCATCAGATACATAACAGAAATAAATGACTCTTCTGCAACTCTGGCAGAAAAAATCAAAGTCATTGTTCTCTGAGCCAATAAGTTTTATTAATATTTTGAGACTTTCCCAAATTTGGGACTTTGGGTGAGGAAGAGTTATCTTGATTTTATGAACTATAACTGTCTAATAAATGTTTGTTGACTCTGCCCCTGCTTTTTGCAGAGACACAGAAAGCAAATTCAGCAAAGGCAGTTTAAACTAGAAAATTTCCCAGGGAGCTACTTAAGCTAGTCTTTCTTGAGGTTCAGTTCACAATAATTCATATTGTGTAAAATATTCAATTTAAAAACTACACTACGTGAAGATATATGAGATGCCTGAAAAGAAAGAATGAAATATAATTTCACTGCACTAGAGTAAAATAAAATTTAATAAAGTAAATATCATTACTTGTTTCACTTTCTCATTTTATATAATATAAAAAATTTGTTTTTTATTTTGTTCTTCATTTTAGATGGTAAGTACATTTTTCTGTATCACATGAATTCTTTCCATTTATCCCATATTTGAGGCAAAAATATTAAAATTTTTAATTCAAGTCATTTCAATTTCGAAATTAAATATACATATTTAGAATCACAAACTTTGATAGAGTGGAATAAACAGTAATATATATTAGTTCATAGAAATTATGCCTTTATTGCTCATTATAAAGATATGGACTTTGAAAATAATTTGATCAAATTGTAAGGATGTAAATATCTTGTTCATGTGAATAGAAAAGACAAGGAAATACACCTGTTGAACTTAGCAAGTAATACAAGGGTGAACTCTTGAGAGAAGCCTATTTTTTAATGTCCTTGAATGTAGATGTTAGATCTCAGAGAGAATATGATCTATCTATCTATATATTTTTTGTGGTGCTGGGGATTGAACCTTAGAGCCTTGTGCCTTTGAGGCAAGCACCCTACCAACTGAACTATATCCCCATCCCATGATGATCCTTATTATACTTTTCTTTGGAGAAAAATCAATTGCAGGTCTCAAATGCTAACATCATAACCATTTTTCAAACAAAATTTCTGTTGAATATTGCTATCTTCTGAATTTTAACTTTAGTAGCCAATGCATTGATATGTTGGCCATAGTTTCTCAGAAAAAAAAAAAAAAGATTCTTTAAATGTTAGTGTAAACTATGCCTAAGTATTTAATAATTTTACTCATTAAGTCCAGAGTATAGTATAATTGTAGGTGCTGAATTACTTTACAGGAATAATCCATAGTCTGTTTATTGGAGATTGTTTTTTTTTCAGTTTGTTGAAAGTTGATTTTATTGTTATGCAATTCTCTATGTCAAATGGCCTTTTTACATTATATCTACAAAGCTCACTATAAGACATTTCTATGCTATGTCACTATTTCTGATCCCAGCAGTAAGGCAGCTGCCTATGTTTATTATTTTTAATTCAAACAACCACTTGCTGAAAATTATTTTAGATGGAAGCCAAGCATTGTCCCTAATATCCCCAGTGACCTGCTCCATTTAGTGATTGAAAAGCACTCTTGTGAAGGGAATCGTGTCACTTGAAACATGTACTCTTAACTAATCATGATCCCCTATCCATTTATATTAGAAAACAAACTATATTTTTTAGAATCCTATGTAACATGGACAGTCTGTGTGCTGATGGAAGCATATCCTGGGATGTCACTGAACCTTTTTAAATTCCTTACCTTGAAAATCATTGCCCAGAACAGGAAACAATAATGCATGCCTCAGAGAGTTATTATTCAAATGAGAAGGAAAATGGGTGTTACAGTCCCAAATTCATTATCTAGTATATAATGGGCAATAAGTAATTTTTAGTTAAACTTATACATGACAGATAAGTTCTGTTTGATGAAAAGGGTCTAAATTATATTGAGGTATGGGAAGTGGGGAAAAGGAAAGCAAAAGACAGATTTTATCATACTATTGCATATTGGGATAACAATCCATTTATATTTATGAATATATGCTCTATTTATGTAAATATGTTATATGTTACCATAAAATATTAAATATGTAGTATAAGAAAGAACTTCTGGATATTAATATTTTCAAAATCATCTATATTAAAGTCTAATGACTGTAAAATATAATGAGTTCTGAGAAATATACAAAGAACATTTCTATCATCAAGACAGCTTCCTGGTATTTCTTTGCAATTAGGACTCTCTACCATATCCCTCAACATATGCTGCTTAGCATCCCCCATTTTTATTCCCATCAGTATATGTTCTGCTTCCTATAGAAAAACATGGTTATTTATTTATAATGATCATCACTGATTTTTTTCTCAGTGTACAATTCTTATACTTCATTTTATTATGTAAGTCTTGAATCACAATTTGATAAATTTATATTGAAATGTTTCATATGTTGAGTATAGTGGCATGGGCTTATAGTCTCACTATTTTGGAGGCTGAGGCAGTAGGTTTTCTCAAGTCTAGGAATTTAGGGACAAGCAAGTGACAATAGTAAGTAAACAAACAATAAAAACCCTCTGTGTTTTGATCCTATTTTACATGCCTTTTTTTGAAAATTCAACATCAACTTTGTGTCCCTTATGCAAAGAAAGAGGTGCTTGTGTGTGTGTATGTATGTGTGTGTGTGTGTGTGTGTGTGTGTGCTCTCCTAATGTCACTTATTGCTTCTAGTAAATTTCTTATATTCCTTGAGAGTTCAATTTATTTTTGTTTCTTTGACTGATTGCACTAGCTAGTGCATCAAATATGGTGTTGAAAAGAAATACTGAGGGTGAACACATTTACCATATTCCAGACCTTAGGGGAAACCCAGCAAGAACTTTACCAGGAAAAAAGATGTGACCTCTGGTGTGTGGATGTTGTTTTCCAGGTTAAGAAAGTTGCTTTATGTTCCTAGTTTCTTGAGAGTTCTGAAAATAAATGGGAATTATTTTTTTTCAAATTATGTTTTCTACTTCTATTGAGGTAATTATTTTTAAATTTTTAAAAATCTTGAAATGGGTGATTATATCCATTGATTTTTTTTAATATTGTGCCATACTTGTATTTCCAGGTTAAACAAAAAAAGATAATATGTGCTAATGAGAATATGAAGAAAAGGGAATGTAAATCAGCAAAGTTGTTATATAAAATTATATCTTCAATTAAAATTAGATCTAACATATGACCCAGCAATTCCACTCGTGGGTATATATCCAGAAGAAATGAACTCAGTATGTTGGAGACACCTGCACTCCCATCTTCATGACAGCACTGTTCACAATAGTGGAGACATGGAAATAAGCAAAGTGTTATCAACTGAGGAATGGATAAAGAAAATATGGTACAAATACACATTGGAATACTATCCAGCCATTAAAAAAGAATAGAGTCCTGTCATGTGTGAAGATGTGGATGAAAATGGGGTTCACTATGTTAAGCAAAACACATTTGATTGTTATATTATTATTCATAAAAATTTATTGATTTTTGCTTGTGTTCTGCAGAATGTGTTCATCTTGTTTTAGTATCAACATAAAGCTGATGTCTTTTTCTGGTGTCCATAACTTTGAGGAATCTTTGGAGAATTTGTATTACTCCTTTCATATTTTGCCAAATTTACTAGTAAAGTCAATATAAATATAATTTCTCATATTAAATACAAGTCAATACAGGTTTAATTACAGATTTAGTTTATAAATCTCTACTTGACTGAGCTTTTGTAGTTTGTGTCCATTTAAGATGTTTATTATTTAAAAATTTTTGCAGTGTTTTATTGAGCATTTAATGTATGTAGAAATATAGTGATAACCCATTTGTTATTCCTAGAAATAATAATGTGGCTCTCCATTATCTTTTGTCTAATCTCTTTGGCTAGAATTATATCAATTTATTTTATTTTCAAATGATTTTTATATTCCTTATCTCTTTTAATATTTATTTCATTGATATACATTCCTACCTGTAATATTTGTTATTTTCTATTTTGGATTTAATTTGTTCTTCTTATTCTAGAATCTTCTCATATGTTGTATATAGGCAGGAATAAACCAGTCAGGAATCTAAGTCCCTGATGTAAGTCTATATTGTAAGACATAGCACCTTGGGAAGAAAATGGTTCTCTTTTGAATATCTTCCAGAGGATTAGGATTTGTTTTCTGACATTAAATACACATGCTGAAATGAGTTTCTTATCCAGTCACAGCTTAATCTTTATGTTTTACCACCTCTGTTTCCGGATAATCTGGGTCCATGAGCTCTCTTGCTCTGTAAAACTGGGTGAATTGAGAGGTAATTTTAGGTGAGGTGTCTGAAAACCATTAAATCTCTATCATCACTTCCTGTAGAAGCATGGTCTTAAGGAAAGTACATATACTCTTCATGTCTCAAATCATTTAAAAAACACTACTTATCTATCAAATGTCTTCAAATGATTTTCAGTTTTCAAATAATAATGAAAAATGTGGTGAACAACATCAATCTTTATTCCGCAAGAGGAGAAAAATCAAATGGCATTTAGAATTCAAGCAAGGTGTCTCTGCCTCCAAAATTCATATTGATTTTATAACTTTAGCCTCTAGGCCAAATTGAGTTCAAAGATCTTTCAGATAATAGTGTGTGACATATTTAGGACGTAATGGAAGATAACTAGGGAGGAGGAAGAAAATCTTGGAAATCATTTCTATAATTTAGTCAAAAATGGTTGTGTACAAAATGAACATGAAACTAATGGGGATGATTTATAAACTATTCTACTACTTGATTTTATTAAGTAATTATCATGTAACAAACTATATAATAGCTATTTTACATTTATCATTGTCAATTTACAATTTTTCAACTCTTTTAATTGATAGTATACTTTGTCAGTCCTTTTTTTGGTGTTGGAGAAATTACAGCTCAGAAAAAAACAAAGCAAAACAGCAACAACAATCTGAAGAAATCTGAAGAGTTCAAGCTAGTATGTTAAATATCTGAGATTCAAACCTTGAGCTGCTGAAATCTGAACTCCACAAGCTTCTCAGTGCCTACTAACTACAATCCAATAGTCAGATTCAAAGATTACACAGACACTTCTGAATCTTGGTAACAGGGAGAGTTGATGACACTCTACAAAGTGGAAGATGGAAGAGAAGTTGAAGGTATAAATCTATTTTGAAGTTTCAGAAGCCATTCCTCTAATTCCCTTAGTTTAGGCTGTTTTCTAAAATGCTTTTGTGTGTGTATGTGTGTGTGTATGTGTGTGTGTGTGTGTGTGTGTGTGTGTATGAATCCCTACCAATGAAGAGTCCCAATACAATTGATTGTCCTGGATTGAAAAATCACATAATTTAGAATATATATATTATGTTCTCCTTTCTTGCTCTTGTGTCTGTGACATCTACCCTGGTAGCAAAAATATAAATATGTACCTTTCATCTTTTCACTTACCAGTACATTTTGATTCCTTTCCAAGCCCATATATGTTAAGTGGTGTCCTTTATAGGACTACATAGATTTCCACTGCAAGGATGGACTCCATTTCATGTAAACAGTCTTATTTTGTGACATACAGGATATTTCCATGCTTTTGCTATTATAAACCACAAACTGCAAGGAAATTTCATGTGCTTCCATCAACTCATATAAATGCAATACAACTATAAAAATGATTTAAAAATGGAATTCTTGGATAAAATCGTGAGTACATTTCAGATTTTGATATATTGATTAAATTGCTAAACATAGAAATTGTACACATTTTCATTCTTGTTCAGAAACATGAATTATTTTCTCCTATATTGCCTTAAACCTTGTCATATCAAACATCTGATCTTTAGCAAACAGCTATGGGAAGAAGTGATATCTCATTTGAATTTTATTTTTGTAAATCTTGTATTATCAGGGACACTAAATCTTTTAATATATTTAAAAGTTGCTTATTTCATTTATGGCAAACCTCTTACTCTTTCCCAGTGTTTTACTGAATTCCTCATATACTTATTATTTAAAAGATTGTCTTTATATTTTAATAAACTTGTTGCTTTTTTTCTGTTAAAGAAAGTTGCAATTTGTTTCACCAGTTTTTATCACATGCACGTTAAAACTATTTAAGCTAGGTGTTTATCGTGGGCTATATTTTGATTTTTCATCTTTTTTTCTTTTCTGTCTAATTGCATTGAGCAGTGCCTGCAAATCAATGCTAAATTACGGTGGTGATAATGGATTTCCAGCAGATACTGAAAGTGCTTTTTATTTGTCTTTTTCTTTTATTATTATAATGAAAATATCTTTGGGTTTGGGATACATTTACGTATTTCATATTAAGAAGGTATTCTTTGATATTGGAACATAAATGCTTTTAATCATTAAAGAAAGCCTAGACTTTTTTCATAGCCTTCTTGTGAATTCATATTTTATTCTATTTTTCTATTTAAATTTATTGATGTAGTAAAGTATTTCAAAACCTTTGTTAGCATGTCCTTCATGGCACATATCATATCCTTTCTTATATTATGACTTTAAAATAAGTTAATGACATTTCTCCAGTAAAACACTGCCCTCGGCTTGAAGGCAGCATCTGCCTCTGATTCATTTTTATGTCTCCTTAGAAGGACAGCAGTGTTCCACATATTACTTACTTAAAAGTGCTTTGTCAAATAAATGAATAAATGATCCTTGAACTGTAGTCTGGATTGAAGCATTGTATGCAAAGGAGAAAATTAAATTTCAGGTATAGGTTGGTGACTAAAATCAATAGTGAATATTAAGGTTGAATTGTGAGTAGGAAGATATAGCTCTCAGCACAGTATTTTATACTTAATAATGAACATAAAATTAGAAGACATACATGAAGACCTAAACCCACAAGTAATGTCTTTTCACATATATTGTTTTAGTCAGACAATTCACATACTCAAACAATATTTAAGTTAGTAGTATTCATCTTCTTTTCATTGCCATTAAGTTTTTGATTATGTTAACACATGTAATTGGTTTACTATTACATGTAATATGGTGATTACTATTACTAACAATTGGGAGAAAGTGATTTAAAATTTTGAATCTGAGTTATTTCTTAATTAACTGAATAAGGTCTAAAATATGTCTGCATCCAGAGTGAAGTGGAATGTAGACATTTACAGTCAGAATAATCTTGTAAGTTAAAATGGAGAAATAGAAAAAATAACTTATTATGACTCTGTGCTAGAGGGATATTTAGAAACTATGAAAACTGTTGGTGCAGCTGCACACACCTGTAATCCCAGCAGTTTGGGAGGCTGAAGCAGGAGGATCACAAGTTCAAAGACAGTCTCAGCAACTTAGTGAGACTCAAAGCAATTTAGAGGGAACCTGTTTCAAAGTAAAAAATAAACAGCCTTGAGAATGTGCCTGTTGGTTCAATCTCTTGTACAGATAAAAACAAAAAAACAAAAAAGCATAAAAACTGTCAAAGCTAGTCAAGGACACAGGACAAAAACTGGAACAACATACGACTATTTTTCTAGTATAAAATAATACATTTTAAATCTGAGAATGACATGTATATTTTCATTAACATGTGTTTCAAGTTGGATATGGAAACATACTCAATATTAAATTTTTTATTATATGTGGTATGCATTTTCTGATATTTAATTAGCATAGGTGTGAAGATGGATTAACAGAATATTTAATAATATAAAATTGAGCTGGGTGTGGTGGCTCATACCTATAATCCCAGAGGCTTTGGAGGCTGAGACAGGAGGATCGCAAGTTCAAAGCCAGCCTCAGCAAAAGCAAGGTTCACTAAGCATCTCAGTGAGACCCTGTCTCTAAATAAAAATACAAAATATGTCTGGGGATATGGCTCAGTGGTTGAGTGCCCCTGAGTTCAATCAGTAGTGCCAAATAAATAAATAAATAAATAAATAAAATAAAATTGTATGTGGTATGTACAGAATCAACAAAGGACAGCATAATCTCCCTAATAATAATAAAGATTGCTGAGCATATTTGTTATTACAATATCTATAAACAATGTACAGACTCAGAAGAAGAAATGACATGAAATATCAATGTAAAATATCTGAAGCTTGTATTCATTAAGATCTGAATATTTAATATCAGAAGGAAGTGTTCTGATGTTGTTTGACATGCAGATATAAAGAAAAATTTTATGCAAATATTACAACACTTCTATTGTTTATCCTGAGGGTAATGTTTTCCTCTTTTTCTGAACCAGAACTTGATTTCATTTTGAGAAACTCCACTTAAAATAATGTTAGACTTAAAGGGAAGGACCTAAAATTTACTAGACATAGTATTTTGCTATATATTCAGATGAATCATTTTGCTAAGACAGTTGGACATTCTGAAATCAAATTAACATTTAACATGAAGTGACTATATTATTCCTGAATTTAGAAAAGAATGCAAGAAAAGTCATAAATATATTAAAAAGAAAATTGAATGTATACATAGAAAAAGCACTATGCTTTATGAGTGGTATTTTGAAATGTGCAGAATATATGTCACAGAACCACAGCTTTTTCATCCATTCACAAATATTCTATTTTGTTGTAATTTTGCTAAGCAAATGTGAAATTATTAGGGAAGCACTGGAATATACATACACATACGCAAATATCCATATGCAAATTTACCTAAATATATATTTAAATAAGCCATTGTTGTGGATGTATACATGTATATTCATTTGAAAGTGTGTCTGTATGTATAGCAGGGCAATATGCAAGCTACTCAGAAGCTAAGTGTGGATATCAAATATAGGCAGTGGTAAGGTACCTTAAACCCAGTCAAGTACTATTAACTAAGGCTCCCTAAATGTATAACAACTCCCAGATCTCCTAGATCTGGTTTGGGCATATTTGATCAATAGCTTTCATCTGCTTTTCATTTGAAGAAAATGTATCAAAATCCTGCTCTCTTTTTCCATAAGAGAGAGAATAAAGCATGAGTGAGATCTAAGAAAATAAAAGCTCAGTATTCTTGAATTCTAATCAAAGCAAATGGTTTTGGAATACTGTATTTTTTTTTTTTATCAACTTCAAGAGCAAGAGAGTGGCAAATCAAAAAGAGAATTGGGGTTCTTTCACTTGTTCTAAATGAAGAGATTACATATCACTGTGTGTTTCATAGATTCCAATGAATGAAGCTTAAATACTTTAGTGTAAGCTTTTCTGAATGTTCTAGTCTATACAAAGATAACTTTGAAGATAAGCCAACAAACTTTTATGCATGCTTACTTTGCACTATGAATATTGGTTACCTTACTAGTCCATTATCAAACAGCTAGAATGTAAGGGAGCTAAAAGAGAAACTTTTTCCAGATTGTCTGACTCTAAAGCTTTGACCATTTCTTTTGCACAATTCTGGTTCTTTATATTATAATCTTATTATATTGTTCACACAAGCCTAGCATAGAAGAGTACAATAGAATCTGAAGTAATGAACATTAACTTGATAATGGTTATGTAAATGCTTTTTATTTTTCTTGCATTTGCTGGCATTTCAATTAAATATGATAATAATGTAAAGTTGGTCTTCCATTTTGCTTTATATTTGAATGTATGAAAATTACAAGGATTAACTTAGGTTCAAAATAATTGTTGAAATACTAAGTGACATTTCAAATAGCCACTCATCCCCTCTTTTTCTCATCTCTGTATCCTCACACTTCCAATTCTAAGATAGACAAATAAAAATCCTGGTATGTTGTTTATATTATTGATTTTCAACTTTGAGAATCAAGTCATAAAGAAATTATAGTTGATTTACTTTACCAGAAAAAGACAAACTATTTGACTTGGGTGGTATTTTGTAACAAAATCTTTAATTGTACAGTCATCTGCAAGATATTTGAAAAATCAAAATAATGGTGTAATTTATTTCCATCAAGAGACATTTACATCCATATGGCAAAAACTTGAACACACATACATATGTAAATTATGTCATTTTATCAGAATTTTGAATACTTTCAAACATATCTTTAATGTTTTAATTTAATAAGACAAAAGCACCTTCATGTATGTTTTCTAATTAAATCTACACAAAATCCTATAACATGCAAAGAAGAGGTAGCTTGCCTAAGAACAGAAAACTAGTAAACAGCAGAATTGGAGAAAGATCCTAAGTCTTAACCTCCACCACTCTCCATTGAAAGTATATTCTGTCTGCAACTGTGTTCTCTCTCTCTCTCTCTCTCTCTCTCTCTCTCTCTCTCTCTCTCTCTCAATTATCTTGCTATCCCTGAATTATCTTGAAAAATTCATCATAATTTGCTTCATTTGCCAATATCAGTTTATTTTGTCTAAATCTGTACTACGATAGTTTTGTAGAACTATATGATTACATTATCATACCAATAGCACATTTGCAGCATTAGATTTGTGACAACATGCTCTAATATTAATTGGAAAATGTATATACCAGCAACATGGTATACAAATAGCAAAGTTCAATATTAACCAAGATGGCTTTGTAGTACCAGCATTAAGATTATTTATTATTAAATCAAATTTTTTGTTGTAAATGATGCTTAACCAATTGAAATCTATGATATAAACATGTTATTTGAGTTCCTAGAGCATTACACTATAAAGAGATCAGCATGGAGATTCATGTGATCTGTGCTTGAGAGAAATAATTCTTAAACTACTAGATTAGATGGTATTCTCAAGAAGTATGAACGAACATATTATTATTAAAAAGAATTCAAGGAAAGATGTGATCTAGTGTGAAGAGCTTTGGTTGTGCTCTGGATGATTTGCTCAGAACAATGGAGAGAACACTGAGTTATCACTAACACTAATACTATTATTGCTTTGTTCTTTCTCCAAACACTTTTCCTGATTAAGAAACATTTTTAAAATATGGTTTTGAAGAGACTGTACATTCACTCTGGAATGGTGAGGACTTCTTCCAGAACTTAAAGTTCCACACTGAGACGTCTGTATTGCAGGTTAACAGTAACTTCTCAGGGTATCTTCCTATAGCATAGATACTTCTTGGGTCACACAACCTCCACCTCATATAAGAATCTCTCAAAACTGGTAGCCTTTTCTGTCATCTTGAAATTACATCAGGATGTCTAAGTGTTACACACGTTCTCTTCAAAATTCAAAAGTAACTGATTATATATCACACTAACTACTCATAGCTGGGTGTTTAAGAATAATTATGTTGTCTATGTTTGATGTTCAGATGAAATCTCTCAGTATGAAAAAGACTACTGGACCTCTAATCATTTCTCTGATGATAAAATGTTTTTGTAGTGTTAATCTTCAAAACTCTGGTGAACATATACCTTGCCAGTTTATTAGAAGTATATTCCACTTGCTGATCAAGTCTTACTAGCATGATGTCAGCAAGATAGTGCACTCATAGATGTTCTGTCAAATGTCAGAACAAGTAAGTTTTATTTGGACTATCTACTTACACAGAGTAGGAGAGTCAATTCTGCCCCAGGGTAAGATTAAAAATGATTATCACTGTCTGATGTTCTTTCCTAATGGGAATGAAAAGAAGGCATTTGTCAGACAATAGTGAATATCAAGTGTCAGAGGCTGTGCTAATGTATTCTAGAAAAGACAGGCACATCAAGTGAGCCAGTGCAAATTGAGACTACACATTCTTTTGAAGTTTAAGTTAGTTTATCATCTTTTGCCATGATTAAAGATTTTTGCAAGTGTATTTCTGATAAAATAAAAGCAGATACGAGGGGCATCATCAGCTTTGCATTCTTCAAGTTTGTGGAAATTTTTCTAATCTCTATCATTATACCTGGGATGTGATATTGATTTGACTATATTAATTTGGTCAAAGATGGGATAAATTTTTAGAAGCATTCACCTTTCCTATCCCTTCAATAATGAACCTTTTTAAAAAATAGGTCAAGGGACTTAAGGCTAGGGTTCAGCTACTAGTTAACTACATCTACACACAGGGATCTGAGTCCTGGTACAGCATGGATTTGTAAATTCACAGATTTCATTTGAAGAGGCACTGAACTAGATCCAAGTCCTTATCACAGTGCTGCTGTACACGGTGGGAAGAGAACTGTGTGGCATTTTGGGTCACTTGACATTAGTGTCTCTCTAGATCCCATATGCAACAACACCTGAAGGATGTTTTTTCCTGGTATACAGATTGCCTGATAAATTGTTGTTTGTCTCTTTACAGAATAGATACTGCTTGTATTTACTATAATATTTTAGATTTGTCCTTAAAGGGACACAATCATTTTCTTTGCAATTATTTTTGAATTTTGCTATTTTCCTCCTTCTAAATTCTTTAAATGCACATGGTAGATTGTGGGACCTGCCTCCTGGAAGGAGGCCTATGTGGCATTTGGTGGGAAGACAGACAAGCAGGACAGCCACTCGGGGACTAGGGCTCTTCCCTGACCCTGGAAGGAGACCAACATGGTGTGGGCCTTTTAGGCCTCTTGGGGACTAGATCTCCATCCCCCATCCTGTGTTCTGTGAACAGGATGTTCTTTTGTGGCTTGTGAGCCTGTCACCTCCTGGGTTCACAGAATTGCTTGTTACTTTCTGTTACCGACTGATAATCTGCCAAATAGGCTAGTGACTGCTTATGCAAGGCCTAACCTTTAAGGTGTATGGTAGCTTAACTGCAAGAATATAAAGGACAGTGTTATACACGGTAAAGACAGAAGCAGCTTCCTTTGTGACAGGTGCTCCATCTCTCCTCAGATCTTTGCATAAAGACTGAGTTCCTTTTCTCATTGTTCGTCAACGTTGCACCCAGCTTGGTGCAACTGCTCAACCTTCCTTGTTACAGAACGTGAAAAGCAGATTACCCATCATTTGGTACCTTGCTAATGAGAATGTGAAGTAAGGGACCAACAGCCTTGTTATCACCTGGAAAATTTGTTGTAACATTCAAATCTACTGAATCAGAAATCTGCATTTTACCAAAATTCTCTTGTAACTCCTACCTACATTAAAGTTTGTGACACTCATTTTAGCACATACACAATGACCAAATTTTATTAGTAAAATATGAAAACTTAACAGTTTGATTTTTTCAGACTTACTTCTGAATCAAATTATGAAGCTGGTTAACAAGAACACTGAGAACTATTTTGTGCCCCGAAAAAAATTCAGAAGATCATGATGTCTTCATTAAAAACTGAGACTATAACTTTCAGCTAAATAGTATTAATATGTAGAAGCCATCATGGTGGATTTTAGTTTATAAATTATGGATTCATGCAATGGTCTCCCTTGTATGAGTGTCCTTCTTAAATATTTCATGGAAATTAAGACTTTCTAATGACCTCGTTCTTATGGGTTCTAGCTGTAACAATTTTGCTCACAAGGTGTTATGCCAATAAAAGATACTATACTACATGACTGTAAATATAAAATATAAGTATTACTCTTTCTGTAAGAATACTTAAAATAAAAGATCTGTTGCTCAGAAAATAATGACTATAATAACAAAAACAACTTATCAGTTATACAAGACAAAATAGTCTTTTTCTATTTAATGATGCAGTAAATTAGATGGGGATTCTTGGATCCCTAGAGTTGAGTTAAGCCAGATGGTTTGTTTTGTATGTTTAAGTTATAAGGTAACTTCTGTTTAGCAACATTCACACATATTTTCCAAGTAAAATATTGAGCATTTCTTGAAATTCTTATGTGCTGTGAACTGAAAATGAATTTGTTCATCATCACCTGGTTTAATTGAAGAATGAAGTGTGTATTATGGTCCTAAAAAATAATTACATGATAAGGTACTACTCTCTGTATTAAATACTCTTAAACTATATCACATTTGTGTAGATATAAGTAAACGCAAATATATCAATATACAGACATGTGGGGATATGATAAGTAAATAGATACAGATATCTTCTAGATGGAGACACAGTTGTGCAGACTGATTATATATAAATTTTTTTTTAGATGGAATTTCATTATGTTGCTCAGGCTAGGGGACTAAAGGAATACACCACCAGTCCTTGCTAATAAATACATTTCATGCCTCTATGCCACATTTTTTACATTTGGCAATCATTGTTAAAGTTACTCTTCATTTTACTCCTGGGGATTCTAAGCTTTAGATGGTGGTGAGCTATCTCCTAAGACCACATTTATATAGAGCAAAATCGAAAATCAGGCCTCCTAATTCCTAACATGATAATCCCTTCTGAGATTTTCTCTTTAATTAGTAATCTTTATTCTAACTCTTCACAATCATTTACTAACATGTACTTTAAAAGTTTAGAAAAGGCAAATAGATGCTACCAAAGAAACATGCACTCATCTTAGTGTCAAATAATCCAATATATATATGTAGCGTTCTTTGCTTTTAGCAGCCCAGTGGGATTCATTTTGCCACTTTATTCTTCAATGCAATGTGTCTCAATTGCATGTGAAATGTTACACTGAATTAGTATGAAGGTATGATCAATAAATGCCCAGTTCATTCCGTATTTTAAAGACTTTGCAAAAGGGAAGGTCATGCCTTATGTGAATACAATAGCAAAAGTGTCACCAAGTGATTACAGTGATTTGACAGTAATTAGAGTATTACTTTTACTTAGATGCAGTGTTTAACTAGGTTACTACCTGAAGTGAAATTTAATATTGAGTTCTACTTGCTTTAAATGTCTTATTGGCAACCCAATTTCTAATTGAAGTGTAAGCTCAGTACCTAACTTTAAATATCGGTGAAGCATAGTCCATCCTTATAAGCATAGCAGAACAGTGAGTATACATCTTTCAACAAGTGATATTGTAAAACACAATTGAAGAAGCACATAGTCAAATCTGTAATAATTTTTATTATCAACAAATGTTTATTAAGTATCTGTGAAGATTGCTAGATTCTATACAGTGATGACCTGAAAGTTCAAAATCATAGCCACCATAACAATAAGATAATTGTTCTAACTGGTATTTTTCCTAGCCATTATAACTCCAGTTTTATAAATGTGCAAACTAAAATAAGGAAAACTGAAATTACTTGCTTAATGTCATATACCTATAGTGTTCATGATTGGAACTCATATTAATTGGCAAGAAAATTATTCACTGGTTGTTGTTCTCAAAAGCGTTATTATCTAGTAAGAGATACCTAAAACACACAACTAGCAACAAGATAAGGCAAATTTTGGCAATATAGAGAGTTTTAAACAATATAGTAACAGGGCCTTTTAAAGATCACACTTAAGTCTGGCTTTATGCAGGTGAGAAACAGTACTCAAATAAGGTAATATTTGCCCCCTCAATTTAGATATGAAGTTTTGATAGAGAAAAATATTTTAGATACTCCAGCATCTAAAATAAAGTAAATGTAAATGTAACAAGAACGAGTAGAACCCAGTGTATCCAAGAAAACCAAGCACTTCTGCAACAAAAAATGAAATAGAATTTGCCAGAGGACAGAACCAGAGCTAGAGAGGAGATTTTATGAAGCCATATGATGAAATCACATGAAGGTTTTAAATTTCCATGCCAAAACATTTCCCATGTTTTTCTCTCAGACCAGGAGCAAACAAATATGATCATAGAGATCAATTCAGCAGTGTTCAAAGGTGCAATGACACTGGGAGAGACTGAAATCAAGGGTGTCATTGCAGGAATACTGGAAGGACTGATTATGGTCAGATGCATTTCTCCTTTCATCCATATATCTAATGAGCAAGTATGCATCCCAAATCATTCCCTAAATTGGCAGGTAATATTGATTATGGTCTTTTCATTCATTTGGCTATATAGCCAGAATTTGAGTCCCATATTATCATATTCAGTTCTGGGATGGGATGAATGACAAAGGCAATGCAAGTATTCTGTTAGCATTTTGAAAGACATAGAATTTGTGTGAGAGAAATTAAGACACCAGCTTACAGACATGGAAATAATAACTGCAGGACATCACACTAGAGTTTGAGACTCCTGGACTTTTCATCAGATGTAACATTCAGCAAGTTCTAAGAAAGGCAAAAGATGTTACATTTGTATCTACATTTCTAATTGTTCATATTTAAATTAAACTCTAATTTTAAACCACTGAATAGACTGACACTTTTTATGTGTTTGCTCATTTAAATTTAGAACATTATTAGTACTGATTATTAATTCAAGAAGCATTTATTGAGTGCCTGCCAGTGTGAAAGAGTCATTGATGAGGAAAGGAACATTATATAGCATTAAATCTAAAGTTCAGCAGAGAAGACAGAAATTAATCTAACAATTACTAAAAATAGAAATTTCTCTTTTTTCAATTATTTGGTTACAAAAAATAGCAGTGGTATTCATCTTCAATTTACACTCTCATATAATGCAACAGAATATAATGAGGCAAATGCTATTTCTTAAATTGTATATGCTATTGTAAATCTTATCATGAGTCCAGTTCTTTTTATTATCTTTTTTGGATGTAATCTGGTAGCAAGACATTTGGAAACACAATACAAAAGGTTTGAAATCAAAGTTTTACTGGGAAGTAGGGATGGCTTATGAAAGAACAAGAAGAGGATGAAGGATTTATACCTCAGCTTCTCTACATAACCTCACAAAAGGATATCAAGGAGATTTTTCTGTCAAAGAGAATAGAGATGGGTTCAATCCTAATAACGCTTTAAAAATATTTCTGGACACATATCTATATCAAAGTGGCACATGGTAATCATCAGAACTTTTTATATATGAATATGAAGAAAAATGAAAATTTTCAGGAAAGTGGAAAAACAAAGAGTGGCAAACAAATTTACCAAACCTAGAAATAAATCTGTCTTTAAAAATAACACATCTGATGATGGATTATGAAAACTCTGACTTTAAATTATAGCACATGCCAAGCTTTTATCATCAGTGGACATCAAGAATAAAGTTGTTAAATTTTGTTTTAATTTTATATCACCTATTCTCCACTGACCCAGGAACATGGACCATGGACTCTTCAGAGAACATGGTTGACACATACATCCTCACTTAGGAAACTGACTTGTTAGAGTGCCCCTTGTTTTAGTCAGCTTTTGCAATGCTGTGACAAAATACCTGTCAGAACAATTTAGAGGAGGGAAGTATATTTGATGCTCACAGTTTCAGAGGTTTCAGTTCATTGGTGAATGACTCCATTGCTCTGAGCCCAAGATGAGCATATGATAGGAAAAAAAGCCCACTATAGAAACTCTGCTAAACTCATGGCTAGATCAGAAAGCAGAGAGTGAGAGCAATTCAGAGACACAGAGAGGAAAGGGGTGCAGGAAGAAGAACCCATTCAGGGCACATGCCTGGGGACCCACTTCCTCCAGTCATGCCCTACCAGCCTACAGTTACCATCCATTAAATCCACTCAGAATGGTAGGTTACAACTCATCATCTACTACTTGGACCTCTGGATATCCCTGCATTAATGGAAGTTTTTGGGGAACACATCATATCCAAATCATAACACTCCTTCTTCAAACTCTGAAATCCCACGTTCTCTGTATTCACATTATAACAGTAGAATAGTTGTAAATATCACAAGTCAGGAGCTAAGATTAGGGGTTGAATAGTGGTGAAATTGTACATTTAGGAAAGTCTATTCAGATATAAAGTGAAAAATTATGATTTCTGTGTACTATAATAGCCTTAAGAACTTGAATGCTAGAGAAAATAATAAAAGGAATAGACAAGAATAAAAGGAAAAAAGATAAGAGTGATAGAATCAAGGAATTGTTCTAGAAACTGAAGATTTCTGTCTATCTAAAGAATGGCAAATAGAACTGAAAAATCTTATGAAGCAACTGAAAGCCAAACTAAGCATATTTCCCATCTTTGGACAATCCTTGTATTATTGCATTTTTAATAAAATGTAACAGCCAGGGATGTAACTCAGTGGTAAGAGTGCACAGTTCTGGGTTCAATCCCCAGAACCACCAAAAAAGAAAAAAAAAGGGTTAATATGTAGTTTTAACAAGAAATGTTTAAAATCATAAGGAATCATAAGGATAATGCAGTTAAGATTTTTAAAACTATCAAATATTAAATAGGAAAAATAAAGAATATATATATATACACACACACACACACACACAATGTATATGTGTATATATATTACTGGGGTTTTAACACAGGGGTACTTTACCACTCTGCCACATCTCTAGCGCATTTTATTTTTTATTTTGAGACAAGGTCTCACTAAGTTTGCTTAGGGCCTCGCTAAGTTGCAGGAACTGGCCTCGACCTTGTGATTCTCTTGCCTCAGTCTCCTGAGTCTCTGGGATAACAAGTGTGTGCCATTGAGCCCAGCTATATCACTATTCCTTGTTGAACCTGATGGAAGTCAGCAGCAAAATAAAGGAAGAAAAAGAAACAGACATATTGCTCATAAATAAAGGACCACAATTAGAACACAATTATTATAACCATGTATATTTGAGTGTCTATAGAAAACACTACACAGAATTTAAAAATAGCACTTAAAATTAATCAGTAATACTGATAAGTTTGCATGAAATAGGGCCAATTGAAAAACAACAGTATTCCTATATTCTAAAAATGAAAAATTGGCAATTGAAATGAAAATATAGCATTTATAATTATTTCCCAAAATAATTATTGAATTAGCTAAAAATACACATGTGGAATATAAACATAATATGTAAAATTACGAAGTCTTTAAAAGGAAACATAAGAGAACATCTGGATGACCTTGAGATTTACTAAGTCATTTTACACATAACCACAAATGCAAAATTCATTAGAAAAAGAGACAGTAACATTGTCAAGATTAAATTCTGAAGGTCTGAGAAAAATAAATAGGAAGAGATAAGTCATTCACTAAGAGAAAATATTTGCAAATAACATACATGATAAGACACTAGTACAAACTTTAAGAATCCAGAAAAAAAAAAAAAAACAGTAATTATTTGGACAAAATCACACAGATACATACGCTGATGAGTGAGAAATAAACATTTAAAATGCCTGACACTATTAGTCAGTAGGGAAATGCAAATTAAAACCATGAAGTGTAACTACATACATATCACAATAACTAAAATGAAATTCCTAAAACGAGGGAATTGTGAGGATGCCAGCAACTGGAATTCTCCTCAGGTGATGGTAGAAATGAATTATTGAACAGATTCTCTGGAACGCAGATTACCGGTGGCTTAAAAAATTAAAAAATGTAATCTGACAATCTTTATTTTTCCAATGAAGTAGAAACATATATTTACATAATTCCTGTTCATAAATGTATATAGCAGTTTTATTCACATTGCAAAACCTGAAAAAAATAAAAACTAATGATAACGCCTTTGATGGGTGAATTAATGAACTCTGGTTCATAAAAACAATGCTACAGCTTAGAAATAAAATTAAATGAAATATTGATTCACACAATAAATGAATGAATTTTGCTAAATGAAATTTTACATAAATTTTGCTAAATGAAAAAATGCTACAGATCATATGATCCTACTTGTGTGACATTTAAACAAACAACAAAACTCTAGGGAAAGATGAGTTGTTGCTTGAGTATGGATGTATGGAGTGGCTGGGATAGGCGATTCCCAGGAGGAACACAAAGGAATTTTAAAGTGACTGAACAGACTGAAGTTGATATTGTGGTATCAGATAGATTGATCTTTGCATTTTTCAAAACCCACAAAATTGTGCACTGCAATGGGTGAATTCCACCATACACATGTTTTTAAAAAATCAATTCTGTTGAGGGCCCACACATGTAATTCAGACTGTAATAAACACATGTGACTCTATTAGCAAGTGTGCCATAGTAAGGAAGGAAAGGACAATAGTTGAACTAAGTAATTGGAAATCAGTATTTTGGATTTCAGGCAAAAAAATTGCAAGAACTGTACATAAATCCTATGTACCTTTATTTATACCTTGTAAGAGTATGGGCTAGTAATTTTGAAATAGTATATATGCTAAGGTTGAACAATGAATAAATAAATTGTAAATAATGAAAAGTTTCTTATGATAGATAAAAACAGAAGAGGGGATGCAAGAGTTCTGAAATGCTGATGTAGAGTCAGATATTTCAGCATAAGTTCACATTTTTAATATATATGCAGATAGATAAGAAAAAAATATAGAAATGGCTACATTCCAAACACTTTCTTGAAGAAGACTAGAAGCAGTGACATTTCAGTAGCAGTGTGTTCTCCTAGAGACTAGACACAGGTTACAATATACCCTTCTCCAACCAAGGATGCTTTAGAAAAATATCCAATTCCAGAGCTATTCCTAAGAAAATGCAAAATGGATTAGGAACAACTTATTGTATCAGAAAGTAACATAGTTCTGAAAGAACATGGGGGAACATGCCAAGGAACATAGGAGCCAAAGTGGGTGTTCCGTTACTAAAACCAGAATTTTTTGAACAATTAAATGCTAGCATTGTATAATGGTGGTTAATTTGATAGTATTGGACACTGATGTAAGAAACTGAGTAAATTAGATGAGAAGAAAATTCTTGTAGGAAAATTCCAATAAATGGACAAAAAATGAAGGAAATATGAAATCACCCTCATAGCACCAAGACCCACTGATGAATGCTAAAATTATTGGATGAAATTTCCCAAAATACAGACTATTTAAACAACTTCAAAGTATCTCTCCTGACATAATTACTGTATTAATTTTATCATATTTCCACAAATTCTTTAATACCTCTCCCTCCAGGAGGCTGGTCTTATCTCCCCTCTCATTGAGTATGGACTGAATGATAAGAGAATTGAGAGACATAATATATTTATGATGAAGAAAAATAGCAGAGACCACTGCACCCAAATGATGGAGGTTAAAATCACCAACATTAAATCACACTTATGCCATGGATCCCCTGATGATGTGATGAGAAGGAATGTAACTTCTGTAATACTATGAGCTAATCTGTTTAATCTGTGTGTAATTATGAGAATCATCAAACATATCCAATTTAAGGGATATGTTCTAAAAAATACCTGAGTGCTTCTCTTCATTCCTTTTAAAGTATTTAAAGACAAAGTCTAAAGTACTTGTGGCAGATGAAAGGAGACTAAAATATGTAAAAACTACACGAAAAATGGTATCCTGGACTGTGGGAAGCCATTCTTATCTAGCAGAATCAGACTAGGTTGAGTCATGGGACGCAGAGGCCTGGCTTCTAGAAACTGCCCGGAAGCATGTGTCGCTGCATGGGAGTGGTTCCCCATCTCCTCTGGAATTTTCCCATAAGAGAATGGCTCCCCTAACTCCACCCTATCCTGTCCATCACAGAAGCAGCTCCTCTCTGTCCTGTTCCCCTCTACCCGTGTGTCTGTACATAAAAGAAAGTTGGGCAAGTTGTTGTAAGAGGTTACAGTGGGTATGGCCAGACCCATCATGTCCCCTCTCATGTGAAGAGTATTGGCTCTTATGTGTTTATTGAGTAGATAAGAGTTTTGGGTAATGTCGTGATACACTGCCAACATCCTCCTCCAGCAGTTAACCCTTTTCTCCTCCATGAGGGACATGGCAAAGAGGACCCCAACACTGGACTAGATCCTAAAACAGAAAAAAATTAGTGGATAGGTGATATCATTGTATCAATGACAATGTCTCAGTCATGATAAACATTTCAGATTTATGAGAGGTTATCATAACCTCACACAGAAACTCTGTTCTATCTTTGCAACTCTCTGAGTCTAAAATTATTACAGACTAAATATTTTAGAAAGGTTACCATTCAGTTATTAAATCTTTTATCAACTGTCTTTGACTGCTCTTCTCACTCCTTAAACAGTGGCATTATGGTAATTTCCCATCTTGGAATCAGTGGGGATGCCTTTACTGGGTAGCCAGACAGGTAGGAAGGATAAAAAGTATCTTAAAATAGATGCCCTCACTCCTCCTCCACTGAGATAAGGAACAATTTGGAGAAACAGACCCAGCAGCAAGGACTAACACGGGAGTTTGTTGGGGAAACATGATACCCTAAAGGAAACACTTTTATTTTTTTTCCTATGTAGCCAGCAGTGGAGGGAAAATAGGGAAGAACATGGTTTTAAACATTAGTATAATCTGTAGTAGCAAAATAAAATGTCATTAAAATAGGAAGTTTACCATTTCATTCCTTTCAACAACTTCTTACCAAGGGTATCTCAACCAGATGAAAATATATATGACTCTATATAATTCTAAACACTATCCCTCATTTCAATGCATGTAGTGGAAAAGCACTTAGACTCCTTTGTTTTGGGTGTCACCAAAAAAGCTGCTGAGTCATCTCTGCTAAGTAGCAATCCTGTGCAACATAATTCTTCTATCTTAACTTTTTCTGCTGTTCCTCCAGCTAGTGAAAATAATTTGTGTTACTCAGAAACTGAACATGGCAAAAATTCATCATGATTTCCATCTTGTGATGAGCTGGAGTCCATAAGTGAAGAACCATGATGACTATGCCACCACCCACTTAATACATTTCACAACCTTTGCCTTCCCATCAATATCACCTGTCACCAATCCTACACTTATAATACTTGTTGGGCCTGCTGAAACGTTCTATGGCACTTACAGCTCTACTAAAGTATTCATGCAACATCACCCAACAAAATCAGTGCTACCGTGTCTTTTCAGATATCCAAACATAGATAATGCTTTCCCTTGCTGGCTTTCATAGGAATGCATGGCCCCTCAGTATACACATGCACACTTTTTATTCTGTTTCTCAGAAAGGAAAGGAAGGATGGATTGCATAGAGGAAAAAGAGGGGTGGGGACAAGGTGGGGAGAAACATAACAGAATGAGACAAACATCATCACCCTATGTACATATATGATTACACAAATGGTGTGACTCTACTTCGTGTACAACCAGAGAAACAACAGTTGTACTCCATTTGTGTACAATGAATCAAAATAAATAAAAAACACACATAAGGGACTAATTTTAAAGAATCAAAATGAACAGTACAAAGGATTTAACAAAAAAGCTAACTTTAAGAATCCTTGTGCAACAGCAACGTATCTGACATTGCTTTCTCATGTAATATGGACTGGGTTGATGAGTACCTGAGAAGCAAAGAAGCACTAGGTATTACTGCTGATGCTTTCTGACTTCCAGCTTGCTCAGGAAAAATGGAGGTAATTACCAATAAACAGAACAAATTCTCTGCAGGGATATTTCAAAATGGGTGATTATTTTCCCCATATAGAGCTGGAGATAATTTTCTTTCAAAGGGAGCCCTCGCTTAGGGTTTCTCTTACCAGGGCAAATTCAGATCACCTGAGACAATCCTTTAGAAACCTAGGCATTAAGTTGACACTGTAAGAAATACAGAAAAAAAAAAAAGAGAAAGGTCTCAGGACCTAAATGTACAAAGCAGTCCATGCTAAAATAATGTACATGTTTTTATATATTTAAAAAAACCTAAATGAAATGAATATACCTTTGAATTACAAATCATAAAATTTGGTACATTTTTGAGGGGTTACTGGGAATTCAACCACTGAGTCACATCCCTAGCCCTATTTTGTGTTTTAGAGACAGGGTCTCACCGAGTTGCTTAGTCTCTCTCTATTGCTGAGGCTGACTTTGAACTCTTGATCCTCCTGCCTCAGCCTGGGATTACAGGCATGCACCACCACGCCTGGATAAATTTGGTATATTAATTTCATAAAGATTACCTAGTACTTTGGTGACCTTGAGGGAAGTAAAATCAGTCCAAATTCTTGATTTATATTCCACTATAAAAAAATGAAATTCTATCATTTGCAACAAAATGTATGGAAATAAAGACCATTGTGTTAAGTGAAATAAGCCAGGCACAGAAAGACATGTACTGCTTATTCTCACTCATATGTGGAGTCTAAAAAAGTTTATCTCACAGAAGTTAAAAACAGAATAGTGGTTACAGAGGTTGGGAGAGTGGGGAGCCCATTGGGGAAAGATTGATCAGTGGGTTCTAAACTACAGTTAGGTAAGAGCAAGAGTTCCACTGTGTTCCTGCATGACAGTGTAACAGTTACTTCACATTCAAAAAGCAAGAAGAATGGATTTGGAAAATTCTTACCACAAAGAAATGACAAATTTTGAGATAAATGTTTAACCTGATTTAAACATTATTCAATATATACATGTATCAAAACACAGCAAGGAAAAAAAATAACAAGGCAACCTATTAATATATACAAACTGCTGTCACTAAGAGACCCTAACAGCCCAACTGAAGGGAGGAAAAGTTTAGTTTGAGGCTCACGGTTTCAGAGGTCTTAGTCCATATAAGGCTGGCTCCATTCCTCAGGGTTCAAAGTGAGGCAGAATATCATGGCAGAAGAGTGTGGCAGAGGGATGTGGTTCACATAACGATCAGAGAGCAGGGAGAGAGATCTCCACTCTCCAGATACAAAATATATACCCAATAGCCACGCCCCCAATGAGCCGCTTCCTCCAGCCACACCCACCTGCCTCCAGTTACCACTCAGTTAATCCCATCAGGGAGTAATTTTTCTGATTAGGTTAAGGCTATAACCCAATTATTTCTCCTCCAATCCTTCATGCATTATCTCACTCGTGAGCTTTTTGGGGACACCTGATGTCCAAACCATAGCATCCTGATTTAGAAAAATTTCACAGAGAATATTGCAATAAAAATTAGGAGCTGAATTGTGGGAGTAAGATTTGAACTCTTAAAAGAATCTATGGTGATTTCAGTTGAAAGAGTGTATGAAGGGGGCAAGACTCAGGTGCTTCAGGAGACAATGTGAGTCGGTTTTAGCTAGAGTGATAAAGTAATTTTAAAACTCATAGAAACAATAAGACGTAAATAGAGGTTCTTAAATGCCAGAAGTAAAGGTTAGAAGTTTAATCCACAGACAGTTTAGGAGAACTTAGTGATATTGACAGATGCTTTAGAGATACTGTATTGACATTGTAGAAAATGAATTATAGAAAAAGTTATTTAAAGAAAAAGTCAATGAGAGGCTATGTTAGGAGAGGCACAATGTGGGAACACATGTGGTATCGGAAATAAAGGAAAGAATAAGTATGGTGTGGACATAATATAAAGTAGAAATTGATAGGATACCAGCCTTGGTAAATGTAGTAAATAAAGGGAATGTGACAAAAGAGGGAATAGATTGAAGATGTAGAATAACATTTCCACTAGAAATAATAGGTCTGATCAAGATGCTGATTTATTGGCATAACAAATTTTGAACCACAAATTTAAGCTTTTAGTTTGGCAAAGGATCTGGAATGAGATATAAAAATGTGATCAGCAACTGCTATTATGTCTTCACATTAGAAAGGGATGTTCTTCATTTAAACCTCTTTAGCCTTCCCTTTCACTCCCCATTTTCTTTCCTTTGTTCTTTTAACTTATTCTCTTTCTCTCTCATCTAATTTTTAATTTTAAATTTTGTAACCATAATTGCATAATCTTTCCAAACTTCCTTAAAATTCTATGCTGTTTGCAGATTATTTTTCTGATGAAGAAAATCAATGTTGCATTTCCAAATCTTTTCTGTAGATGGGGTACTTTAAGATACTTGAATGTGTTAATTTGTATTCCTTTGAAGTCAGTTTCTTCATATATTTCTGTTTTTTTGTTTGTTTTTTTGGCAAATACGCATGAAACCAGAAAATACTCAAATGGGCCTTCATTAACACAAGCACATCTAACTTGATTTACTACAAGACTTTTCTTCTCTATCTGGCCCATCCTTGGCCCTTATGGTTTTTGCTCTCTGAGAACTTGATGTGAACCAATTTTAACCTTTCGCCTCTGTGTCTGTTTCTCCTCTTTCTGATACTCTGGAAATTTTCTGTGACTTTTAAAGCTGTTCAATTTTATAAAAACTATATCTCTATGTTTATGTCTATGTCTCCAAAGTGGACACTTGTTTACCTGCTAACATTTTATTAAATATTGTCATCTAATCCTATTATTTCATTCATTCATGTCCTCATGCATTTAACAAATAGGGATGGTGGACATAGTATATAAAAGTACCTTCTAGGGATTAGTTATACAGCAGGAAACAAACTATCTTTATGGGGCTATGATCTATCTCATTTGGCGTGAGACTGCAGATAAAAACAGATTACAAAAAAACACTCTACTGGAAGAGGGTAAATTTTGCAATGAATGTTGAGCAGAGAGAAAGTATGTGGGATGGAAAGTAGAGGAATTCCAATTTTTAATAAAATATTCATGGAAAAATTAACATTTAAGTAAAACTCCTAAGGAGGTGATAAATCAAGTTATTAGGGTAAGGTATCCCAGGTAAAGGAAGTAACATAAGCAAAGTTTTTAAGGGGGAACACACTCAAAATGTTTATGGTACAGCAAAAATCCAGTGGATATGGATTAGATAGATATGCCAGGGAGGAGGTGGGAACCTGATCATACGGAGTCTTTGAGGCACTTCTGCATATTTTGTATTTTATTTACATTAGAGGCTACTGGAGGGTCTTTAGCAGAGAAGTAACATTACCTAATCTAAAACAAGTTGTAGGATCTCATACTCTAAATTTCTATTTAAATTGATATTCACATCATTTTATTTCTTTTACTGCTCTACTCTGGTACATTGTTAAAATCCATCCTGAGCCTAGTTTATAAACCCACTAGAACAACCATATACATGGCACTGACACCATCTTTTCCACCTCTTTAAAGTAAACAGACATCACTAATCTGGTTCTGTAACAATGGCTTGTCCTATCACACCCAACAGAGCTTTTGATTTTCTTTCCCTCTCAATTCTTTAGGTAGGCAGTTCCAATCGATTGGAATTAGAACCCCAAATGAAACCTGTTAGCTTGCATTACAAGCCTTGTTCTGCCACCACTTGCTAACATTCCACCCTAGATTCTGGGGGTTGTGTTTCTATCTATCCTAGAATTTCTGGGATTCTTAGTTTCCTTTCAGTCTTCATTTTTCAGTTTTTAAGGTTAGTTAAATCATGTGGGTGATTAATCTTTTCCTTTATCATCAGTTTGGCAGATGGTGTTAGAGGCAGTAAGGAAACGAGATTAATTTCAATTAAAAAGAAAAAAATCTTTTAAAGATATTTTTAAATTCTTTTTTTTTTTTTTAGTTCATTGTACACAAATGGAGTACAACTATCATTTTTCTGGTTGTACACAAAGTAGAATCATACAATTTGCCTATTCATACATATACATAGGGTAAAGATGTTTGTCTCATTCTATTATCTTTACTTCCCCACCCCCTCCCCACCCCTCTATACATTCCATCCCTTCTCCATTCTTCCTGTATTCTAGTTTTATTTTCACTTTTGTTTAAATCAATTTATTTATTTATTTATTTATTTACAGTGTAGGTTCATATTCATAGATTCTTATTTGTATTTGGGTTATAATCTAATACAGTGCTTTTTTGTGGGTGTGAAAAACTATCCTGTTTAGACATTTAGAAATCATTCAGTTGATTCCTGTGTCCCTTTGAGAAAACCTCCTCCATGTGTGTTGATTTAGCCCTTGATTATTGACTAGCGCTACAAGATAATTCAAGCCTAGACCCGTCCATTTCTTCAAGTAACTTTGGTTTCTTTTAGTGCAGAATGATATTAGAAACCAAATATATGTGTGTGTGTATATAGATAGATAGATAGATAGATAGATAGATAGATAGATAGATATACATCGAATATATGTGTACATACCTGGATGGATAGATATAGATACACACAGTCATATGTGTGTGTGTGTGTATATATATATATATATACACACAATATTTATTTATATATATATGTATGTATGTTTGTGTGTGTGTGTGTGTGTGTATATATATATACATATATATATAAAATTAAATCATGTTCCTCCAAAATTGATAAATTATCCTTAATCTGTGATGTGACTATGTTGGGACATGGGGCCATTACAAAGGTAATTAAAGTTTAAGAAGTCATTAAGGTGAAATCTGAATCCAGTAAAATTATTTCTTTATCAGAAGAGGCACCAGGTCTTTCTCTTTTTCTCCACCATGTAAGGACACAGGGAGAAGGCTTCAGTCTGCAAGGCAACAAGAGAGAGAGACTCAACAAAAACTGGATGAGACAGTTCCCTGATCTTGGGAACTATGAGAAATTCAGTTCCGCTGGTAAGCCACTTAAGTCTATGGCATCTTGTTATGACAAGAACAGTAAACTAATACACCTTGTATGTAATTACACCTAGAAATAGTTCTATATGCATCTATTTGCACCTATATTAAGCCAAACTTGAGTTCTTATAAATACGTATAACTCTAATCCAGCACTGCCTGCACTATTCTAGATTTCTCTGCTTTTTGTCTATAACTTCTCACTTCAACAGTGAGAAACATAACATCTAACACCCACCATCCATTCACCTAATTATTCAATTCCATGTATACTGGTTTCAGATATTAACCTGCGTCCCCCTGGGAAATAAATTTAGTAATTATAATAGATAGATTATGTAGTCTTTTCCCTTGTTACTTTATAATGTTCAAAATGCAGTTAGATTGTTTTTTACAGACTCTATTCCATTATGCAATCCCCAATTTCCTATGATTATTTTTTAATTGGCTTCCATTCTCCACTGTAAAGTTCTATGACAAAATGCCCTGTGGGTTTTGACATGTACATATAAACAATATACATGTATTATTCATTTCAGTACCATTGAGGAAAGTTTACAGTCCTAAAATATCCCCTGTGCTTTATTACATGTACTGTCACACAGAGCCATGTTAGTGCCCTAATAAATTCCTGTGTGTTTTACCTATTTAATACTCTTTCCTCCCTACCACCTAATCAACTCTGATCTGTTTACTGAGTTTATCATTTTTCTTTTTCAGGAATATGTCTTGTAAATAGAATAACACAATACTATAATTCCTTCTTATATTCCCTTATTTCGTGAATTCTGTTTTAAAAATAAGACCTATTTTTACCTACATTTTCTTCCTATATTCTTTGCCTCTACATTATTCCTATATTAATTTTGATCATTTCCTCTTAAATATTTTCAATTTTTACTTGCTATATACATTTCCCTAATAACTGCTAAGAAATTTTTCAATTTAATACTTTCAGTCAAATTCACACAATTTTACTTCTTGTTCAACAATTCAACTTCTCTATCTTTAAATTTAACATAAACAAATTGGAGCTAAATATACTCTGATCGAAACCATTACCCAAGCACTGTGGTAGTACTTCCTCTGGTCTTCTTACTGATTAGTTTCTCTCAAAGTACCAAAACTACAAACATGACTACTTAACCTGAGTCAATAGGAGAAAAAACATGTCTCAATGGTCTATAAGCTCTCTAAAATGACATTGAAAATTTTTGTCAGTGTATTTTTGTATGTGTTTTTAATTATATCTTTAAGTGTTTAAGAATTGTTGTTTTAGAGGTCTTTGAATATTTTCCCTTAACCTTGCAACAGGAATGTGAAAGGAAGGATTCTTCAGTCGCATGTATTGGGACAATTGCCATGCTTCTGCAGGAAGAGGGAAGAGGACCTGAGAAGAGGGTTAATAAGGACTTGTGTCTGTCTGTGTCCACTTAGGCTGTGTAGAGATCTTTTGTGCTTTAGAAATATTTTCTTTATACACCCCAGCAAGGAGATTTGGGTTAATGTGCTGACATCTGACTAAATGACCGTGAGACTTACAAGATTGTGGGAAAAATATGTCCACTTGAGGGGACTGTAAGATGTCTCAATTTGAATTATTTCTTGGCTACAGATAAGGTTTGGGTTTATAAGGACTGGGTTCATGCTCTTCTTTGTATTTGTCATATACTCATAGACTTTGGTCACTCACTAAGTGTCTGCCTCCGCAGTCCCAATTAGCTGGGAAATAACGTTTTCACTTTTCTTCTCATTTTCTTCCCACAACCATTTCTAACCGTGGATGTTTCTTCTCTTTTCTACAATACTTCAGAAGCTTCCTAATTGTTTAATGAATCACATGAAATAAAGTTCTGATCTTTAATTAAATTATTGAGCAAGCCTTCTAAAATGGGTAAATATTGTTGATCTCAGTAATGTCTTCCATTTTATCTTTGAAACAAGAAAATAACTATCTGTAAAGAAGTGTTATTTCAGAAAATACTGCTTAAAGGAAAAGGAGAAAAATAGCTAGGCTATTGTACTTTCTCAATATGTATATGTGTGTGTGAGTGTGTGTGCACACGTGTTGTTTGAGTCTCATATGCCTTTTCTATTATCTAGCTTTCGATTTGCAGTGAATGAAAGTTGGTAACTATAATTAGGCTTGCATGTGCAGGTACTTGTAGGTATGTAATGTTTTGAGGTTTTAAAAACATTATAAAGACTAACATGTATTCATGGAGATCTTCAAAATATTAGAAGTGTTTTCTTGATAAATGTGATTTCAGTGTACTTTGTCCCTCCATGAATTATTTTTTCAATGGAACTCATTTTATAAATGACTTCACAGTCCTTGAATGTTAGCCGTACAGAATTTACTACTTGATGAATAACTGTAAATCTTTAACTTGGTAGAACTGAGTAGCTGTATGTAATATCAGCGTATGAAGAAGGAGTATTTTAGAAACAGAAATGTACAACTAGATCTCTGATATAATTACTTTGGGTGATGGTTTTTAAAATAAATTTGTTGAATGTAAGTTAATGTTCCAAACCTTTTAAGAACTGACATCTATCATTTTGATCCACTTTGAAAATGGTAACTGACGCAAGAAAATTTTTAAATGTAGTATAAATATACAAATGGCTTAACAGTTTTCTTTTTCAAATTATTAGACAACTGAAGTTTTCATTAGCACAGTTGTGACGTAGTGATATTCACATTTTAAGTGGTCCACACAGATTTTATTATCCCAAATACCAGATTTTTAAATATTCAAAGTAAATCTCATGCTTAAGCCATGTCACTATAAATGAATTATAAGAAAAAAATGTTTCCTAGCTTGAATTTCTTTTTAATCTTATCTTTATTTAAATCAATTAAGCTACTTTAAATATTCAATCTAGTTTATAAAATAAAGTATTAACAAATGAAGGTTGACTATTTTTACTCTTCTGATCTTTTACTTTTAACAAAAGCACTATATAATTATTTTGCAGCTACATCTCACTTTGTTTTTTTGTTTTTTTGGTACTGGGGATTGAACCCAGGGGCACTTGACCTCTGAGTCACATCCCTAGCCCTATTTTGTATTTTATTTAGAGACAGGGTCTCACTGAGTTGCTTAGGGCCTTGCTAAGTTGCTGAGGCTGGCTTTGAACTCTCTATCCTCCTGTCTCAGCCTCCTAAGTGCTGGGATTACAGGTGTGCACCACCGTGCCCAGCTACATCTCACTTTGAATACTAGATTACTCCCTTTTGTTTTTTTACTCTAAGAAATTGAATTAAAATTTGTAACCAATACATGTATTCTTTGATTACACCATTTTGTTCTTTGTGTTTATCATAGATGTTGTCATTGGATTTTGAATTTTTTTTAAAAAATTCCCTATATTTAACAAGAAGCGATTTTCTATTTTTAATTTAATAAGAAAATTTTATAATTATTTTCATTTGTGCCCTAAAATAATGCATAATATTGGGATTTATTTGGTTTATTTTTAAGTGAACATAACATAAATTTCTCAACTTCATTCCAATACTTCTCCTTCACTAGAGGAGGTACAGGGAAAGCAGTGGTGCATGGTGCTTCTCAAATTCAGCTTTCCCTACCACAGATGCTCAGGTGGCTGCTAGGTTGAGAGGTGCACTCCATTTTCTCAGTGCTGCCTTCCTTGGCACAGGATTTGAATGGAGGACCCTGGAAGAGGAGTGTGCTGTTTAACAAGACAAAAGTGGCCTTCCTCAGTGGGATGGCTTCTAATGTAGCAATGCCAGCCCTCAACAGTACAACACCACAAATTATCAGCCCTAACAGGTGGTTTCTTGGCACACTTTCAAGCTTCAAAGACTAGAGGGTTGTGGATGATGACCCAGGCAATTAGAGGTCATGTCCCTGGGAGCTATCTCACTGGGAGTTATGATATTTGCTCATGGTTTCTCTTTGACCCTTTAGAGCAATTTTTCAAAATACAAATGCATGATTCTGACTAGGCCAGATACACTGTTCTGGGTTCCAAGCAGTTTCCTTCATTCTCTGGAGATAAAAAGAACTTGATCAGGGTCAGCTTCTTCCCTTTGGACATACGATATCTGTGTTGTTTCTATAACTCCAAAATCTGTAATCTGTGGGTAATTGAGAGGCATGATGCTTACCATGCTGAAGTTCAGGATCATGTCTTCCATTGGACCAACCTCCACTTTGTATTCCAAGCAAATTTAGAACTTTAGACAAAGAAGAACTTGTTTCTCACAGATTCTGCACCAGATCTAAGTCTACAATATTATATCCTGTTTGGGGGATGCAGTAGTATCATTGGTAACCTTTAGTAGGTGCAATCCAGAATGGCTCCTTCCAGAAGATCTCCCCTTTCACCTGTGTGTGTGAAAAACTCCAGGACATCTTTCCTATAGTGTCCTCATCTGTAGGTGGGGGGATAGGACTTCAGATTCTACTCTAACTCAGTATTCAAATTTTTTGTTGTACCCATATGGTTTTATCAGCCTTCTGTCATTGTGACCAAAATACCTGACAAAAACAATGTCACAAAAGAAAAGGGTATTTTTTGGCTCACAGTTACAGAGGTTTCAGCCTATGGTCAGCTAGCTCCCTTGCTTTGTGTCCAAGGTGGGGCAGAACATCATGGCGGAAGGGCATGGTAGAAGAAAGCCGCTGAGCTGCAGACGCTCAGGAGCTGAGAGAGAGGGGAGAGGGAGGGGATAAATTTCCAGGGCAAGGCTCTAATGACCTATGTCCTCCAGTCTGGCCCCACCTTATAAAACTTTCATCATTTCCTATGATGCCATCAAATTATTAATCCATCAGTGAACTAATCTGCTGATAAGGTCAGGACCCTCATGATCCAACCACTTCCTAAAACTCTACCTCTGAACACTGCTATATACTGGAGACCAAGCTTTCAACACATGAGCCTTTGGGGGACATTCCGGAATCAAATCACAACACTATTAGAAATTGAAATATATTTTTGTTGCTAATGTCAAAAATCTGTGAATATCACCAAGAATCTCGAATTTAATTCTTTTCAGATAATTTTTATCCTGAAAGTCTTCTAAAATCTACTCTTCTGAACTGGTGGTTCAGTGCACCTACCTCCTAATCCTTCCATTTTGAACATTATTTCCCCATCGTTCCATCTCTATCTCCTATTTTGGTTCTCCTGTTTGTGTATTCTATGTCTTTATTTTTCTTGATTTACTCCTTAGTTCAGTAGCATCTCATACTGAAAAGGGTTGAATGTGATTTATTTTTTAAGGCCTTCAATTTCTGAGAGTGCTTTTATTCCACCTTCACACTAGATATATGACTGGAATAGGCATAAATTCTGTTCATCTGTAAAGAAACATCTTTAATTTGTGCTTCTTTACAGATTGCTCCATTTTCTTTTCTCCAGTGCTGCTGTTGAACCATGCAATATCAACCTTGATTCTTGACCCTTTTTTATTTCCCCCACTGTAAAAGCTTTTTTCCTGTTTGTTCTTAGTATTCTTGGCATCGGTATGCACAATTAAATGTGCAGTTCTGTACTCTTCCCTCACCCTACTGATGTACCCCAATCTTTACACATATTTATCTTTGAGAAAAAAATTTTTTATTCTTCTGCTGGACAGAGAAGTTGACTACTCTGAATAGAGGAATTTATCTGGAAATCTAATACTTAAAAAACAATAAGAAAATTATACTCCCATTTAAGCCTTCCTACTTAATGTCCCCCTCCAGGGTCATTGCAACAATTGTTTTCTGAATGTTTGGGGCTGTTTGTCATGAGAACAGAGTCAGATGTGGTATTCCTCATGACTAGCTGATGTTTCAGGCCTCAACCTTGCACTCCCATAGCAGAACTTGTGTTTTGCAACTCACATCTGCATTTCAAATTCTGATACTTTTGCTACTTTTCTTTCTCATTTTTATGGGCCTGTTTAATGTGAAACCAGACCAAGAAAACCAAATAAAAACAAAAAAAGAATTAAACCAATACAAAATGAAAACAGCCATAATAAACAATGTATTATCAATGGTATTTGGTTTCATTTGTGCTGTGGTAGACTAGACCAGATTATATACTTCTTTATTTGATTTCTCTCTCTCTCTCTCTCTCTCTCTCTCTCTCTTTCATAATGAGAAATAGAAATTTATTTTTTAAAGAATAAATAAACCCCTTCTATCTCATGAAGTTGTGGGAATTGGAAACTTGGAAGCAAGTCAATAGATTAGAAATTCCAGAAAAAGATTAATGTTGCAGTCTAGAGTATAAACCCAGTGAAATTTTCTATTTCACAGTGAAGAAAGCAGAATTCTTTCCTTTTAGAAAATCTGGTTCTCTTCTCTCAACATCTCTCCTGATTGGATGAGGACCACGGACATTATGGAGGATAATTTGTTGTACTCACGGCCTACTGATTTAAATGCCAAAGCCTCTAGAAAGTACTTTCACAGCAACATCTCAGCTATTCTTTGTGAAACAACTTGGCACCAAAACTTAGATATGTTGACACCTAATATTAATTAATCTTGATAGTTATTGGAGAAATCAATAAATGTTTTAAAACACATAAATGAAAATAGATGCTGTCTTTCATGTACATACTTTTATGTAGAAAGTTATTGGAGAGATTAACTAAGGATAGCAAAAAATTGATCCCCTAAATAAATAACTAATCATGAAAAGCTGATACAACAAATTCTTAACACTGCCTCATAATTAATTTAAAAGAGAATTTTCTAAAAGGCATTCTTCAAACATTTTCCCAGATAAGTTCAATTTACATTATTAAGTTCTTAGATATGAATTATTTAGATAGGGACTAAGCCTAATTCCTTAATTTTTCTCAGATTTCTGAAATAATATGATAGGTTTCATTTTTTTCCCACATTCAAGATCAATGTGGGATGATTTTAAGACTGAATTTTATGCTTTTTGAAATTATTTTTTAATTGCTACATCCAGGGAATAATCTTTTCAAGTCACTCAGTTTCATGAAACTATATCCTTCCTTTTATATTCTCCTTACTTAGCTGTTTTGTTATATTTCACTGTTATGAACTCCAGTTTATCTGATATTTAGTTTTGTTTCATCAGCATCTACTCACAACACAAATCCAATTACCAATGCTGCCAGCGGTGGATGATTTACTAGAGGGTAAAAAAATAAATAAAATATAATAGAAAAGATTACAGAAAAATACAATCTGAATTATATTCAGGGAATACTCACTGAAAGCAACTTTGTAATTAGTTTGCTTTTTTTCTCCTAGGTTAATTAATTTATTTATTTATTTTTCTTTTTTTTAATTTATTTATTCTTTTATTTACTTATTGATTCATTGAACACAAGTGGAGTACAGCTATTGTTTCACTGTTTGTACACAAGGTAGAGTCACACCATCTGTGCATTCATGCATGTACACAGGGCAATGGTATCTGTCACACATTCTGTTATTAATTTTACCCCCCACCCACCCCCACCCCTCCCTTCCCTCTATGCTAGCTATCTTTCCTCCATTCTTGCCATCTTTCCCCCCCACATTATGCATCATCATTCATATATCAGAGAGACCATTCGGCTTTTGGATTTTGGGGATTGGCTGATCTCACTTAGCATAACAGTTTCCAACATCATCCATTTACCTACAAATACCATAATTTTATTCTTCTTTATGGCTGAGTAATATTCCATTGTGT